>JBBMEG010000003.1:217236-238895 GCA_037832605.1 Cyclanthera cordifolia
TATCCAGTATATTAATTAATTAAGTTTAACCATTAAACTTAATACTCCTATTACATAATTAATTCTTTGAATTTGAATTGTTCAAATTCATTTCTCTAATGAAACAGTGTACCAGCGATAATTAGCTAGCTCGGAGACCGGTGGACTGAAAAAATCCTTGGAAAAGCCGAGAGACTTTAGAGGCCTCTCTTCCCATCATACTGGAAATTACGATCAAGGATTACTCTATCAACCATCATCTACTTCAGAGATCATCCCTCCTGAAACTTTTTTCAAATACAAAAGACCCTTCCCTTCAAGCATGAAGTAAGGAAAATATCTTCTTACTCCACTGTAAAGATATAGATTTAAAGCTATAACGACCTAGGATCCAATTACTTTTCGTTAACATCATGCTTAATATTCCACTAAAGGCCTGTGTTGAACTCTCCCGAATTATAGGATAAGTTAACATCCACGGATATAATGGATCGTCTGTCATATGATCTTTCACGAGCTTGTTCATAATTCACAGCTGGGACAAGAAATTCGTTCTACCCTTATGATTACATATTTCTCCTTAAGCGCCACTTATTCCACTAATGAATAAACTGTTCATAGTAACATTATAAACCAATGTGCTTTCAGGCCAATTAGAGGCGATTTTCATTTGTTCAAGTCCTAGAATCATTTCTTAAGGGAACAACTCTACATCTTCCATAATATTAGGGAAGGCGTGAATTTCTTCTTGAGATGTTGCTTCCCAGCCACTCACTACGACAATCCCTAATGTGAGAGGCTTATTGACCAATGTTGTTTGACTGGTTTCACCCATGCACATCAAAGCACGCATTCATAAAGCAGGAGTTCACAACTCACTCAGGATTAAGATCACATTAACATACAATCCTCCTTAGTGAAGTAGTTGGTACGAGTCTATAACATAATTACTAGCTCGGTCATAAGACTTCTGGTCCACTCATATGCCCACCACTCACATCTTGCATGCAAAAACTCCTTTTGCATAGTGCCACCACTCACATGTCTCCACATGAACAACTAGGATTTGGTCGTTAGCAGTTATTGCAAAGAGGCCAGCACCCGCAATGTTACCTGGACTTAGGCAACCCTGTCTTAGTCCATATACTGTAGAAAATTTAGGTTATAAACTTGAAACTAGATCCACTTGTATGTCCCATATACTTGTCCAATTGTTCATATTAATAACTAAGGATTTATCGACGCCAATCCAATTAATGATATGAGGTTGCAAGACGTTTGAATATTAAATACGCAAATTTATGAAAAAATAATAATTTTTATTACTAACTGAAAAAAACATTATATGTCAAACATTAAATGCTCGTTCTTAAATAAAAAAACTAATAGGTCTTTAGGGCGCAACCCCTAACAATTACATATCTAAACAAACTAATGAGCGTCTTTAAAAATAGTTGGCCAAAACAATCTTGATTAGAAAATTTTTGCTACCGTCTTGGCTTCAACAAAATGACCTCCATAAGGTGAAGTATGACACATACTATGAGTATTTCTAGCATTTCATCTTCTCTTATGCATCTTCGCATTATCCCATCATTCCATAACTATAGATTCATGATCAAAGCGTTTAACTTAATTCTTTGGCAAATCTAATGGTTTTATACCACTACGCACATGATTTGTTATGTCAGCAAATCATGGCGTTTCAATGACATTGAAATTTAACAATTGCTCATCATGAATGTAAATGCTAGATGCATTGCTTTCAAGAATGCTCTAGACGTGACAAATGATATGCATCCAGGTTTTCACATCTTTTCTTCTTTTTTTTTATTTCAATGTCAATTTCATGTAGCAATAAAATCTTTCGAATTAACCTAGGTTTTGCATCCGATTTGATCATAAGATATCTGATTGCTGCATGGTTTGTAAATATAATTAATTTAGATCCAACTAAATATGATTTAAATTTTTTCAACATGAATACCATTGCCAACAATTCTTTCTCTATGGTTGTGTAATTAGGCTCCTTCAATGTCTTGCTTGCGTAGTAGATTGATTGAATCAACTATTCCTTTTTTTGCCCTAAACTTGCCCCTACCACATAATCATTGGCATGTCATATAAGCTCTAAGGCCTTTGTCCAATCGGGTGTAATTAATTATGATGGGTGCAGTTATAAGAGCTCTTTTCAATATATTAAATGCCTCTAATCATTCTTCAAGAAAGAAAAAAGGTTAATTGACTTGAAAAAGTTCACATAGGGGTTTGGAAATTTTAGAAAAATCCTTTATGAAACGTCTGTAAAATCCAGCGTGGCCCGAAAAACTATGAATTCCTTTAACCGTAATAGGAGGTTCTAACTTCTGAATACATTCGACTTTAGCTTTATCAACCTTTATTTCTAGTTTAGAAACCTAATGCCTTAGGACAATACCTTTACTCACCATAAAATGACATTTTTCCTAGTTTAGAATTAAGTTAGTTTCTTCATATCTTTGTAGCACTTGTCCTAGAGTTTTCAAGCAATTGTTGAAGGAATTTTTGAATACTGTGAAGTCATCTATAAAAACTTTTATAATATTCTCTATCATGTTAGAGAATATAACCATCATACATCGTTGAAATGTGGCTGAGACATTGCAAAGTTCAAAGGGTATTCTTCTGAAAGTAAAGATTCCATAATGAAGGGTGAAGGTTGTCTTCTTCTAATCCTTAGGATCTATTATAATTTGATTGTACTCTGAATATTTATCAATAAAACAACAGTATTCTTGACCAGCAATGTGATCTAACATTTGATCAATATATGGTAGAGGAAAATGGTTTTTCTTGGTGGCTTTCTTCAGTTTTTTGTAATCCATACAGACTTGCCATCTAATGACTATCATAGTAGGGATTTACTTAGTCTTTTCATTCCGAACAACTGTCATACCACATTTCTTAGATACACATTTGATAGAGCTAGCCCAATTAATGTATGCAATTGGATATATAACTCTCGCATTCAACCACTTAATGATTTATCTCTTTACAACTTCCTTCATTGCAGGATTTAATCTTCTTTGCTGCTTCACTGATATAACTCTCGCATTCAACCACTTATGCATGCAGAAAGAAAGGCTAACAACTTCCTTCAATGTCTGCAAGAGTCCATCTCATTGCTTTCTTGTGTTGCAACAGTTCTAGCAACAACTTTTTATTTTCACGCTCTAAAACAAAGGAAATGATAACAAGTTAAGTTTCATCTCTCCCAAGTAAGCATATTTTAAGTGTTTAGGGAGTGGTTCCAACTCTAGAATAGGTTGACCAATAATAGATGGTTTCATGGGAGGACTTTTTTTCTCTCTTAAATTTAAGGCATCAAAATGAGTGAAACTAGAAAATGCTTCACAACTTTCTACTTTGTCCTCTTCGAATGCGAGGACATTGCTTTTGCATCCTCTCAATGCGAAGACATTCAGTCAATTTCTCATCTACAACTTGTTCAACTTTCTCTTCGCTTGAATTTAACAGTTTACAACCTTCAAACTCAGTAGGGTACTTTAATGAATAAAAAAATATTAAATTAGACATGTCGATCGTTCATCCTCAGAGTGAAGTGGCCTTGTAAAAATCCACTACAGTCATTCCTATTTTCAAGAATGGGCATTCTAGAATGATGGGGACATCCTCATCAGCCTCATAATCTAAGACTATAAAGTGTGCATGAAATATATACTTATCTACTTGTACTAGAATATCTTCAATTTTTCCTTCAGGATATTTGATAGATCTATCCACGATTAGAAGTGTAACCGTGGTAGGCCTAGTTTCACCAATGCATAAAGTTAATGCTTGCTTCCATATATATCACATAAGACTCTCTCTAGAGATTTACCTCAAATCGAAACTGGTATAGTAAAAGCTCTTGGATTTCCCTTCTTTCTCGGGATTTTACTTTTGACTATAGCACTACACTCTTTCGACAAAGAAACAATTTTAAATTCTTCAAATTTACTCTTCTTGGAAAGAACATGAAATTTCAAAAATTTTGTGTAATTAGGCATTTGCCTCAATGCATCCACCAATGAAATATTGATATGAATCTCATTGAGAATGCCTATGAACTTTTTAAATTATTTTTCATATATTTTCTTTTTATCCAACCTTTGTGGATAAGGTGGAGGTAATGGAGTAAACACATGTGTTTTCTCTTCCTCTTACAATCCTTGGTTGACTTATTTGTACTCGGCTTTTGACTTTGCTACTTTCCCCATTGTCAATAGTTAAGTCTCCCAAAATATCGCCTTCAACATTTTACGAACTAGTGATGCCCTATGTAATGGCATCGTTGCTCGCTTTCAACTTAACTTTAGCCTTCAACTTCTCCTTTGGCTGTTTTTTCTCTCCTCTCAAAGATTTCCCACTTCTAAACTCAATAGCCTGAACTTGCTTCTTCCCATCCCTCTTAGCATGTTCAATGTCCGAAGGAAGTTTTCTTGAGTCTCATTCTTAATTCTAATGCTAATTTACCAATTTGCAACTCTATATTTCTCATTGATGTTTGTTGGTTCTTAATAGGTGTATCGGTTTTAATGATGTATTCTTTGAACATGTTATCCAATGAAGTTCTAGGAACTTGCTGTTGAGGAATTGACTTTTGAAAATTCTGATTATTGAAATTTTGATGGTTCTCATATCCTTGGTTTTAGTTTCCAAAATTAGTAGAATTATTTACTTTTTGTTGAGATAAAGGATTCTTCAGTACACCTATTGGATTGAACTAGTTATTTTTTATTTTTAACTCTAATTAGTTTAGTTTAGCAATCGCCATAAAATTATAATTGAAGTTACATAACATAATATTTCAAAAGTTTACCATTTTATGATTTTCACAAGGAATTTCATTAAAAACTAAATAATAAATTGGATAATATGGAGTTAAGTAAGACCAATTACATAGACTTTTGTGGAAAATGGAGATCAACTAAATTATATATACAAAATGCCCCTAAACCATCATGTTCATTTCTATCGAATTATCTTTAACAAAAAAAATAAAAAATTTAATAATAAATAATTATATTAATATAATCGTCAAAGTTGTACTAAAAAAACAAAATCGTTAAATTGAAGAAAGTTAAAATTAAAGTTAAAAAATTAAAGGGAGAATTGAAATCTTGAAAATGTGTTATGGTCAAACTTGAAACCTAGTTATATTCGAGGTAATCTTTTGTTATAGATTCTAATGCCTCATAATGAGAGAAAAGAGAATGCACTATCTTTAATTGATCTTATTAGAAAAAATTTATCAAACTTTTGGTTCAATACAATATGATCTAGGATGTCTGATATTTATTTGCGGAGTCAGCTTCCCTATATTGGTCGCCTCCTCTCCCTATGGAAGCTCAAAGTTGACACTTCGTGGTCTAAGGAAACTGAATATATATGGCGGAATAGGCTTGATTCTGAAGAACTCTGATGGAATCCTGCTTATGATTGGTGCTCCACATGATATCTCTAGTTCATCTACAAAAGTTCTTGAGGGACAGGCTATTAGGGAAGAGCTTATCAAGTAGCAAGCTTATCTCTTGGACCTTCTCTTCCTATTTTTGTGGAATCTATGCCTTATCTATGATTAATACTAATTGTAATGATTCTGAAGACTTTTCTAAACTTGGAAATGTCCCACGTTAAATATCATTGATATTTCATCTAAATTATGATTAGTTATATCTTTTGTTTATTGAAGAAAAGATTGTATAATAGTAAATAATGCCGTTGGAGTCTTTAAATTATGTTCCTTGTAGTTAATATCGTCTTCTAAATTTAAGCCGTATGACGAGCGACTGTACTTTTGTATGTAATTAAGTTCATTATTAAATCAAATAGTTTTTAATAGGCAGGTGACTTTGATGGTAAAAAAAAAAAAAAAAAAAAAAAAAAACTCTACCAGTAGCTAGAGTAATTTTATTTTTAAAAAAATAATTTTCATTTAGTATTTTAATAGCTATTGATCTTAGCCTATTGATTAGCAACCATTACGTCATGCTGAGAGTGAGTGAAAAAGCTTCTGAATTCTTAGAGACTATATGAGAAGAGCCCTGTAAATTAGTGGGCATACATAGCCCTTAAATTCTAGGGTTAGTTTCACTCTCAAAATTGTTTTATGACATCAGCATTTAAAATTTCTTTTTAGTCTTAAACCTTGTTATTTGTTTGATTTTGATTTTTTAATTTTTGAAAGTCCACTTTTAATTGATGAATTTTAAAATTATTTCGGTTTTGATCCCTAAATTTAAAAGTTTATTTTAATTTAGTTGTTGACTTATCAAATGTTTAATTTTTAAGTACTCAAAAAATAAAAATTAGTCTTTAAAAATTTGAAAATAAATTTAATTTGGTCTTATAAAAAGTTTTTTTTTTTGAATAATTGTTCTTTAGAAATTGACTATTTGTCTGTGTAAGTTTTAGAAATATGTTAACATACGTTTCTTTACGTACGTTAAAATTATTAATATTGTTGAACCAATTTAAAAAAATACTAATTTTAAATTAATTATAAGACTAAATTTAAATTTGTTTTAGATTTAATGAACTAAAATCAACAAACTTGAAAGTTTAAGAATTAAAATTAAATTAAAAAAAAAAAGTTAAAGATCAAAATAAAATAAATTTAAAAATAATCAACACGCTGCTAACCTTACCGCAGTTATATCAACAAAGTTATATCAAGAATCTTAATAATAAGTTGAGGAGTATTAGAATAGGGTTACCCGACAGCAAAAACAAAATCATTAATTCCCAAACATTTGGGATATAGTCAATTATGAGAATGAAAGAGCAAAAAGAAAAGAGAAAAACCAAGCATGTTCGACAACTCAACATTACTCTTTCCTTTGTTCTCTTTTGTCTTCTACGTCTCTATCGTGCATCTCTCTCTCATTTCTTTTGTCTTCTACGAAAAGGTTGTCGGTGCAATAATTTTATTGTTTGGTGTTAATTCAGTTCAATACTAATGTCACGGATTTGATTATGAAAATTGATATTTAGCTTTTAATTTATTTGAGAATAGTATAATCCTTTATGTATGATTTGTGATTCTCAGTTTATACTAAAAAATAACAAAATAATAATAATTACACATTGTTAATAAAAATAATTATTTGAATACAACAAACTACTGAACTAAATGTAAACATACTACTAATTAAATTTATAGACCAAACATTCATAGATATTAATTTTTTGAAAAATTATAAGAACAAGAAACTTAATACAAAAATAAAATTTAAACTTTATTGAGTAATAAAATTAGCCATTTGAAAATATAATAAAGAGCAAGTCTGAATTTAAGAAATTTGGAAGGAAACTTACTCAAATATTAGTCAAATATAAAAATAATTATAAATATAGTCACTTTCAAAAAAGAATATAACAAATATTCTCACTATATATCTTAGTGAGTATTACTAGATTCTTTTTTATAATATAATATTTATAATACGATAATAATGACTATATATATATATAAATATTTTAAAATTTGACTACTTTTATAATCATTTAGGGAGATAACCTATCCACTAGAATTTTTTTAAATTTTAAAAGATATTTTAACCATTTTTTGAAATGTTGGTAAGTTAGTGAGAATTACCTTAAAATTTTGTGAAGCTAGAGTCGTAGTGCTTTTTATTTTCCTATAATCAAACCCCGTATTATTTATAAGATAAGTGGGTTATATCTATGCATTTTGGAGTAAAAAGACAACTTTAATAGAAAATTGTTAATTTTATTGCAAATAATTAAGTTTTATCAAATTATTTATTATTATGGAACTTGTCGAAGTTGATCAACTATTAAAAATGAATTTTTATAATTACTCTATAAAAACTTTATCAAAATGAGTTAATATTACAATTTTTCCTTCAAACACTCAAAATAATTCCTCGTTTCTGATCGCTTTACAATTTTGTAAACAAACATCTCTCACGAGAAATAAAAATATATTAAAAAAAATTATTTAGAAGGGAAATAGATTAAAAAGAAAAATGTTAAAAGCAACATCATGTGGGTTGGCCCTTTGCTTTTTTATAATGTTGACAAGAACGTTCCTAGGAGACTGCATGTACAACATGAAGCATCCTTACCTGGTTTAACCTTCACCTCATATGACTTTAACAACCATTGCAAAATTAAATTCTCTCTCTTTTCTCTCTCTCTCTCTCTCTAACATTAATAAAGTTTCTGCTTTTCTCTTTTGAGCCCCTCTCTGCCACGCTCTCTCCGCTCGACACGTGTCGCCTCGACAATATTGCAAAGGCTCATGTCTATTCACCAATTTATTTGAATGATATAGTGGACAAATTTTTATATCTGAAATAGTTATAACAATGGAATATTGCACATTACCAGATAGTTGAATGGGTAAATTTTCAAAGTCCATTATTGATGGATTAATTTCTAGGATGTTGTTCTATTATTCCTTGTTTCCTCACAAAAAAATCTGCATTCAAACATGATATTGCTTGCTTTAGAATTTCATAATTTTGTTACTCTAAAAGGTTTCAAATTAATTAACCAATAGAAATGTTTATTTCCCTTCTAATCTCACTAATTAATGTGAATATTCTCGACAATCTTCATCTCTATATAACAAAGTATAATTTCAAGCCTATCTTATTGGAGGGTCATTTTCCAATAGATTTGAGCACACCAACTCAAATCACATAAATCCTTCCAAATTACATTTGAGCTAGCAAAAAAGCTGAATCACAAATTCACTTGATTTACTTTTGAGTAGAAATTAGGTATATCGTTCATGAAAGTGACTATTTCTTAAACACTTCTCATTGGAGCACTTATTTTAGTAGCACTCCACACTTGAGTATACATATATTGATTCATGAAAAAAATCAGAAGCATTTCCACTGGAGCACACATTAGATGATGTTGAGATTTCTTTCCTTCTAACTTCTTTCTTTCCTTTCACTTTTTATCTGATCTTATATATCGATAATGAATCAAGGAGAAATACACAAATTAGAGCTTGTTGGAAAGTAAAGAGATAGAGATCAAGAGAATAAGAGTAGACACAATGAGTATAGTGGTTCAACTAAAATCTACATACATCCACTTTCAAGAGCAAGAATCAAATCGAATTACAAATGAGTTTCAAGAGTATAAAGAAAGACTTTTTGCGACTCTAATCTACAATCTAGATTCTTAAACTACAATTACATACCCCTTCTTATAATCTTAAGCATACATTCTACTGATGATAACTGATCATTTATGTAGAAATTATTTACGATTAAACTTCTAACTAACTATTACAGATTATAAAATAATGATTAATTCAATTTTCTTAACTAAATAAAGATCCTATGTACGTAACATCCTGTTACAATTGATCTTGATTTATATACGAGCTCAACTACACATTTTCATTATGGCATGTCATAGCATATATTGAGACTCACAAATTCTTTGTTTCATGCATATTCTAGAATCTTCGAGTGTGGCTAACTCATAAACGCTTTCTGATACCACTTTTTAAACGAACGACAACCTTCTTATTAGAAAGTGTGGGCATCCATCTCAAAATCAATTGGCTATGAAAGGAGTAGTCCACCTTATCTTAAGAATGTGTTGAAGAATCCTCAAGATGGCGCCATAGTTAGGACAGTCAAGTGAGTATCTCCAACATGCCCTCTCAAGATGGCGCCATATTTGAGAATGTCAATCTTGGACTAGATCCAAATTTGTGGCCCGTAATTACCCGCTTTGGCTTACTCGCTTGGGTCTGATCCAACTCTTTGGGATCATCAAATGCACGCTTGAGTCTTTGTCCGCTTGGGTAGGGTCCTCAGAATTTTGGGGACTCATAACCTGCATTATGCTCTGATATTTGGGAAAGTAAAGTGAGTATTTCAAACTTGCCCCCTCAAGATGACGTCATATTTGGAAAAGCCATCTTGGACTAGATCCGAATTTGTGGCCTAGAATTACCCACTTTGGCTTACTCGCTTGAGTCTGATTCAACTCTTTAAGATCATCAAATGCCCGCTTGAGTCTTTGCTCGCTTGGGTGGGGTCTCGAAATTTCTGGGGACTAATAACCTGCATTATGCTCTGATACCATGTTACAAAGTGTGAGCATCAATCTCAAAACCAATTGGCTATAAGAGTATTAGCTCACCTTATCCTTAAATTTGTTGAAGAATCCTCACATTTTCAATGTGGAGAAGTGCAACAAGGTGAGGATCTCCAACATGCCCTTCAAGATAGCGCCATTTTTGGGAAAGCCATCTTGGACTAGATCCAAGATCCCAATTTGTGGCCCTGAATTACCTGTATTGGTTTACTCGCTTAGGTCCGATCCAACTCTTTGGAGTCATCAAACGCCCGCTTGGGTGGGGTCCTCGGAATTTCGGGGGACTAATAACTCATATTATGCTCTGATACCCTATTGGAAAGTGTGGGCATCCATCTCAAAACCAATTGGCTAGGAGAATCCTCACCTTTCCAATGTGGGAGAATTGCCACAAGTTGAGTATCTCTAACATGCCCCTCAAGATGACGCCATATTTGGAAAAGCCATCTTGGACTAGATCCCAATTTGTTGCCCGGAATATACCTGTTTTGGCTCTCTCACTTGGGTCCGATCCAACTTTTTTGGATCTTTAAATACCCTCTTAAGTCTTTCCCACTTGGGTGGGATCCTCGAAATTTTAGGGGACTAATAACTTAGAGCTCTGATACCATATTTGAAAGTGTGAGCATCCATCTCAAAACCAATTGGCTATGAGAGAGGTAGCCCACTTTATCTTAAGAATATGATGAAGACTCCTCAAGATGACGCCATATTCATTTATTGATTACTTTCGATCATTATTTACTTCCTTAGTCCCCAGACGAAAATGTGATGTAGGAAGCAGTTTGGAGCTAAATCATAGTCTATCTACGAAATTGAAAATTGTGTTGTCCCAGCCTTTTAAGAAGAACGAGGTGATGAATGCTCTCGATCAAATGCATTCAACTAAGGCACTTGGACCAGAAGGGCTTCCAGCTCTATTCTATCAAAAATATTGGGATATTGTGCAATGTAAGGTAATTCCTACTTGTCTTCAATTCTTGAAGGTAAACAATCAGTAAGATCTTTAAATCATACGAATATTGTGCTGATTCCTAAGGTAAAGAATCCAAGCCATGTTACTTAATATAGGCATATTAGTCTTTGTAATGTGGTGTACAAAATTGTGTTTAAGAATATTGCTAATAGGCTAAAGTTAGCTCTCCCTCATGTGATTAGTGAATCCGAAAGTGCTTTTGTTCTTTGCCGACTTATAACAGATAATGTACTGATTGGGTATAAATGTGTTCAGCCTATTATGTCTAGAAGAAAAAGTCATCAAGGGGTGGCAACAATTAAATTGGATATGAGTAAGGCCTATGATCGTGTTGAGTGGTCTTTCGTTGTCGCAAGAATGAATGAAGTTCCCTGCTGCTTTTATTGACCTAATTTTGGATTGTGTCTCGTCTGTGAGCTTTTCAGTTATGATTAATGGGAGCCAAGAGGTTGGTCCGACCAGAGCGGGGTCTTCGTCAAGGTGACTCTATATTTCCATATCTTTTCCTATTATGTACCGAGTGTTTGTCAGGACTTATTGAATCACCAATGGCTCAAGGAAAGTTGAGTGGTTGTCTTATTGCTTTGGATTCTCCGAAAATTTCCCATTTGTTATTTGCTGATGATAGCATTTTATTCTGTAAAAACTGATATTGTTGAGTTCTAGGTTATCCAGGATGTACTACATTTGTATGAACCGGTGCTTGGGCAATGTGTTAATTTTTGAAAATTGTCTGT
The DNA here is from genome assembly GCA_037832605.1 of Cyclanthera cordifolia. Lineage (NCBI taxonomy): Eukaryota > Viridiplantae > Streptophyta > Magnoliopsida > Cucurbitales > Cucurbitaceae > Cyclanthera > Cyclanthera cordifolia. The sequence goes on from JBBMEG010000003.1 coordinate 229,066, forward strand.
GCTCTTCAGTTCTAATGTGGAAAACAGAGTGTGTAATTTGGTTAAAACAACGCTCAATATCACATCTATTTCTTCGCTTGGTAAGTACATTGGTCTTCCTTCTCACTTTACTAGGAACAAGGGTAATGATCTTGACTATTTGAAGAATAAGGTGTTGAAAATTGTTTCTGGATGGAAGAATTATTTCTTCTCTATAACTATTTGAAGAATAAGGTGTTCAAAATTGTTTCTAGATGGAAGAATTATTTCTTCTCTATAAGTGGGAAGGAGATTTTAATCAAAGTTGTAGCCTAAGCTCTTCCTACATATGGGATGTCCCTCATTAAGTTGTCGGCATACCTATGTAAGGAAATCACTTCGCCTTTTGCCCAATTTTGGTGGGGTTCCTCTAAAGATCATAAAAATACATTGGATGTCACGAGAAAAAATGTGTCTACCTAAAGATAACGAGGGTATAGGTTTTCTGGACATTGGGGGTTTTAATCAAGCATTGTTGGCCAAACTAGCATGGAGACTTCTCCAATTTTCGAAATTGCTCATGGCAAGAGTTATGAAAGGAAGATATTTTGCGCACACAACTTTTGACAAAGCGGCTGTTAAACCAAATTCCTCCTATGTGTTGTGTAGTTTGATATGGAATTTTGAACTGTTGAGACATGGAATCAGGATCAGAATTAGTGATGGTCAGAGTAGAAACGTTTATGATAACCCCTGGTTGAGAAGGGTACCAAGCTTTAAGATTATTACACCTCCAAGTGTTTCAACTGTTAATTTGTGAGTAAGTGACCTAATGTCCCCTTTGGGTCGTTGGAATCTTATACTATTGAGGGAGTTATTTTGGGAGGAGGATATACAAGCTATTATTGATGTACCTAGTTGTGCGTCATGAATCAGTGATATGTGGATATGGCATTATACCAAGTCTGGGAAGTATTCGGTCAAGAGTGCGTACAAGCTTTGGGTGAGTCTTCGGTACCCTTCTTCTTCATCTTCGGTTTCTCCCCTCCTTTCATGGTGGAAGATGTTATGGGGTTTGTCAATTCATTTTAAGATACAACCTTTTATATGTCGCCTAGCTCATAACGCTCTACCTCTAAAGACGGTGTTATGGCAGAAACATATTATTGAGGAAGTGAACTGTAATACCTGTGGACACCCTGAAATGACATCCCATACGTTTCTTTGGTGTAAGGTAGTTACGCGATTGTGGGATGCTTTATCATTGTCTAGGTTTGTTTCTGCTTGTAGATCTAGGCCTTTGATTGTTTTCCTGTGTTTCATCTCAAATCGACTAACCAAAACGGAGGTGGAGGTGTTTTGTATTGCTTGTTGGTGATCAATTTGGAACAAACGTAACAAAGGTATAAATGTATTTCCAGTTCTGAAATGTGAGGATCAAGCAGCTTGGATTTTTGATTACCATAAGGAGTTCAATCCACCTCATTCGAACCCTGTTCCTCTGTTATCTGGTTGGCGTAGATTGACGTGGTTGCCTCCGGAGGTGGGTTTTTTGAAGGTAAATGTTGACGTAGCAGTTTCACAGTTATCGTCTAGATTTGGTTTTGTGTTGTGAGATAGCGTTGGAAATGTCCAGGTTACAGCTTTTATATACTATGTTGTTCGTCTGGATCCTTTTATTGTAGAAGCGGAGGCATTGCTCTGTGCTATATGTTACCTTGGTCCAAGGAACTATGTAGCAATTGTGTTTGAATTAGATTGTAAAGATCTTATCGACCAGCTGCAAAATCCTTCTTCTTCCAGATCTCTTATATGGGTTCTTCTATTTGCAATTTTGGATGCCAGCTCTTCATTCTCGATGGCGAAATTTCAACATATTCCTCGTTCAACAAATACAGTGGCACAGGAATTAGCATCGTTTGCCGTCAAAATTAGATCAAATAATTTGTGGTTGATTGGAGCCTCCTGAGTGGCTTATTTCTTTTATTTCTTTAGGTAAGGAATTGTATAACCTTGTAGGGTTTTTAGCTGATTAATGATATTATGCCTTTTCATCTCAAAAAAAAAAAAAAATGGCGCCATATTTGAGAAAGTCAAGTGAATATCTTCAGCACTTAGAAGACTTTAAATATTGGCATGATATTATCCAATTTGGATAGAACCTTTTATGACTTTTTTTTTTCTTTGTTCCAAAAGGGCTCATAACTATAGAGACTCCCATGTAAATTCATAATTTGTCGATTATCTATCCTCAAAACTTTTTTTTTTTTTTTTTTAATTAGTATTCCTATCCATTCTATTTATGGTTAAACATATATAGTTTAGTCTGGAAGGTTTAGATTAGTTTTAATTACCTTCTAATGTTGATTTCTTCTTTCAATCCAATTCTTATCGGTTTTTGTTATTAAATTGGAACTTCCGTAAACGTTTTTGGTTGATGGATAAATAGATGGTTCACTCAGAATTTGGATAATATATTCAATTCATATACATGACCTAACTTTGGTGGATGATTTTTGTAAAACTAAAAAGTTACGATTTTCTACGAGTTTCATTCACAACCAAGGATTAAGAGATTTGTCCCATAAAAATAAATTAAGAGACCAATTCCCATCAAATTTAATTAGTTTTTGTTTTAAAAATTGAACTCTGCTAAAAAAAGTTAAACATCATCAACAAATAAAATTTATTTTTAATAATTATTTTAATCTCTTACTCTGTTTTCATAATAAAATAGCAATAATTTAAAGGTATTAATTGAAAGAAGAAGAAAAAAACGAAAGCTTAGACTTGTTAAGAAATCATAAACAAATTCTTTATTCGAGAGGTTATGGGTGGTTAGTTATGGTAGAAACTCTCTAGACAGAGAGATTATGAGTGTTGTTTTTACAGAAAACTCTTGTCTAGATGAAAGATAATGAATAGTTGTATCAAGTAATTCTCATTTATATTGTGGGTAATAAATGATTGAATACATGTTTTATTCTCCTTTGACGAAATTTATAATTTACTCTTAATTTATTATTATAAATGTGGATATCAATTTCAAATTCAATTGGCTACGAGAGTAGTAGCTCAATTTATCTTATAAATGTGTCGAAGAATCCTCGCATTTTCAATGTGGGAGAATTGTAACAAAGTGAGTGTCTTCGACATGCCCCTCGAGATGATGGCATTTTTAGGAAAGTCATCTTGGATTAAATCTGATTCTGTGGCCCGAAATATAACCGATTTGGCTTACTTGTTTGGGTTGAATCCAATTCTTTGGCATTATCAAATGTCCACTCAAGTCTTTTTCTGTTTGGGTGGGATTCTCAGAATTTCTAGGCATTAATAATCCACATGTACTATGATACCATATTAATTAGAAGTGTGGGCATCCATCTTAATAGCACAATCAAGATTGAGGATAACTCTTATTTGCTACAAGGTTCTTCTTCTTTGATACTCATCTTCAATTCTAAAAAAAATCAACAGAAGATTCAACCTACAAACGTGTGCTCTGATACCATATTACACCAAATCTATTTGGTATTCGGTTAAGAAGAGCAAGAAAGAAGAAGGGAAATTTTATTATCATCAAAAAGTGAAAAACCAGTACAAAGGGCACAATGTATTTATACTTAGCTTAATTGCTAATAAAAAAATAAAAAACTAGTAGAGTTATAGTTACATAAATATTGTTTACTAAAATACATTATTACAATGAAGCACAATACATCAAATATTTATTTATCATTTCTTTCGCGCTAAACACATGTTATCATTGTTTCTATAATCGTTATCTTTACTATTCTCTTTAAACCATTCTTATTCAATTTCTCCCAAACATACCATAAATAAATGACACATGGTTGATGATGATCAAAGATGAGGCCTAAGATTTGAATTAAATGGATGCTTTTCTCCCATGGCCAAGTGAAGAGACATGATAGGACCTTTGAACCACATCCCATTTATGTACAAAATCAATGGGGGCTCAATTTTCACTTTGGAATTTGGAAAAATGGGCTGCTTTCCAATTACCCCATTACCCATCTTATCTTTTGATCTGTGCTTTTAGAAAAGACATACATGTTTCTTGTCTAAAAACCCTACCAAAATGCCCTAGAAAGTGTACACTATTCAAACACCCAAACAATCTCTCTTACCTAATATCATACTTATTTTTTAAATCTATCTTCTTTTTTTCAAGATCAAAAATTTATCTTCATAATTATTAAGAATACCAAATCACATTTAGGTTGAAATTGATAGGAATGGTCAAACATTTAGGACGTGTTTGGCATATGTGTTAATTTAACACGATTAACTTAACTCCTCTAATCCTTATTTGGTGGACCGATTAAGTTAACTCTTCATAAATTTCAATAATAATCTTCCTATATTTTCTCTCTAACTTTTTTTTTTTTTTTGATATTTCCTTTAATCATGTTTTTCAAACATTTTATTTAAATTTAAAATTTAGATTTAAAAAATTATTTGAATATATATATATCTATATATATACTTAACATAACATATATACAATATGATATGATCAACGATTAATATTAAATATTGTATAAATTTTCTGATTTATCAGAGAAAAAATAATTAATGTCATTATTATATAAGATTTTAAAATAAAATTCTATAAATTACCATTTATTAAATTTCAAAAAATTAACAATTTTTTTCATGATTTAAAAATAATAAATTATTACAAGTTTTGTGTAGTTGGTGGAGGATTTATACGATTTTTTTTACTTCGTTTTATCGGTTAAATAGAAAACATTAGTTTTATAGCTAATATATCATGAGTTAAAATTTGATGAATGATGGAAAAAAAAAAACTTAAAATGGATAATTTGCTTTCTATTTCGTTAAATATTGTAAAAAATAAGTTTTCTTTTGTTAATCTTGTAAAATATGTGTTCTATTTTGTGAAAGTGGTAAAAAATAAGTCAGCATAAAATTACTATAGTTTTCCGCATACTTTACATTATTATATATATGTATTTTTTTAAATACATAATTAATTTTTAATTAGACATCAAATTTTAATATTTTCCATAATTAGTTATTACAGTATCTCAATAACTATAACAAAACACATTTTCCACAGCAAACTATCATGAAAGTAATTACTAAAGAAAACTATCATGAAAGTAATTATCATAAAAGCTACTAAAAATTGTCATAAATCACACATATTTTAAGTAACCTATTTTCTAATTTAATACAAGCCTACTTACGAGATATTATAAGTTTTTTAGATTTTTAATAATATACAACTTAAAATAATAGATTTTAGAAAAGAATACTTTTATGAAAAAAGCTCAAAACTATAATTAGTAGGAATATTATGACGTTACTATTTTGTCATTAATTTTCAAGTAAAAATGATCAATGATGATATTATAATGTACTTAACTTAACCATTCTTAACTTAATCCTAATTTTTCAGCCACACACACCCTTAGTATTTGGGTTTTAATTAAAAGATCTTCAAATGAGAAATATTTGTGTTTAAAAATTCATATTCAAATTACTTGATATTGATAAGTGCATAATTTAACCAACTTACTTGTCCACTGTTACAGTTGACTTGATGAACAACCTAGTAATGAAAAGGTTGCGGTTTCGAGTTTCCACCCCAAATATTGTTGGACTAAAAACAATCAGCTAAAATAAATAAAACTTTTCATTAGATACGAAAATAAGTCGGTAAATAGTTGTTGAGGTAAATTTTTCTTTGTAACTAATAAAAATTTGCTACTATACAAAACACCTAATAGTATACATACATACCAAGGTAAAAATAGAACTAAGAAAATCAATGATAGAAGTCGATATATATTGAGAAGACAAATAAGGTAGGCAATTCTATTTGATACTATGAGTATCCACCTCGAAATCAATTAGTTAGGAGATGAGCAATTCACTTTCATTTAAAAATATCAGGAGAACTCGCTTTTTCAATATAAGATAATGAGATTCAACAAAATCTTGGTGATTCCTTCACTGGGTCGGTTGACTTTGAACGCGGAGTTGATTCATGACACTCGTAGTAAACAACTACTGATCGTCTTTCTTGCCTTCTTCTTGTGTAAATCTCTTAGCCATTAATCGAGATTCGTATCACGTTTGTTCAAAACCATGTAACCCCGAGTCATTTTTTTTTCTTCTAAACACTTCAATTCAATTTTCATATTTGAATCCAAAATTTGTGTGAAATATTTATAAAATTTACTTCCATATGATCTAGTAGGTGGTATGATGATTCTTTTGGCTCTATTCCTTGTAAGCTATACATTTGAAGCTCGTAATTTTCCTTCTTTTTTTTTTTTTTTTAATTGTGTTTTATTGATTCATCATTGGATTAAATCAGTTTGTAAAAAGTTTCAACCTATTTTATGGTAATTCAAAATCAAAATTATCTAGTTTGTTGAGAAAGAGATTGGTTACTACGTATTTTCTAGAGAATAAATCCTTCATTTAGAGCTATTTTTGTAAAGACCATAGTCTATATCCTATAATTCCTACCTGTTTCGACAAGTAAATGCGTGCTTAGAAAAATAAAGGAACAACCGCTCCTTTGGATATAGTTATTTGAAAAAAGATTATAAAAACTCATTTATATTAGCTCTCCTAATTATTATATTTAATGAAAAATTTTCCACTCAATAAAATTATGAATACTTTAGTCTTTAGTCTTAGGAAAATAAATTAAATCTTTTTTTAGAGTAATCATCTATAAAAGGTTAAGAAATACCTCTTCCATGCTTTGTATTCTTGAAGAACCATATAAGTCAGAGTGTATATACTATATAATCTCTTTGGTTTTTATATTCAGCTTTTTTTAAACCTCTTGTGTGTTCATTAATTTGCTAAAAATGCATTGCTCATAAAAATCTAGGTGTTTGGACGTAGAATTGTCAAGTGATTATAAATGAGAGGTTATTTTGACTGATTATAAATTTCAGTTTTAGTTCAGGTTATTTGTTGAGAGGTTGTAGTTAATACCTCGTTTTGATGATAATTTTGTAGAGTAATTACAGACAATAATTTGTTTGGATGCGATTAGAGATGAGTGATTATTTTTAACGGTATGACATGATGATTGGTCAAGTATCGGCTTTTTAAGCAAAGTTGCTCCTCGTTTTTTCTCTCTATCATTCTAACTTGGAAGCCTACAAGTAATGGTGTTTTCTCTGTTAAATCCGTAAAGAGTTTGCTCACTTTCGATCACGAAATGGAGTGTTTATCTGATAAATTATGGACTTCTACTCTGCCTAAGAAGACTAAAGTTTTCATGTGGATGGTTTTCCACAAAGCTATAAACACATTTGAAGTCTTGCAACGTAGATTGAAGAACAAATCTCTTCAACAATCTTGGTGTACCTTATGCAAGAAAAATGGCAAAATCAATGTGCATATTTTTTATACATGTAGCTTGGCTAAGGATTTATGGTTCTCTCTAATATGCTTAACGAAGATGGTTGAGCCATTCATATGTCGCGTTATCAATTTATTCGGAGAACCCTTAATGTGAATCTCTCTTCTCAATGTTTGATTATGAAAGCTAGTATTATTGGTGCAACTCATTGAAGCATTTGGAAGTAGCAAAATTCAAGAATATTTGAAGACAATTATTTGGCAAAACCTATCTTATCTATGCGAGAAGACATCACTATATTATTTTCTTCTTGGTGTTGTAAATCTAAATTATTCAAAGACTATAGTGTTCAAGATATTGCTCTCAATTGGAGAGCTTTCTTGTAAATTTCTCTTTTTTTTTTTCTTGTATGCATGTAGCATACCTTATAATAGTATCTATTCAAAAAAAAAAAAAAAAAAAAGCTCTTTTTAACGTTAAAAAATGAGTGATTGGAAATGAATGATTAGAAATGAGTGGTTGAAAATGAATGATTAGAAATGAGAGTGGTTGGAAAATGAATAATTATTTTGAATGGTTAAAAATGAATGATTAAAAACAAGTGATTCTTCTAAGAGATTACAATATCTCGTTTGGATGTATTTGTTTAAAGATGAGTTATAAAAGCCAATCTATACGTAATAGCTCGTTAATAATGCGAAATAAACACCCCTTCTGGGTTTTGGTTTGTTATTTCCCAAAAGACCTTTTTTATATAGAATTATAAGTCCTTAATTTCCAAAAGTCGAAGAATTTTGTTGAAAGCGTGATAAAAACACTTACAAAACAAATAATTAAACAACAAATATTTTATTAGAATAATTCACTTGTATTGAAAAAAAATTCTCTCAAGCTACAAATTTGATTCACACTTTCTCAAGCTCACTTTACTTTTATTTGATGCTTGATATCTAAAACACATACAAGGTATTCTTTTTATAGTTCACCATAGAAAAATCTAGATCTATAACTTACATTCTACACTTATTTCATAGACGCAAAACTCTCCTACTTTAATACACTTTTTTCTTAACTCTTATAAATTTATAAAAACTTTATCAATTACTTATAAAACTCATGAGATTTGAATAACTTATTTAAAACATATTTAATATTTTCAACACATTTCCTCTTAATTAAACATGTTTTTCCATAAACTACAAGCATTGTCCTTAACTTGTAAAACACATCAACTCTAAGAGTCTTTGTGAAGATATCTGCAATTTGATCCTTTGTCTTCACATATTTAACATGAAACATCTTTCTTGAAATGCAATCTCTAATGAAACAAAATCTTTTTTCAATATGTTTACTACGATCATAAAATACCAGATAAGAGGCTAGCTAGAGCAATTGTTGACTTGTTATCCTCATGAATAACAATTGCATCCTCTTGCAAAACACCAATTGCATTAAGCGAATTTCTCAGACAAACTGCATGACAAATACATGATGGTATAGTAACATATTCTGCCTCATAATTAGATAATGTCACAACGGTGACCAACGGCGACGGCGCGTGAAGGAACAGAGACGGAGCGTGAATTCCATGCACAGGGGGTAGCGGCTGCAGCTTCGGGTGCACGCGGCGCCAGCTGGTTCGCGAATCTTAGGCTCGGGCGACAACTCTACAGGTTCGGCAGTTGTCAGCCAATCCGAAATTGAGGGTTAGATCGGCGTTGAAAACGAGACGACATATCTGATGGCTGCAATCGGCTGTCAGAAATCCTCAGCTCATGGTTGGCCAAAACTATGACAACACTAACAACGAGGCGACTGGTCAGTGGCGCAGCAAAAACCAAGCAATGATTGGTTGTCGGGCTGTCGGTGGCGCTGCGAAACTAATGATTGGCTGCGACAGCTGTCAGAAGCAATAATGAAGCTGTCGGCGGCTGTCAGACGGCAATGATGAGGCTGTCAGCGGTTTTTCGGACGACAATAATTGGTTGCGTCAGGTTGTCAGTGGCACAGCTGTGGCTTTCGAAAAAAGAGAGAATTGTTGGCGGCGGCACTAAATTCAATGAAGAAAATCAAAACCTAATTATTAGGTTTTTTGGCTTTATATATATGGACAAAAAACCCCTGAAAAATTACCAAAATGTCCTTAGGGCTAAAAATGACCATTTTACCCCTAGTTTTCAAATTCCGACTTCACGTCTCTTGAGATATGATTTTAATAAATACTTTTAACCTAAACTAAATTTTGAACTGACTTCCGGTATCCCCGGTAAGCCCAAAAAAATTACAAAACTAACCTTGAAATTCAGGGAGCGAAAGGTCGGCAGTTACAAAATCATTTTCTGTCATTCGTTCTCTTCTTCCTCTCCATTATTATTATTGTTGATGCCGAAAATTGGTCAACGGTCTATCCACAATACTATTTGTTTAGTAGAGGACGAAAGGCCTGCAAAACAGAAAAGGCTTAGGACACACCGGTGTGGTGTGAGCCACA
>JBBMEG010000003.1:238995-254742 GCA_037832605.1 Cyclanthera cordifolia
ATGATTGAGGAAATGAACACTACTTGTTTGAATATGGGTCAGTAGTGGGTGAAACAATAATTAATTACTTATTTTACAGTAATATCAATAATTATTGAATAATAAATTTGATTTAAAATTAATAAAAGGTCTGATATGAGATTTGATACAAATTTGATAATTGATTTAATTTTTTTTTATATATAATATAAAACATATGATGATTAATTAAAAATGATCGATTTTTATTAAATACAAATAAGATATCATGAGTGGTGAGTCTAGGATAAACAACTAACGAATATCAAATCGAAATTATACACAAAAAAGAGTTTCAATTTAAAACTTTTTATATTGTAAAACTAAATCCAAACCAAATAAGTTAATTTGGTAATTTAATTCGGAAAGTACCAAATGTTTATATTATTAATTTTAGTTCAATTATAATTTGAAAAAAACAGCACTATAAAAAGTGGATAAATAAGAATAATGTTAAGAAAAAAAAAAAAGAAAAAGAGACATGTCACACTTAATCACAGAAATGAAAGGAAATTAAAATAAGTAGAAAGTATAAGAAGAAAAAAAGAGATTCGAAAGTGTATAATGGGAAACCTAGATTCATCGACACCTATGAACCATAGAGGATGGACCACCTACCCTCTATAATGGAGCCCTAACCCTTCAAACATAGGCCCCTATGCCCTATCAATCTCCCAAAAGGATGTGTGGACACATTTATCAAGTTAGTCCTTTCATTTTCTCTCTTTTTTATTTTTAGCATCTTTCTTTTATTATTTATATTTTCACCTTTTTTCACCCCCTCTAAGCACACCTCTATTTACTTTTTATGGGCCACTTGTTGGGGAATGGGCACATTTTTATTAACTAATAATTACTCCATAACCATGCTTGCTTTAAATAAATTAAAATGTATTTATGATCATTACATATCTATAAACTATCAAATTCCTACTCGTCGGTGATATATAATATATTTATTTATTTTTTTCAATTTTAGAATTTCAACGTGGGTAAAAATGAACGTAAACTTATATAATTCATAGGTTAAAGCAATCTAATTTTAAGTATGTTAAAATATTCTCAACAAGAATACTAGTTTGATCAGGTTAGTATTGAATTGATTGTCATGAGGTTACGTGTTCATGGCGTTTACTTTATTATTGTAATCTCAAAAAAAGTTCTTTACTTCTGTTATATTTATTAAATTTTAATTATATGTACTTTCAAATTAGTTTATGTGATTTGTGTTGATTTTCTTTAAATAGTACTTTATATTAGCTTTTTATATCTAAATTAAAAAAAAAAAACATGATAGATTTGTATCAAAACAATTATTATTTCATTCTATTTTTATTAAAGCTAATTTTGAATTTATAAAATAATAGTTAAACTTAATTAAAATATAAAAGATTCTGATAGAATGAAAATGGTGATCGAAATAATAATTAAACTTGTAGAATATATTGGCTTTTGTGTGTCAAAAGAATGTAATCAATGGGAATTGTTTATATTTTTCATTTTTTCTTAAAAACTCTCTATATGTGGAAAGATAGAAAGGACACGATTTAATTTTACCATATCAATTATTTATTTATTTTTAATTATTTTTTTTATGGCCTCCTTCTTTTCCTCCCGCCTTAACCAAACATGCCTTCAAAGTTTTGGATTAAGTTTTAATTCATCAATTAGTTAAAACAATCGATATTCTTTTCCACAAGAAAAAAGTGCTTAGAAAGTCCACATTTATATTCTATATTATTATCGTTATTTTTATTTTATTGAATACATTTTCATATTAATGAATAGATATTTATATGAAAAATTACGGGAGCAAACTCATCTCTGTTAGTATTGACTTAAAGAAGTAAATTGTAAGTAAAAAGTAAAAGTTGAGTGGATTTGTATTGTAATGATGAGGAACCAATCCCAACTATATTATAATTCAATTTCAACATAGGAAAAATGGCAATGGCCTAATCTACTTTATCATATTCTTTTAGTTAGGTCTTCTCTTCCGCATCCCAACCACAATTCTTGTTTCTTCTTCCTATCCTCCACCTAATCCAATTCTACTATACTAATTCTATACCATACTTTGCCTTTTTCCGTTTGGAAATTATAGATTATCCTTAGAGTAAGAGAATATTAACATCCCGGGGATTTGATCTAGAATTTGGAATCCGAACTCGAGCTTTTATGGATATTGCAATTCCTATGAGCCTCCCATATTACTTATTAACATTAGAAAAGCTTTAAGAAGTCACCCAACCTTGATTTGTTAAAAAAAGATGTACGTTATTGATATAGATAGATCATCCCATATTACTTAAGAACCATAGAAAAGTATAGATTTTTAGACCATAGAGACTAAACTACAACTTTCTTCGAAAGACCAAATTCATAACTTACCCTGATAAAAACCATTTCTAGCATCAATATATTTCATCCCACATCAATTATACAAGAAAAAGAAAAGCATACTCTTGCACATACGAGAAGGCAACGGCAAATAGGTGGGATATTCCTTATCTCAATAAGATCATTTCAAATTCACTTCGACCTGAATCCATAGCAACATTGCCATTATTTGTAATGTTTGTTACTGACTATACGCGACGGTCTTCGGGTTGCTAAGAGATTCTACAGAGCATTATTAAAGAAACCCAGGAGAGAGAGAAAAGTAATGCAGTCTGCAAACTTCCCTTTGTCATTAAGAAAATCAATAGATTATTACAAATTCTTTACTTGGTTGAAGGTTCATGCTGCCATTTTCACATTACAGTGGAAGTTGGGATTTGTAAGCATCATAGCCAGACGAGGTTGGAGTTACTGGATAGAACCTGATCGAGAACGAGTACGGTACTGAAGAAAGCAAATACTCGTCATGTACGCAGGGAGACCAGCTATCATCTCCTCCCACACCCATATGCTTGTGGTCGAGATGAACCTACACGACACCACGATGAAATTAAGAGCTCATAATGTAGAGTATGAGTGAAATAAAACCAAAGAATCGAATCGCAGAACATCTGCATGTCGATTGATTGCGTTACTACAAACAAAGAAACTTATAAACATGGGTTAAAACAGAACATTTTAGAGCAACTTGTGCAAACTAAACTCTCAGTTGTAAAAGAATCATAGACAATCATATTTGATTGCTCAGAAGTTGGATCAACATTTGTAACTGAAATAACTACCTCAATGTCACCTCCCTCGAGAAGATCCTCATTGTGTGCTGCTCGATCGAGTTCTGCTGTGGAGTAATAGCTTGCATTCATTTGCATTGGTGGCGATTCTTTGTATAGTGAGGCATAAATTCCAACACCCTCCTTGTTTTCAAAAGATACCCACCTCACATCAGCCCTTCCTGAAGATTCTCCGGGGACAATGTATGGGACATGCATTTCAGACACATTCTTCTCATAAACTCCAACATGAGCAGCTGCTTTCCGATCGGGATAACACTCAAATGGCCCTCTTCCATACCATTTGACCAGATCCATAGATTTTTCTAGATGAAATTCGACTCCCACACGTGGCAAAGGAGGAAGATTCGGACTTGGTCGTACGTTGCTGTCCACAATCACATCCCCAGAACCAAAGATTGTGTAAGTCATATCCACTTGAACTAAGACATTTGATTTCTCTGAGTCAGATGAAGAAGCCTGCTGATCATCACTCCAGAAACCGATAAAAACGACAGCGATTTTCACATAATGTTCTGTCGTGCTAAGTATCGAACATTTTTTAGCAGAGAAAGAGAGGTTGTCAATGTGGGCAGCTTTCCACAAGGATAAATAACTACATGAACCTCCACCTTTGTCGTTATCAGTAGGCGCTCGCCAAAAGGAAGGTATGATGCCTTTAACTATTACAGGAACTCCTTTAACCTACAATACGTTAGCCCTCAACATCAGGACTCCTTAAAGCTCCAAAGACTTGTTATCTTAGGCTGATACATAGTTTGAGAAAGGTTTCTACATTTCATATGCAACTTCTAAGAATGATATATTGTGTAATTAAAACACCCCAAGTAATAGTACAAATCTGATCATATACTATAAATTAATTACCTTCCAGCTTTCAAGTGTTCCAGTTTGAACATCCAATTTAATCTCCCATAAGTTCTGCTGGTAGACTCGAACTGTATCCCCAAGAATTTCACTAAGTAAAGCAGCACTGTCATTTTTGATGGACTGCAAATCAATATAGTATTTTAGGTTATTGATATACTTGGAATAGTAAATTCTCTGACTTATTATTGATCAGTGTAACAAGCAATTACATGAGGATAGAATTCTCTTTTCATTGGCAACTGGACTTGTGATAATGAAACAATGTGACCAGCTTCGACCCATCGTGTTGAGCGCAGAAGTTTCACTGATACGGTTAAAAAGAACTCTAATGCAGGTGATGAAGCCCACAGATCATACCATGGACTTGATAGCCATTCAATACTGTAACTTCCCTGAGGACTTATTACAGGAAGAGAAAGAATCCCTTTTCCAAGTTCAAGACCATCACCATAGATTCTCCAACTGAACTCCAAATCCAATGTTGTTGAAAAAAAAAGAGCATTTGAAACCTGTAAATGGGAATTTAATGTCAAACATCTCCCTCCAGGGTTTAGTAAATGATGAGATAATCTAGTCAGGCATCTGAAAAACCTGTAGTGTTCCGTCGTTTGCCGAAATCTTGATTGGCTGATAAAGGAACTTGACTTCTGAAAATTGAGTTTTGCAAATACAAAAACTGTTCGGTAACAAACATATAACATGTTGCTTTCTTTTTGGATTGGAAACATACAAAATGCTTCAAAATCATTTGCTTATTACATAACTATTAGAATAAATAAGATTGACTGTTGAATTACCATGTAGTGCAGGATGTGGAGTTCGATCTGGCCATGTCACACCATTGAGACAGAAATTCGAATCATTTGGGATATCCCCAAATTCACCTCCATATGCCCATCGCTTCCTACCAATGGAAACTTCCTTCAGTAGTGCCTAGATAAAAAAGTAAGACCTTTGAAAATAATGCACAAAATTAGAAAAATGAATCAGATAACTCACAGTTAGAACATATAATCAATTGATCTCTAACAATAGATATTCTTTTGTTGTTTGTTGTTTATGGTATCTACTTTACATTATTAGCGAATCGAAAAGTGTTGAAACCTGGTCAACCCAATCCCAGATAAACCCTCCTTGGAGGCCAAAGGTGCTGTCAATTGCTTCCCAATATTTATGAAGATTCCCAGTGCTGTTTCCCATCGAATGCGAGTACCTATTGTTTTTGAAAATGTACAATATTAAAAAACATCTACAAGATTATCCATATAAAGTGAAAAAAATAAGTTATTGATGCAACTTACTCGCAGAGTATCAAAGGACGAGTTTCATTGGGATCATTAGCAATCTTCACCATATCCCACACGCGCATGTACATGGGACATACTATATCAGTAGAAGAAGTTCTAGATCCCCCTCCTTCATAGTGTAACACTCGGGATTGATCTTTTCCACGAATCCACCCTACATCAATTTCTTTGAGTCAGCTTTTCTTCCAGAAATTAAAAATATAGCATACATAAGATAAACAGGCCTTGCAAAATCAAATAAGCTTATCTCAAGCAGTTTTTACAGCTAGTACCAACTCAAGGATGTAATTAAATCAAAATGACATACCAGCTAGAGCTGAATGGTTGGGTCCATACCCAGCCTCATTTCCCAAGGACCAAGCTATAATACAGGCATGATTCTTGTCTCTTTCCACCATTCCAATCACTCGATCCAACATTGTAGCAGCCCAACTCGGTTGCAGAGTTGGATGCTTCACATGTCCACATAAATCAAAACCGTGTGTTTCAATGTTGGCCTCGTCTATCATGTACATGCCAAACAAATCACACAGCTCATACCAACGAGGGTGTTGAGGATAATGGCTGTTTCTTACAGCGTTAATGTTGTTTTGTTTCATTAGAACCAAATCCTGCAACCACAATAGTAAACAAATCGCTCACATGTAGTGCACCATCACTGACCAATAAACTATGTCTATACACAAATGAAAAAAGTTGGGCTTATACGTTGAATAAAGGTGGATGAGTCTATTTCAACTCTTTTTTTTTTCTTTTTTGATATCTGTGAGTGTTCGGGCTAGCTATGTGCGCACCTCGACTATTCTCATAGGATATACTACCTAACCTAACCTTATAACATTAGGATGAAAAGGAAACCCGTAAGAAATTGATAGCTTAAAGTTGGATAACTCACTTCCAATTTTACGCTTTTGAATTTCATCAATTGAAACCTTGAATGACTCTACACTTGAGTAAAATGCAATGTTGGCTTCAAGTGTTGCAAATTCAAATAGTTGAACAAGAATATGTTTGTGTTACCAATTCTTCTAACTATATTGGAGGCTTTGACATAGTTGAATTTAGCATTTTTGTGACTAAGGTTGATTTAATTATTTTTATTTACTTGACTTTATGGTTAGATTTGAGCAAATTGGATTTGGAAAGTTCAAATTTTGAAACAGAGAAGGTGCCACCTGAACCATGCAGGACTCTATATTCGTCTTCCCGAGACGCGGATGATGCTCATGCCTATTCACGCCTCTGATTACTACTGCACACCCATTGACAAGTAGCTGTTTTGGAGCTTTTGTTATACTTCTTATTCCAACTAAACATGATTCACAGTCAACAATCTGATCCAAAGAGTCTTTCAGAAGAACAACAAGAGTGTAAAGATGTGGCTGTTTAAAGAGGGAAGAGAAGATAACAAATTAGCATGTAGTGAGTGACATAGAAAAAGAAGAGAAACTATTTGATTAATGACAATCTTCTTTACATTCTCTGCAGACCAAAGCTTAGGCTTTTCCAATCTTGCCCCAAGTACATAACCATGGAACCCCAGGCCTGTGGCAGAGACCACACTAAGCTTAACATTGGACATGTTAGACGAGAGCAGATTGGTACGGCCTTCACGATTGTCCAAATGTTCATTGTCGAACAACACTGCTTCTAACTTAAAGTCTTGAAGAAAATTTTCCTTGCTCGTTTCAAGAGAGTTGTCAATTTTTACTTCAACCTGTAAGATGACATATACATGGAGTTTACGTTTCTGTCATGTTATAAATAATCTACATCGCGATGAACATGAAATTTGAAAATCAATGCCATTATGATAACAAAATGAAAAATTAGCAGAAGACTACTTCCTGATATGACTCTATTTCCTAAGATTCATCTGAATCAGTAATTTGCAGTGAAAAATCAAACTTTTAATATACATCCAACTTATACGACAAAAAGAAAAAACAATTTAAAATAAACACATTAGAGATCCCTCTTGCCTCCTTTTTTTTCTCACTGATATACAAATACGAGGATTTTGTTTATCTCTTTGGATAAGAAACAATTTCATTGATGTATGAAATAACAAAAGAATGGTGTGGAGGAGAAATCACAAGAGACCTTGAGAGGAGAGTTGTATAATTACGAGAATTTTGCTTATAGAAAATTAAATTCGTTGTTCAGTTGAGTGTTAATTTTTCAAGGCAACTTTGAACATGTCTCTCACCATTCATACAAATAATCAGACGCTTGTCTTGTGTCACACTTATTTGACCCTACAACAATTGGTTGTTAAAAAAACCCGTAAAAAAAATTAATTCTTAGGTAGGTAGTCAACATAAATTGAACCCATAATCTTTTGTTTTCTAAGACCCTCTTGACCACAAACCAACCCATGATTTTTGGATTGGAAACCTGGACCCATATATTTAAAAATAGGATAAATTATAAATTTGATCTCTATGGTTAAAATAAAAATAGAGTTTAGTCCCTAGGGTTTAAAAATCTAGAATTTAGTCTTTATGATTTGGAGAAAGCTAGAATTTAGTCTCCATGGTTTGAAAAATAGAGTTTAGTTCTTGTGGTTTGAGAAAACTAAAAAATAGTCCATGTTGTCCATAAATCACATGTGAAATAACTACGTAAATGTAATGTATGAATAATGAATTTTTTCTAATCAATTACTTATCTCACACTCTTATCGTTAATGCATAATAAATAACTAACTTCTGCACACCTTACCAACAATTACGAACGACATAAACTATTTTTAGATTTTAACAAAGTATAGAGATTGAATTCTAATTTTTTTTAAATGACAAAGACTAAATTCTAGTTTTCTCCAAATCATAAAGACTAAATCGTAGTTTTTTCAAATCATAGAAACTAAACTCTAGTTTTCTTCGAACCATAAGAACCAAATTTATAATTTACCTTAAAAATTGTAAGTTAGAACTTCAAATAATAACATCTATTCAGTTGAAAAATAATTACCAAAGTTTATACTGAAAGCATATAAATGGTGATAAGTGAATATGCAGCATACCTGTATATCAGCATATGAAAAATCCTCCTCAACACGTGATTTGAAAAAGTAATCTCCTATGAATACCTACATAACAAACAGGCAAACCCCAATCAGTTTCTAATTTATGGTATAGTATCTCCATCTTTTCATTTCCATGTCATCAAAGGTAATCTATAATTAAAATAACCTTTTAAAAAACCAAATTTGAAACAAAAGTGATAATATTTCAACTTATTTTAATTTTAGTATAGCAACTATATTTGCGGTTGGGAGAATCGAACTTACACGGCCTCTTGGTCAAGAATACATGCCATTGCTCTTTGCTTAAACTTATATAAATAGGTTAAAATACCATTGAGGCTTGTTCCATTTTGTTCTATTTATCAAATATCTAATTTTAGACTTGTACTTCCAATAAAGCTTAAATTTGGTCCCTATGTGAAGCAATCAATGATAGTGCTTTAGTTTGATATTTAGTTCTTTGACCAACACAGTTGATTAAAAACACTTACAAATACGACCGAGAGAAGATTGACAAAAAAACCTGAGGTTTGGATAAAAGGAGGACATCGCGATGAATCCCCGAGAGCCACCACTGATCTTGGTCCTCAAGGTAAGAACCATCACTCCATTTCAACACTTGAACAGAAAGAACGTTCTTTGACTTCGAGCCACATGGATGGCAATATTCTGTTATTTCAAACTCTGCTGGTAGTCTACTGTCTTGACTGTCCTAACCATAACCAAGTCCAGATTTCACTGCCCATGTTAAGGCTTTAACCACAGTTTCATATCCAACAATATAGACGACGGCTAATAAAATTTTTCCTCATACCTGTATCCTACGAGACTCCCATTTATCCACACAAAAAAAGCAGAATCAACTCCTTCAAAGTGTAACAAAATCCTACGACCTGTCAAAACACAAACTGTTTTATGCACCAAATATAATATTGGCAACATATTGATCAATGTTTTATGAATAATGTTTCTATCTTCTTAGAAAAAAGGAGGGGGAAGCGCAAGAAAAATAACCTTTCCATTCTTCTGGAAGATGAAAATAAGTTCTGTAGCAGCCGGAAGGATTGTCGTCAGGAACATGTGGAGGATCAACAGGGAAGGGATAAACAACATTGGTATAAATGGGTCGATCAAATCCATGCATCTGCCAATTTGAAGGAACTGTTCCAAATAGTCGAGCCATAAAAAGTTTATGAGACAAAATTATGTGTTTATTAGTTTTTAGTTAAACAACATTTGGGATTGGGAGCTTTGAACCAATAATCTTATAGTCACTAGTCCATTTCCAATCTTATGTAAGTTGAGCTATGCTCTTGTTGGCGTTTATCAATTTAGCTATTAGGTGATGTTAAAGGCGAAAAACAGACGTCCTATGTTTCTCTTTTGTTCTCTTAAAGATTCATAATACAACAAGATAAATTAAAAAAAAAGCTACGATTTAACTCTTTTGAACTCTAATCATTCAATTTTGATAAACCAATCCATTAACTAGGCATGAACCAAGGAACTTGGAGATATACATCTTCACGAGTATTGCTAATTCAGTTTAGATTAGAAATCAAGAGTTTAATGCAAAAATTCATGGCAAACACATTTTAACATAATGCGGATGAAAATTTCGTAAATTTGAAGACGTTCAAAGGAAATGATGGTTATCTACCACCTAATTCATGTATGTCTAACTACATTTTCTGCGCATTAAATTATTACCTGGCAAAGTTGTCCATTCAGAATCCTCAAATGCACTACCATGAAAATTCTCAGGAACGCTCATTGGACTAGAAGCCAAGTAAAATTTCCAATGACCAGATAAAGACTTGATGAAAGGTAAGCCATCAACCCAAAAAGCAGCACTATCAAGAGCACTTTGAACAGCATCGTCATTCCAAACGGCCAAATTTGACACCAGAAAATCTACTTTACTACGGTCTTGCCAGTACTTAAGACATCCTGAGCATACACAAAAAACACGAGTTTCCTTAAATAAGTTAACTGGCTGCTAAACTAGCAAACCATCAATCGACTTTGGGGAAGGACACTCAATTGCCGATGAGTTCAATTTTACTTGAAAGATTCATATATTCATTTTTTAGTTAACTATTTTCCAACAAATAATAGTTTGCTTCATCTAGATAATCTCAAATGTTACACCCAAAACTGTCTCCCCCTTACTGGAAAATTGCTTATACCAAAATGATAAAGAAAACGTTAGGTGGTCGAACAATGAGACACAAAACGTGTAGAGATTTAACCATATAAATTCAACACAAGTGCATTCTAAAAGCTATTTTATTTAAATAATGAACCAAACTTAAAAGAATGAAAGAACAGAAGGCATACGAAAAAGGAAAGAAAGCTCAATAAAACAAGGGAGACAACCTACAAAAATGGCCTCTAGTGAAATAAAACCACACCTAGGGAGTCATTACAAAAACAAACTTAGAAATAGAGCCAAAAGTGAAACATAAAATCTAATGAGGACCCAATCATCACCGGAAGACTTCCACATCCCTCTAAAATATATATTATTCTCTACCCCCAAAGGCTCCACAAAAGAGCACACAACCTAGCATTCCACATAACTCTCCCTTATCACGAAAGGGCAAAGAAACCACAATGCAACTCCGAGAGGCAACGAGGGTTTTTCGGGTATTATATTGCGGGCATGTTTGGTGTAGTGAAAAGAGATGAGAAGGGAAGGAATCTCTTCCGATCGTTAGGTCCACCGAGTTACCATCCCATCAATCATTAATTGACTTTCATTTCTCTTCCTTTCCCTTCCCTTCCCGCCCTAGCCAAACATGCCCTGCCTATGAAGGGTACCTTCAAATTCAATCAATGCCAAATCCATACCAGCGCTCAGGTATTAGTCACTCACTCACTCAATCATAGTCTTTGCAGGAGCTTCCTAATTTTAAGTCATTTTACCTAAATAAAACCCTATCTGTGAAAACAAGAAACAAAAGAGGAGAGGAATGAATATACCTTCAATAGAATCCTGGCAACGTAGAGGAACATGAGAATCCCTCTTATTCCACTTTATGAAATTTTGGTCTTCCCACACTCTGTACCGCCCATTCTCAGATATTGGAATCATGAGCTTAGCAGCCAATGAAGCCATGACCTGCAACCACGTCACTGATTTGATTTTACAAAATAAACCATGAAATCCGAGCACGACCCAGAACAGAAATTGAACTAGAAAGAAATTTAAGAGATTACCTGCGATTGTGGATCGAAGAAAAAATGGATTGGATTAGATGGGATCTTAATCTCGGAACAAATTCTTCATATCCATGTGATAAATGCCGAGGTTTTCCGCGGTAATCTTTGATGACAAATTTCAATCAGGACAATTTCAGTGAGTGAAGAGTGATCGTTACTTTTCGATCTTATCGGTTATCTTAAGGGGGCTATGTGCACTGACTTTTTCTTCAAGTCAATATTCTTGACTCTCGCTTTTGATGTTTGTATGAAATTTT
The DNA here is from genome assembly GCA_037832605.1 of Cyclanthera cordifolia. Classification (NCBI taxonomy): domain Eukaryota; kingdom Viridiplantae; phylum Streptophyta; class Magnoliopsida; order Cucurbitales; family Cucurbitaceae; genus Cyclanthera; species Cyclanthera cordifolia. Next base: position 250,895 of record JBBMEG010000003.1, read on the forward strand.
TAACTAATATATCAAATTAATATTTATTAAATAAAAAAAAAGGAAAAAAAAAAAATTTTAACTAATTTTTGATTGTCAACCTTAATTATAATATTTAAAATAAATTTTCATTTTAAATATAATTTTTCAATATTTTTAAAAATTAATTTCAAGCAAGTTGTTTAATGTAATCATTATTTTTTTTGAAAGCACAGTGTAATCATTATTAATCATTGTTTCTAAATATTCTAAATAAAATTTTCTTTCTAAATACTCTTACGAATTATATGCATATTGACGGTAATCATTACTTCTAAGTACTCATAATCAATCTTCATTCCGAATATTAATTTTAAAAACTCTTAAAAATTACAACTTCTATTGGATCAAGTGGAAAGATAGAGAATAAGTTTGACTCTTTATTTGTCTCTAGTACATCACAACCTCTCTTTAATTCTTACTTCTTTTTAACGTTTCATCAAATTTCAAATCAAATTTTATACTCTATTTTGTCTAAAATAAATATATTATCTCCTAAACGTAATTTTTTTTTTTGCAATATTTTTTGGTCACTCCATTTTTTTTTCTTTCTCTTCTCTCCTGTCATAAATTCCAAAATATAATCGTTATAGTTCTTTAAATTTATTTATTTATTTATAATTTTAACTAATTAAGTATGCTTAATTAATTAACCAAATGAAACTTGTCATCACTAAGAAAGATATCTCCCCTACACTAGCACTGATCCTTAATCACAGATAGGAAGGTAACTAACTCAAATAGAGGAAACCAACAAACAAGACAACTTTAATAAAAAAAACAAATCAAATCAAAACCACGTGTATCTATGAAATATGAAAATTCCAAGCAAAGAGGCTAGCTAGACTACTATTGTCAACTCAAATTTGGATTAGGTTTTGATTCGTCAATTAATTAAAACAATCGATATTATTTTGATCCACAAGAAAAAAGTGCTTACGAAGTCCACATTTATATTCTATATTACTACTGTTACTTTTATTTTTATTCAATACATTTTTATATTAATGAATAGATATCTATATGAAAAACGATGGGAGCAATAATTCATCTGTATCAGTGTTGAGGACTTGAAGAAGTAAATTGAAAGATAAGTAAAAAATAAAAGTGAGTGAATTTGTATTGTAACGTGAAAAACCAACCCCAACCATATTATAATTCAATTTCACGTAGAAAAAATGACAATGGCCTAATCTACTTTTATCATATTCTTTTAATTAGGTCTCTCAGCTTCCACATCCCAACCACAATTCTTGTTTCTTCTTCCTATCTTCCGCCTAATCCAATTCTACTATACTAATTCTATACCATACTTTGCCTTTTTCCCTTTGGAAATTATAGGTTATCCTTAGAGTAAGAGAATAGTAACATCCCGGGGATTTGATCTAGAATTTGGAATCCGAACTCGAGCTTCCATGGACATTACATTTTTCGCCGATTTCTATCTCTCTCTCTCTCCCAAACTATCGTCTCCCTCACGATTTCTCTTGCTCTCACCGTCGCCAATCTTTCTCTCGCTCTCACCGTCGTCGATCTCTCTCTCAGTCTCACTGTCTCGCTCTCGATCTCGGATCTTATCTCTCGATCTACTGTCTTTGTCTCTCTCGACCTTCACTCCTTAGGTCGAGCGATTTCGATAGGCGTGCTGGAGCGAGTCTCCCTCGCTCGTATCAACGCTGGTTCTATAGGTCGTTGACTAACTAAAATCGAGTTGGGGGTTCGGTTCTGTCGGGCGTGGGGTGAATGACAAGGAGTTGTGGTAGATTTTATTACCCCTTAAATTGATTAGATTTTATAATTTATTAAAAATATTCGAAAATGTATTTTTTATTAAAAATTTAAAAAATTAGACTTAGAGGTAGAAGAAAAAAAAATACACCACGTAATATCAATTATAATATCTATCATTCAAACCTTGAACTATTTAGGAACTAGAGTACAGTTCATGTATATACATGTATTCAGAAATTAAGTTAAACATTAAATAACATGATTTTTCGCATAACTAAGCAAGAATGTGCCAAAGATGAGTTTCAGACATGACCATTCAAGAAAACATACAACACCTGCAAAGACCAATTCAAGTACACAATTAAGACACAATGTTGAAAATTCTAATGAGACAATCAAGATAAACAACAATAGGTTTCTCGAAGCTATCCAGCATACATGCTACATGATACAGTGCCAATGAAACAACAAGACATGCAACAAGTTCTAGATCTAACAGCATACATACAGGTTATGCAATTCCAACCATGGCATTCAAGATATAGGCATGCACCACAACCTAAAATCTATTCAAGATATGATTATGTTGTGAAATCACTATATATTTTTAAAGTATTTAATTAAATAATATGATTTCATACATGGATCTTTTAATAATTTTTAAAACCTTAATTGGCACGTATGTTTGGTTCAAAACTCAATTGTTGCAAGTTTTTTTTTTTTTTCATTTTTAAAATTAGCAACCATTTTTATTAATATGTTGCATAAAAATCCATTTTAAATTCATATTTAATGTACCTACTATTTTAAAAATAATAAAATCAATACATTATAACTTTTATATAAAGAAGATTTCAATTTACAGTAATTACTTATTTTAATATAACAAACATATTACATTCAAACCTAAAAAAACAATATTACAAGATTTCAAGAAGAGATTATTATTTTATTTTTTTAAATCAAAGTGGGCAGAAAATTTTGGAAGTGACAGATTATTAAACAACCATTATTAACAATCTTATCTCAATAATTAGAGAATTATTTTTACATTTGATTAATTTAGGAAAAGAGAAATACAAGATTTAATTATATTTGAGCAAAATTAAAGCTCAACCCATATACATCCATGAAATCATGTTAAACTTGAAATCCATAAAAGTTATTAATTAATATTTATCTCCTTTAAGAGAAATGAAATTGTTGGTAACAAATTCAGTGGCTTCAATAAGATGACCTCTAAATATACTCCCCCAAACATTATAACCAAAACCAGGGCAATCATAGGCTTTGATCGGAAGCGGTGTGAAGTGCTGCATTTTAACATTGTACAAACCCATTTGTTGATCTTTAATAGCCAAAATATGATTCAAACTCAAAAACATGATTGGCCTTCCCATTTCAGGATTAAAACCAATTGTAAATAATTTTGACCACGAAACTACACTGCATTCATCCATCTTTTCCATCTTCCAAATTTCCAAGGTTGATCCCATCTTCCAAATTTCAAAATCGGTTGAGTTCAAGTCCAATTGGCTCAAGTCCAATTGCCACATGTTTGCGTTTTCGCATGTTTCATAAAATATAACAACAGATTCATTCAAAACTACTATTTCTATTAGCTTTAAATAATTATGAAACTCATCATTTTTTGTTTTCTCCAAGATGCTTTCAGGTAATTGAATTTGGTGAAAAACCTCTTCACTTATGTCAAACGAAAGTATAAATCTAGGTTGACGCATTGTCGTCCAAAATAATGTCCCATCATGATAAATCCCACCTGAAGGATTATCATTAACATCATTAATTGTAGGGACTTCAACTTCAACAACAAAATTAATTTCAGGGACTTCAACTTCCCTCCATCTATCTTTGCTCAAATCAAAAATTTCTCCTCTCCAACTAAATCCTATCTCGTAATAGCACATAATTCTAACAACTTTAAAGTCCTTAGATTTGGGATCATAGCCAAATCCAATTGCACTACCACGTCTATCATATATATAATCCAAATAATAATTGAAGATAATAATGGAAGGTGGGAGCATACGAAATTCTCTAGTGGTAGGATTGCATAGAACAATATTTGTATCATAATC
>JBBMEG010000003.1:269755-282419 GCA_037832605.1 Cyclanthera cordifolia
ATAAATCATAAATTTATATTTTATGTGAAATGGAGTAGCTAGTGATATTATTTTATAATTAATAATATCACATTTGAAAGTTCAACTTCTTATATTGTGTGTTATTTATTAACACTAACTGCGTGTAAAAGTGGAAATTATTATTTTTAAATAATGAAAATTAATTAAAATTGATCGTTGTAATATGGGCCCAATGGTATTAATTATATAAGTGCAATTATTCACTTGCTTTAATTAAAAAGAAACAAATACACGTGACGCACATGAGTTGCTTTTATATACTTAAATTATATATATATATATATTAAATGTTTTCCTTTTGAATGAGGAATGATTGTTTCCAACCACATAAACATATTAAAATATATAATTTAAATAGAGAAATCTCAAAAGTACAACTTCAAAAAATATATTTTACGTGAATTTAAGTTGTGTTATTTTTATTTTTATTTTTAAATTAATTAAAGTTGACGAGGAGATGTGAAGAGGTAAAATTAAATAAGAAGTTCAACTTTCATCTTTCTTTTTTCTTCTTCTCTTCGTATTCAAAGGTGATATGAGAGTTTGAGATGAATAATTGATTAAACAAAAAAAAAAAAAAACAGTATATTATAAATTACATTCATGTTCTTAATTTGCCTGATATGAATAAAATTATATTTGTTTAAACTTTAAAAATAATTTTTTTTTTTCAAATTTTTTTTTTGACACACCAAATTACTATAAACTTTCTAATTTGGTTTGAATCGTAAGAAATAAATATATAATTTTAATCAAAATAAAATTAGAGTTATAAGGCATGTTGTAATTATATAATTTAATCAAATATAAAAAAGCAAAGGAGTAAAGTTTTTGGTGGTCAACGAGTAAGAAAGTTGCAAATTTGGGGGGAAAAGGCAGGCCAATTGTAGTAAGAGGAGAGAGAAAGTGATGAGAGAAGGTGGAAGTAGAATCCAGATAAAGCCTACCGCGTATTCATTTTGAAACCCTAAAATCAAAATCCAGTTCCCCATAATACCCTAATTTCACCGAAACCAACTCCAGTTTCTCTCTCTAGAAAACCCCTTTTTCCAACGACATTCTTCGCTTACTAGCTACGCATATACTCCCCCCTTTTCCCCCCCCTTACCTAAACGGGGAGAATCAGTTTTCTCATCAAACCTGAAAAAAAAACCAACCCCCTTTCGATTCTGATTCTCTCTCCCTCTCGATTCATCGATTTCATTTCTGTTTTTCTCGTTTTTGCGCTTCTTCTCCCTTTGATTTTCATCGGGTTTCGAGTTGATTGCGTTTCTTTTTCGAGGATCGATGGCGGAATTTGATCGTAGTAAGCAATTTTCGGAGAAATCCAAGTCGTCGTTCTTCAATCGATCCCTTACGTTGCATTCTTCCCCCACGGATTCCTCCAAGAAACCCTATACTCGAACCTCGCTCAATCGGACGGATTCTGTCAAGAAATATTACAGCCCTTTTGAATCTATGAAATCCGCGAGCAATTCGATTAAAGGGAAGGTCAAGCAATTGTGTCATATATTCGAGGGAGGTAAATCTTCTTCTTCGTCGTCGTCTGAAGGATCGCCGCATCAATTTTCAAGCAAGCTAAAACCCGTGAAATCCTTCTGTTCTGATTTCCGGGTTCCTTCGATTCGATTGCCTGGTACGGAAGATAGAATTGTGGTTTATTTAACCAGTTTACGAGGAATTCGAAGGACGTATGAGGATTGCTATGCCGTGAGGATAATATTCCGAGGTTTTAGGGTTTGGGTAGATGAGCGCGACGTTTCAATGGATTCTGCTTACAAGAAAGAGTTGCAGAGTGTTTTGGGAGAGAAAAATGTGAGTTTGCCCCAAGTGTTTATTAGGGGCAAGCATGTGGGAGGAGCTGAGGTGATCAAACAACTCTTCGAAGCTGGAGATTTGGTGAAGATTCTCAAGGGGTTCCCGGTTCGGGGACCCGGGTTTGCGTGTGATGGTTGTGGGGATGTAAGGTTTGTTCCTTGTATGACTTGTAGTGGAAGCAGGAAGGTGTTTGATGAAGATGAAGGAGTCTTGAAGAGGTGCTTAGATTGCAATGAGAACGGATTAATTCGATGTCCTGATTGCGTTTCCTGAATCATATCTCATAAGGAACGAACCAATCATCCGATGTTCTTCGGTGTGTATTTCAGATGCTTTGTTGTTGATAAATAATCACAAAACCCTCACATTATTGATTGTGGATGTGCCGCTACATAAGTTTGGAGTTTGGACTCTTTGGTTAATGGTTTATTTGTTTAGCCAAGTGTTCATCAGTTGGGTACTGGTGTTCATGTACTTTATGAACAGCATTTTGGTAATAGTGTGTATTATCAATGTGCAAAGTTTGAGCCATGTTTTCTCTTTTGGGTTTATTTTTTATTTGACCTATTACAGGGGAGGCTAATTCCCCTCTATGGGAAATGTAAATATCTAGTTTGATTTGCCAACACCAATTTGCAGTGGTTGCGATTGATGTATTCTTACTAAAAATGGTTTGTTTCATACTCATCTATATCATCTTTAAATTATATTGAGTTTACAGCTCTTATTATTATTTATGGTTTCTCTTTTTGCTCACAGAATGTAAGATTTCCTTTCCAGATTGTTTGCGAGGTATCATCGTATTCGTCTTTTTTAGGCTCGCCTTCATGGGAATGCTTGTATATGTCCTCATTTCTATATCATAGATCAGTTTGTTCTGGTTGTACTGTATATGGAGGAAAGTATTTCATTTTTTTAACGGAATGGGGCTATTTGCTATGTGGTATAGCGAAAACAACATTGTTCGTGCTTCTGTTCTGAAAAAGTTGGCCACTGATAGGGTAGAGAGTAGGTTGTTGGTGGAGATGATGAAACTTATGATTAATTTAAGTTAGGTGGGAGACCTAGAAAAGGCTTCCCCCAACCCAAATTTACTTTTAAGAATTAGAGAAAATGAAGCTTGATCTGTTCTTTTGTCGAAGTAGTATGCAGCTGCTTGCTTTCTAATCCATCTATTATTCTACTGTCAAACTTTGAAACTTTTGTTTTCAGAGGATAGAAACTAAAAGCAAGATTTGAAGCTGTTATGAATGAAGAAACCAAGTTCTTGTCTGATATTGGAAACAGATATCAAATGGAGGTGCAGCTATTTGTCTGAACTTTGGGTTTCTGATAAAAGGAAATGTGGGTGTATTGAATGGTAACTGTATATGATTTGTGAATATTCTTGAAACACATGATTTTTCATCAATTTTGAAAAACAAATAGTATTCATTTTTCTTATTTCTTTAACCCCATTTAAGGGTAGAAATTTGAATCCCACATCATAGAGGCTTTTAATTAATTTAGGTTCACATTAGCTTATTTAATGATTTAATGACATTGTTGATGGTTGATAATAAATTAATGTTTGTGAAATGAGGATTTTTGGTATGTGTTAAGTTAGCTCAAGACTTGGAATCTGGAATGTTAATTTCAAGTTTCAACATTTGAATTCTTGGGAGCAGCAAACAGTGCCCAACCTTGTGGTTATTAATCTCAATAATATTTAAATTTGGCTTAAAGCCATTGTCTTGGTTGTGGAGGATCCTCATAAGCTTTTTTTTGTTTTCTTTTTTTTGCAACGCATCAGTGTCTCGAGCCTTAGATCTTAAAAGGAATCATGTTCTCGAGCTTCGAGTGTCTCGAGCCTTAGATCTTGAAAGGAATCATGTTCTCGAGCTTCGAGCAACTGCCCTACCCCTTGGGCAAGCACAATAATTTTTCTTTTGCATCTTAAAATTGCAAAGTTATTCATGTTTAATATATCAATTACTATGCTATAACATTATCAAGTTGTCCTTATACGAGGAAGGGACATTGAAGTAGAATTTCTTTTATTAGTTTAAGAAATGTTAAGCTGAGCGTTGAACTATCCATCTAAAGAGCTATGCTTAGAATAGCAATCTGGTATTATTTGATGTTCAAAGTTGTAAATCGTAGGATGTAATATAATCGAAGAATTAAAACATGCTAATTTTGGGTTCCTTAAACACTAATTTTAATCAAAGAATTAATTTTTATTTTTGATACTAGCAGCAATCCATTAATTTAAAACAGGTCTTGAAAATAATTCTATTAAAACGTTGACTTAATATAGCAACCCATTGACTTAGAATGTTGGCATTGAACTCAAAATAGGTTTACGGTGGCAGAAATAAATCTGTTGAAAACGTTACATTAGTGTTGGATTGTCGATTTAGTTTATGCTCGCTTCTAAACAAATTAAAGAAATTCTCATAATTAAAAAGGATAATATAGACTTGTTTGTTTTTGGTAGAAAGTAGTCAAGTGGTAAGGAGTGAAAAAGTAGTAGTTGTTGAATACTTGTTTGAGAATTGATGTTAATTGTGGTTGAATAATTAATTACTTGTTTGAGGATCGTTGTTCGTTTGATTGACTTATATGTTTGATGTGAAATAACAAAATGGTTTGATATAAGGTTAAAAGTAATTGTTTACTGACAAATACAAACGAGTGGTTATTTTCTACAAAAATAAACATAGCAAGTGTTTAACTCGAAGGAATAAAATAGGCAAAAGATACAGCAATAAAATTAGTTCAAGAAAATACAAACATGTCTAAGATTACACTCAACTAATCAAACGCTTTAAATTTCGCAGGTTTGAATTCAAATATTTGTTAAACTGAAAAAAAAAAACTAAGGTTCTAAAAATTCAAACGGAAAGATCAACATCAAAATTTTGCAATTGGCCTCACTTTCATCCTCATCTTTCATTTTTGATGTAAAGAATTGTCTGCTCCAACAGCAAAATGCCAAACGGATGTTGAAAATTTTACTCTTCCATTTCCACGTGGATAATTGATGGAGTTTTCTTTTCTTAACAAAAGTCTTTGATTGATGGTATGGTAGGGATGTTCTCCACCTACTCACAACTCAACTTAGACTTTACATTCTTGATTTTCACTCTAATCCCATCATAGCTTCAGAGATTAGATTTTCAAAAAGTAAAAAAAACACAAACATTTAAGAGTAGAACTGAAAAGATCAATTCAAATTAATTTCAGTTGGCTTAAAAAAAAAAAGATTAGTTTCCTTTCCATCAGATAAACAAACTGTAGAATGTTCCTTAACACCATATATACACTTCACAAAAACATTAAAAGGGGGTTAATGTTAATAAATGCATGCTAAGGATATTGTTGCAAAAAATACTTCAGCTTATCCACAAACATGTTTGCTCTGCCACACTTCCGAGTTTCTAACTATGAACATAATAATTCTTCAATCACAGGTATTTCTTTGTGTCCATCCTGAAATACATTGTTTTGCAGTACTTTCTAAAAGACTTCTACCTATGGTTTCCTAATATTTTGTTGCATTCGACAACATGCAGGATGGCGATATGAACATCTGAACTTTTGGTCGAGAATATACGTTTTAATCAGTGAGGTACATTGTTTGGCATATGGTTACCAAATATTGTATACAAACTGAGTTGAGAAGCTTAGCTGATTGGTATTAACTTTGGGGTGAAGGGGAATGAAAGCTACTGAGTAAGAGGAACACATTCAAGCTCCATTTCCAGCACGCCCCTCTCCACGTTCTGCAGCTTCAATGAGATGTCTTGCCGAACCTTCCCATCCACAAGATTGATGATGCCATCCTGTGCAAGAGTGTTCTCCTTGCTTGCAACCCATTTGCCTAGCTGCGTTGGTTCACAGATAGTGGACTTCTCACAGGCTCGGGCAGCGGTGAGCAACGGGTGGATGTCGATTTCTGCTTCACCCATGAAGTCATCGGTCGAAAACGTATCTTTGTCATACACAAGCTACAAAGATTTTTTATAAACTCCTATTAGATGTAAACAAGAGAAAGAACTAGGTAGTGAGTGTTTCAGGTCTACAAGAAAGTTTGTTAAAAGAAGTGCTCCACTGATATACTAACCCTATAATCATCAAGATGTTTAGCTTCCATTCCCACTTATAAAAAAAGCAAGATCTTTAGCTCATATTCATGATCTAGAGTTCCCTTTTTAGGCTTTCAGTAAGAACGAATGCTTACAGACAGTAGCCAATCAAGAAGGCAATATGTTGGTTAGCCAAAGAACTGATCAGCAGTTTCTGCTAACATAAACACAGATGTGAGCCTAGTCTACCAGCCCCTTGATCATATTGAGTGTGTTTGGGGGAAGGGGAATAAGAATGATTATGGGAGGAATGAGAATTAGGGGGAGAATGAGAAAATGAATGACTATGGGAGAATAATTATTTGTGTTTGAAGTGAAGAGAATGATTATGGAGAGAATGATTAATTGTGTTTGGAGTGAAGGGAATGATTACGGGAATGATTATTTGTGTTTGGAATGAAAGGAATGGTAATGATGAAAATAAAATAATGAGTACGATGCGAGTGAAATATAGTTATGAGGAGAATAAAAAGTTGTTATGAAAAGAAATAGAAAGTAGCTAGGAGGAGAATAAAAATGTGATTTTGGAAAAACGTGATTATGGAAAGAATGATTTTCGGTGTTCCAAACACCAGGAATCATCCTCTTTTCCATTCTCCCCCTTCATTAATAGTGGCCCAAACACACCCTAGAGAATGAAGAATCAAAACCTCAGGAGATCCAAGCAGCAAGGGAAAGTACTCATTTTGTAATAATTATCTGTGGATTTGTACCTTTTCTTGTAATCCAAGTTAGAATCGAATTGATTCGTTGTATGTGGGTCTTTTAATATGTTTATGAATGACTAGACATGGGTAATTTACGCAAATTAGAAGCACTTTTTAAAATATTTCAATGATCAAAAGTAGTTTGAGAAATTTTAAGTTTACAGTCGGAACATGACAACTTTTTGCGAGTAAACTCCACATGATATGGACAAATTTTACAGTCATCCAACTTACCACCCTTAGAGGAGGAATAAAATCTGGAATTGACAACATTAAGCTCTCATTCCATACTGGGTTCAAACTGCTCTTTATAACGCGCGTCTTCACTGACTGGAAAAAAAGATGCATGTAAGAAGAGGTGAATTCTGGTATCCCTCCCCATAAGCAATACAAATATTAGAAAAGTTCACTAGGAGTCTCACTTGATTACCCAATGAGAGAATAACATACGGATCGCTCGTCACAACATCCCTAACAGCTAAATTGGTTCCTTTAACCACATTGACCTTAATTAAACCAACGAATTCAACCATACCCGCCTGCAAACAGTACAGTGTAGAAGCAATAAGAAAAAATGTAGAATAAGATCCAAGTGAAAAAAAATTCCTCTGGTTCTACTTTACTGGCAAGAGTTGCTAATCTAAACTAGACACTGACGTATGCTTCAAGAAACTCCATGAAACATGACAGAGAACTGAAGTGAACAGAACATAAGAAAGACAATATATAAAATCTTTTAATAATTGACATCATGGAGAGTGGAGTATCTTCAAAATGCTATTTTTACAATAAATTATGTAAATTTTAGCTATTTTTAGAGGGGGGTTTTAACTCAAATGGATGTTCGATGTCTAGTTCTTCTGCAGTGCAAACTGCAAGAATTTCTGTGCATTATCACACATCGACTTAAGCTACATCATCTGCTAACGTTTTATTCAGAAAACAGTTGAGAGAGAACAGGTATAGTAAGAACATATGCGGACCATTATGTGGGAAATAATGCAGAAAAATACCCAACTAGGAAAATCTTGCTACACCATAAACGTACTGCTCATTTCATTAAATATAGACAAGAAAAACACCTGGTAAAGAAATTAAACTACTCTATTCAGCTACAGAAAATTCAGTAGAAGCAAAGATGCTTTAAGCATAACGAACTGCAGTATCATTAGTTACCATTGAGCTGCTTAATACCAATGAATTTCCCTTCTTGCAGTTCCTACGTTCAGAATCTTTTCTTACCCAGCTGTTCCGAAATGCATTTCCAATTCGATTTTTTGTTGGTTGTTTTTCATAATTACTCTTTTCTTGATTTCCATTATCATTAGAAGTGGAATTCGAAAATGAAGAACTTCTCTTCTTCGGGGGTGGAAAAGGACAGAAAAGCTGTTCATCAATACTTGAGAATTGCCGCAGCTCATACTTTTTCCTGTGCAGCCAACACGTACATTATATCATTTGGGTGATGTTTACTTCTAGATATAAAGAAAAAACAATATGTTCACAAAAGGTTTACCTTATAAAGTCAACACGGTCCTCTATGGAAGAGTCTGGCTTAGGTTTTTTATTGCCATCTGGGATGCAAACCTCAAACTTTTCGTTTACGGCAGTATTTCCACCTAGACCCATCAAAGCATCAACTTGTTCATCTGTCCAATCATCTAACTTCACTGAAAGAACCTGGCATAATTTTAGAATCAGTTGTAAATCTTTTGAAAGATAATGTTAGAAAAAGATAAACACTGAAGCTATTTTGAAGTCATTCTGAAGCAAAAATCATAAGGCAGTACAATCAGTAAAATGTAGGCATCTCGCATTGAGTTTATCTTTAATATCTCTGACTGCTGCACAACTTATCTAAGAAAAAAAGTAATGCAAACCCCATACTGAGCGGAATGGTAGCCTTCAAAATACGATTCTTACTATACATGAATACATTTTGTGGAAATTCAGGCTGGTGGGGTCAAAGGTTTTCCATGGAATGAGAAATGGAAACTATTAACCCTATATGAGAATTCGATTTGTTGGTAAGTGATTGTTTGATAATGAGCCCTGGATATTTGTCTTTCTGCACTTATATCTATTGCAATTCTCTCAAGAAAAATGAAAACACTAGAACAAGATTTCTACTCAAGTTTTTACTCCATTAGGTATCTTCTGTTGACTGATGTCTAGCGGTTCATTAGGTTATAGATCATGAAAAATCCAAATCTTGCAGGCATTAAAATCATAATCATCTAATTCATAGTAAGTGAACTCCATGCCATATGACCTAAATATGTATCATCATACTAGCTACTCAGTGATCTATCCCCAGCCTCCGCAAGGATAAGAGAAATAGAAATTAATAATCTGCAGGTCAAAGTTGTTGAAGAAAGGACTAGATTCAGATCATAGAGAAAAACACCTTAGATATGTGCACTCCAAGGCTGCGGTGTACTCCAGAGCACTTGATGCAAATAAATGCTCCAAAACTCAAAGATCTGCATCCAACAAGTGAATGTAGCAAAAACATAAAACCAAGTTGCAAAAATTAAAAGAATTTTTATGGTAGTAGCTCTGTTACTCTCTCAAGAACTTTAGGAGAAAGCTAACTCATAATTTTAGTCAAACAATTGTATCAGAAACATACATCACTGGTGGTACTTTCATCTCAAATACTTTTCCCACAGTTCAAGGACCCTTTAAATTTAGAAATAGAAGCCACAAAATACATTTGAGTTAGACCTCAACAGAACAATTTTCACAAAGAGAGGGTGATGAAGTACTCCCGAGAAAAGTAAATGTTATTCACACTTGCAAAGTGACTTCAGTGGCTACAAAAGAAACACCCATCTAAACATGAGACGGCCATTTCTTCAATAAAATTTCTACAATCACAAATTTTATTCCCCAAAACCTCCCATTCTCCCTCAAAATTGAGAACTCGCCTGTATGGGGAAAAGAAATTGTTTTCTTTCTGAAAAGTAGATTGATGTAGGTTACTAATTCAACAAAACTTGTTTTTTTTCTTTTTATCTAGATTTCTATATAGAAGATTACAGAAGTTTCTAAGATATCTGCTAATCATAATCATTCTCTTGATGGTTATCCTAGATTCATAACTAAGAAAACAAAAAGAGTTGCAAAGCATGAAAGGTAGCAAGTTAGGAGTAAAAAGGAGCCGGCAAGCTGATATGTAGTCAGCCTTATAAACACTACCTCACAAGCATGGTTCTGCAGCAAAGAAGAGAAAATAAAAGCCAACTAATTCATGAACTCAAACTTCTGAGGAAGGACGGTACCCTTCAGAATTAGGTGTCAAACTCTCTCGAAAAATCAAGTACTACACCAGTTTAATTGTAAGGGGATAATTCTGCTAACCGTGTACCAATATAATCGGGAAAAAATGGGGAAGGACGCCATCTAACGAGATAATATATAGAATACTTACACCCATTTTGGATCTGGAGATCCACAATCTGCACAGTACTTATTGGAAGTCTGAGCTGAGAGATCCTTCAGCCTTTTCTGGGTACCTGATACCGAGTAAACACTTATATTTTATGCATAATGAATGAATGATTAGATTGACCAAGACTCCTTTTCATTTCCATGCATTTAATTAATATCTCACTTGCTGGGTGTCATGAATAATGATAAAATCCAAGCGTTCATGGAATAAATAATCTAAATGATTAGATTAACTTTGGCACGGAAGTTTAATTTTTGATAACCAGTGCTAATTTAAAAATAAACGAAGTTTTTTCTATAAAAAATACCAGAACTCTCTAAGAATCATTAGACATGGTTTCTTTTTGTTCCACAACATATCAGGTAGGAGATTTGAACATTTAACCTCTTAATTCCGACATATTCCTAAAAGCGAATTGACATATAACTTACCATAATTATCCATTCTTTATATACAAAAGCCATTCTAATTTCAATTTCCTAGCCAAAACTTGCATTCCAACATGAAAAATGTTTACAGAAACACACCAAATTCACACAAAAAAGTATGAAGAAATTTTTTTTTTTTTACCTGAACCACCCTTGAGATCAATATGATGTAACTTCAATGACATGTCTAAGAAAAATGAATCCAAACTCATAAGCTGAAGCAAGCGATTGAAACCCACAAACTTAAATCTCCAAATACGTTTAGGGAAATTCCGACAAATTGATCCCTAATCACAAAAGACAATCAAAGAAACGAATCCCGAGATCGGCAATTTATCTTATAATGTACAGAACACTCATTAACAGGAAAAAGATAAATTACCAAGATAAATACAATTCATTAGGGTTCAATACAACAAATCTCTGTTCCATGAGAAAAAACGAAAAACCAAAAGGGTCCTAAGAAATACAGAGAATACAATCAGGGGAAGTTGGTTGGGGAAAGATCAACAGAAAACGAAGGATTTCATTCATGGAAGACGAAAACGAGCGAAGAGAAATCTGAATTGGGTGGAAATTAGAACAGAAAAACGAACAGAAGATTGAAGAAGATGAAATGGGCACGATGATAACAAATAAGAAACAGCATTTCGGCGTAAAAATGGCTAAAATCCTCGCACGATGACGGTGAATAGTTGAAATGGCGTCGGGAGGAGAATTCGAATTTTAAGGGATGACAGAATTTCTGGTAATATCCGTTTATTTATTCACTGATTACTAATATATCACGCGCTTCCTCATCGCGTGTACTTTCCTAATTGTACAGTAAGTGGTTGTTCATTAGTTTTAATTAAGTTTGAGGGGTTAGATTTTATCGAATGTTTGTTTGGGAAGCCAAAAACTAGAGCACTTAAGTGCCAAATAAGTGCTTCATAAATCCACAAAATAAGTTAATGTGCTCTTAATAAGCGCTCCATACGCCCATGAATAATTGCTCCAAATTTTTTATTACAATCTCTATCAAAACTACCCTATAAACAAGCAATTACCTCAAAATCAACAACAAAACCACCACACAAACAAATAACTATATAAAAATCTTTTTCCAAAATCATGAAACAAACAAGTATTTAATTCTAAACACTCCACTAAAACTACCAAACAAACGAGTTATTATAAAAACAAAAATATCTAAATACTCGTAATAACTCCTCATACCTAAACACTTCATAAAATCTCAAACAAACACCCCTTTAAAAAATTTATTTTTGAAAATTTGAATAAATTATGAGGTATTTGTAATATTGTGATTTGAAATGATTAAAAAAAAGAAAAAAAAATTGTGTAATAAGTCGTTTGGATGATTTTTTTTTTTTTTTTTAGCGATTATAAAAATTCATTTTAGTAACTCTATAAAACTTTCAAACAAACAAATTTTAAATTTTTAAGTTATATTTGTCTACAGCAGGAATGATTAAGAAAATAGAAGTAAAAGTAAATTAAAAATAGATAAAGAGACATCTATATTTTTTTATTCTTTCTATTATTTTTTTAATCTTTTTTCACCATTTCAGGCCTGTCATAATGTTTTAAGTTCAAGGATATTAGGATTGTGAAGATTTACTTTGTAGGTATAAAATTGTTTTTTCTTCCCAAAAAATGAACTAAAACTTCATTGTTATCAAAAAAAATTAATTATAATTTTGAGAAAAATTACAAAGAAAAGAAAAAGGGGGCTAAACCACATAAGTGAAACTCTTATAATTCGAATATTTTAATGAAATGATATCAGAAATTTATTTGTAACAACTTTGTATGGTCAGAAACTTGATGGATCAAATTCAAACATTAAGTAGAACAACCCTATAATTGACTTTATTGTTCTTAAAATTTTATTTAACTCTTTATATATATAAATAAATAAGAGGTTAAAGCTAGATTTTATGTTGGTGTAGCTTTTAAATATTTTGAGTAGTGCTTATCATGATTTAAGAAAGAAAAAAAAAGGAAAAAAGAAAAAAGAAATAAAAAGTTGTGCTTACCATTAATTCATAAACAAATATGTTTTTGGTCAAAGTATCATTTCTAAACATCAAACTCGTTAGG
>JBBMEG010000003.1:309864-399354 GCA_037832605.1 Cyclanthera cordifolia
GAAGTAATCTTTTGGAAAGCAGGCAGAAACTAAGAAAGTTAGACGTAGGAGAGACACCAGCCCTCTCGAATGGCTGGGTAGTAATAGTCGATATTCCTATGTCCATTTTGTTCTATTGTTCTTAGTTTTGTAAACATTATCCCTACTAAATAAAGATCCTGGCCGAATATTATCAATTTGAGTATCAGTTTATTTCGTGGTAGTGTGGGAGTGTTTTTTCTTTGTTTTGCAGGTTGATCGATACCTGACACATAGATTCAAACTTCTGAGAAAGGATGCATGGTACCCTCGAGAATTACGTGTCAAATTCTCCAGAAAGATCAAGTATTACACTCTCAGTTTAAATTTAAGGGAACATTTTTCTAACTATGTATAAAATGTAGAATACTTACACCCATTTTGGATCTGGAGATCCACAATCTGCACAGTACTTATTAGCAGACTGAGCTGAGAGATCCTTCAGCCTTTTTTGGGTACCTGATCAATGGAGAGTGATGAAACATGGAGGTCACAAGAGGAATTTAA
The DNA here is from genome assembly GCA_037832605.1 of Cyclanthera cordifolia. Classification (NCBI taxonomy): domain Eukaryota; kingdom Viridiplantae; phylum Streptophyta; class Magnoliopsida; order Cucurbitales; family Cucurbitaceae; genus Cyclanthera; species Cyclanthera cordifolia. Next base: position 310,390 of record JBBMEG010000003.1, read on the forward strand.
GTGCAAAGATATTGTATTAGCAATTGGATTTTAGACATTATGAATGAATGATTCGATTGACCACGACTCTTTTTCATTTCCATGAATTCAATTAATATTCTAAGGGTTTCAAAAAAAAAAAAAAAAAAAAGAAAAGAAAGTATTCCACGAGCTGGATCTCATGAATAAAGATAAAATCTAGGCCTTCGTGATATAAATAAATAAACAAAGATGGCACATGTTACTAAATTTTGAAAATGTTAATTTAACAATAAACAATGTTGCATCAATATAAATTATGAGAACTTTAGAATCATTTGACATGTTTTTGAGTTCAACATGTGTTATGGATGGTCAATGGTGGAAGTCGAATATTTAAACCCCGCTTGATAATTATTTGATTTTTGAAATTTCAGTTTGTATTACCTAAAGTCTCTACATTTGTTGTTATCAAACAGGACTTTAATTTCTTGATTGAATAGATTTGCCAAACCAATTGATATTACTTACTGTATTGGTCAATTCTTTCAATACAATAGCCAAGCTAGCTTACATTTCAAAAAAGCTAATTATTAATAGGAACCCATTAAATTCACAAAAAAATAAAAAAAAGAAAGGAACGAAGAAAAATAATACTTGAACCACCCTTCAGATCGATATGGTGTAATTTCATCGACATGTCTAGCAAAAATGAATTCGAACTCATGAGCTGAAGCAAGCTGTTGAAACCCACAAACTTAACTCCCGAAACACGTTTAGGAAAATTCCGACAGAATGAACCCTAATCACATTAGATAATCAAAATCCTGAGATTGGCAATAAATCCTATAAATTACAGAAAAAAAACTGAAAAAAGTAGAAGAAAATTACCAAGATGAAGACAATTCAACTCCGATCTTCTTCTCTGCATCGCATATTCACAAACAAAGGAGCGAAATGCGTAGAAATCGCATTAGGGCTCAATACAACAACTCTTCGTTCCATGAGGAAAAACGAAAAACCTAACGGATTCGCAAGATTACAGAGGAAACAAACAGGGGAAGAGTGAAAATGCCTTGATTAGAGCAAAAATCAACAGAAAACGAAGAAATATTCATGGAAGAAGAAACAAAGGAAGATAAATTTGCACTGGATGGGAATCAAAACAGAAAAATGTACAGAGAATTGAAGAAGATGAAGTGATTGTAATGATCGCTAAGATTAAACAGCATTTTTGGCGCAAAAATCCTCTCGCGAATTCTGATGAATAATGGAAATTCGAAATTTAGGGGTTGAGGGAATTTCTGGTAAGTTAGTTTATCCGTTTTATTTATTTGACTGATTACTAAAAGACCACGCGCCTCTATATCGCGTGATTTTATAAATTTTTCCTTAATAGTTTTTAGATAAATTAGGCAAGTGTCCAAATTAGTATAAAATGATTTTCCCCTCAAAAAAATAACTTAGAAAGATTTTTTTTTTTTTTTTTTGTAATAATTGAACTCTTTTTATACATTATAATTAAGGCAAGCGGTAGGCTATTGTGACCCAATAATTATGAATATAAGTAAAATTTAAAGGCCTAAGTACTAATATGTTTCAATATTATTTTATAAATATTTATCAATATTAATATATTATGTTATAGAAAGGCTAGAACCCCTCTCGGGGGTCAGTCGAGTCAATGTCGCCCTCTGGGAGTCGGCCAAATGGAGGCCACAATCCCTAGGGGGCTGGCCAAGTCCATGCCGACCCCTCGAGGGTCGGCCAAACGGAGGTCACAACACCTAAGAGGTCGACCATGGCAGCGTGAACCCCCCTTGGGGGTCAGCCAAGGCCAATCCAGCTCTTTTGAGGCTGGCCAGAGTAGGTCTAGATCCCTCGAGGATAGGCCGTGGAGGTTAGGACCCAAGAGTCGACCGAGTCCAAATGGAGGCCACAACCCCCGTAGGGTCAGCCGAATGGAGGCCATTACCCCTAAGGGATCGACCACGAGAGACCGAGACCCCCTGGGGTCGGTCGTGGCGGCATGAACCCCCGTTGGGGGTCGATCAGGCCAATCCGGCTCTGTGAGGCCGGCCAGAGTATGTCTAGGTCTTCGAGGATAGGCCGTGGAGGTTATGACTCTTCCTCATGAATCGACAGAGTCCAAAGTAACGACTAGATCTGTTAATAACGGCCAGGAGTTATGCCAAGAAGGTCAGGACCTACCTTTAGAAGCGAGCCGTGGAGGTGACGACCCGTAAGTGTTGACCGATACCAAAGCCGACCTCTAAGGAGATCGATCGAGTGGACCAGCCTAAGTGGATTAGTCTTGGAGGTTAGGATTCTCTTGTGGATGATTCGACCAAGTCCAAGTAACGTTTGGGGACGCTGCACCACCTAACATCATAAGGTTACATCGAGAAGGCCAAGACCCTTCTTTAGGGGCGAGCCGTGGAGGTGAGGACCCATATGGGTTGATCGAGAGCAAAGCCGACCTCTAAAGAGATCGGTTGAGTGGACCAATCCGAGTGGGTTGGTCGTGGAGGTTAGGACTCTCCTGTGACGAGTCGACCAAGTCCAAGTAACGCTTGGAGACACTGCACCTCGTAACGTCCTAGGGTTACATCTAGAAAGACGCGGTCGGCCATGAAGGTGAGAACCTGCAAGGTTGGCCGAGTCCAAGTAACTACAAAATCAAAGCCGTTGCACCTCCAAAGGGCAACAATCAGGGTTACGCCGGTATTCATTTCTGGCTTAATGACGGGCGTTTCTAACGACTGGCCATTAAGTCATCCATAAGTGAGCCGCAGCGGTTACAAAACCAACTTCTATAAAGAGTTGGATCATTCTCCATTTCAAACCAAGCTATCTAAGCTGAACTACGCTAAGTACTCTTATAAGCCTTCTAAGTTCCAAAAGCTACCTCTAGATAACTCTCATAAACTCTTGCTAACTTAGGTATTGGAGCCCATGTGACTCACACCACACCACTTGTGTCCTAAAATTGTTCTTTTTTGCAGGCTTCTCGTCCTCGGTAATACAAATTGTATTGTAGACATTCGTTGACCATTTTTTGGCATCAACATATTATATTATAAAAATTTATTAATATTATTATTATAACAAAATATGTGATCATACTTATTGATACTAATGATTTTTTTTTTTTTTTAAAGTGATCGTTTATGTAATTATGTTTTAGATTTGATTAATATTATAGTGATGTTTAAATTGAGTATTTAAGAATTATATTTATTAAATAATCCTAAAAAGAATTATGCTAGATTTTTAAATTTGGAAACATATTTACAAATCTAGCCAAAATCTCAAAATATTTGTAAAATAATTTTCTATTATTAAAATTTTAAAATATAAATATTTAAATACCTTAGGTGCCCATGTGTATTTCCTCTTTTAATTATTCGATATTGATTGATATTTACGTTTATCATTACTTGCTTCTAAAACCACTTTCCTAGTTTTATGGTAAATCACTAAGATCGTAAACAAAGAAGACTTCATTTCTCAATTATCACTTTCTTCTCCTACCAAAAACCCATTTTTTGGAGGAACCTATCGATTACAAAAAAGAAAAAGAAAAAGGAAAAGAGAGAGAGAGAGCATTTGTTACGAGCATGGATAATCAAAGATGTCAGTGCATGTTTGCGGTTGTTGCATATTAGATAACGTGAACATCTATCTCAAAATTAATTGATAATGAAGAGAGTAGCTCACATATGAGAGTATCTCGAACATGTCCCATCAATATGATGCCATTTTTGTGAAGACCATCTTCAACTAGATTTGAATTTGTGGGATCGAAATACTTACTTTGATGTTGAGTCAGATTCGTACTTTTTTGGAAAAAATACCCACTTAAGTCTTTGAACGCTTGGATGGGGTCTTCGAAATTTTTAGAGATTGATAACTCACATGGAGTGCTCTGATACCATATTAAATAATATGAACACCATCCTCAAAACTAATTGATAATAAGAAGAATAGCTCACATATCTAAGTATATCAAACATTGCATATCATCACAAAACCCTTGCTTCATTCATCATTAACCTACTTTTTATTTCACGAAAGGGTCACTGGCGTGTTGGTTTCATTGTTTGGTGGTAATCCAGTTTGATCCTCGAAATCGATAAATTTTTAATGATTATGCAAAAATAGAATCGGAGACTTAGGGCACATTAGAGCTCAGTTTGAATTTTGGGTGAAGTTTACTAAATTTTTTTTTTTTTTTGGGTGAAGTTACTAGTTAAACCCTGACTCATCCTTTTACTCAATACTTTTTTTCAAAGATCAAAGAGATATATTCATCATTTTTTTTAGGAAACTAATATAGCCCTTTTCAAAAAATAGAAAATCGGTTGTAATTTTCCTTCTATCAAAGTTTTTCCATCCTATTCACAGTTAAGGCGTGTAGCCAAATTGAATTGGAGTGATCAGGGCATGTCCGGTGGGCTTTTCTCGTAAAGACAAGCTCTACAAGCCTATGGATTCAGCCTTTTGATGTTTTTAAGGTACTTTTTTGTTTATATTTGTTTTTTCATGAGTGGAGAAGTTTAAGTCCACCACTATTGTTGTCCATTCAATAGAAATTATGAAGCACAAGTTAAACGATTCTAATAACCTAGATTGGAGTAGAACTATTAAGTTCTACTTATTGTGCAACGATATGAAAGATCCATATACAAAATTATTTGCTAAATAGACAATGATCATAAATTGAACTCATAACATTTTGATTCTACAAGAATCACCACTGATTACGTTTATGGGCAAAATTTTTATTTCATAAATTAATAATCTTTACTCTTTCAATCTAGTATCTAGGTATGTACATTTTCAATAGTTTCTTATAAAATTTAAGGGTAAATTTTAAATTTTGTTCTTATGGTTGGATGAAAGTTAAAGTTTAGTCTTTATAAAAAAGAAAAGACACACTTAAGAGGTATGAACAGAAAGGTCATTCGTTGATGGCATGCTACATGAGACATAAAAAGAATAGTGCGGAGTTGAATTTTCTCATGCCTTTTGATGGTGATATCAAGGTTCAACAGTCTCAGAGAGAGAATATGGTTGTTGTTAGTTTTCTTAAAGGTCTTTCCTCCAAGTATGCTATGACGAGGTCATAGCATACTTGGATGATGTGTCTGGAACTAAAGTACCGATCTTGGATGATGCGTATAGAAGGCTTGAATGTACAAAAGATACAGTTCCAAATTCACCAAGATTATAGGTGAATAACACCCTGGTTCACTGAGAAGATTCTCATGTTTAGAAGGGTGTGGGTGCTAACTCACCAAAGTCAAGTTATGAACAACGTCAAGATTCAGGGTGTGATAAAAGTCATCAGGATGCGAGGGGTGAGTTGGTGTGCTATTATTGTAAAAATCTGAGACATGCGGAAATGGATTGTAGGAAGTTGCAGTATCAAAATCAGCGATCTCTAACAACCCACCTTGCATCAAGTGATAATGCCTCTAGTGTCGCTACAAACAAGTTTGCTAAACTTCGAGAGTCAAATGAATCATTGCAGTCATCCTCTAAAAATCCTCATATCACAACCCTATCCGAGTCAGGTAATAGTCTTTGTCGCTTGTTTTGCTTACTGTTGTCACTTTAGCTGATGGATTTTCATTTCTTGTTCAGGAAACTTACGCAATCATGCTTGCCCTTACTCAATCTTTATCTTTGTTTTGTCCAAGTTTCTTTTAATTTAATTTTGGCAAGTCAGATTTCTCGTGATCTCAATTGTTTCATTTCATTTTCTTTGGTTATTGCTTGTTTCAAGATCGTTTGATAAAGAAGGTTATTGGTAGATGGCATGAATTTGGAGGTCTACATTCTTGATAAACTTTAGTACAGGCTATGATGTGTTCGAGTACCAGGTTGGTGTTCAAGATCCATTGTCAGTTAGGTCATCCATCATTGTCTATTTTGAAAAGGTTGTATACAGTAAGGTGTCAGTTTTAAATTGTGAGTTTTGTCAATTTGCTAAATTTCATTATCTTAGTTCAAGTCCTTGAGTCAATAAGTGAGTTGCTACTCCATTTGAGTTAGTACATTCAGATGTTTGGAATCTAAGTCCTATAATTTCTAACACTGGTTTTAAGTTTTTTTTTTTCATGTTTTTAGAAAATTATTCTCGTCTCAGATTTATTTAATGAAAAATCGTTCCGAGTTATGTTTTATCTTTTATGTCTTTATTTCTGAAATTCAAACTCAATTAATATTTTTATCAAACTATTGTGTATGGATAATGAGGGTGGGGTAATATTTTTCTAATGTTCTTGGTTCCTATTTACTCGATAAAGGTTTTATTCATCAGTCCTCGTGTCCCGATACTTCATCCCAAAATGGGGTAGTAGAGAGAAAGAACATACACATCTTCTCAAAATTGCAAAGGCCTTATCATTTCAAATAAATGTCCCAAAGCATTTTTTGGGTTGATGATGTTAGTAAAATCTTGTTTTCTACTAAAGAAACATTTTTAGTTTTGGCCAAAGTCTTTGCGTGCACATGTTTTGTTCGGGATGTTAGTGCTCATTGTACAAACTTAGATTCAAAATTTTTAAGATGCATCTTCGTAGGTTATTCTCAAGTTCAAAGGGGATATTGTTGTAATTGTCCGACTTCTAAGAAGAATATTTTTTTCGTCAAATGTTACGTTTTTTCGTCAACACCATTGAATCATGCTTTGTCTTCTTCTGATTCGATTTCTTATAGTCCTCCTATAACTCATGTCTATTCCACACATCTGCGACAATAGTCTACAAATACATATGCCTTACACCAATGATATCTTTGTAAGATGATTTACGAGGAAGTGATGACCTTGACTTGCTAATTGCCCTTTGTCAATAAGCATTCTTTTACTTGTCCTATCTCATTGTTTGTAACTTATCATCAATCATCGTCACCTGTTTATGCTTTTGTTGCATTTATTGATTCTGTAGAAGTTCCTAAAACTACGAGTAAGACGTTATTCCATTTGGGTGGCGTCAGGCGACGGTTGAGGTGGTGAATGTACTAGATGATAATGACACTTGAGAGTTAGTAGATCAAACAATGGACGAACAAATGATTGGGTGTAAATGGGTGTATGTTGTCAAGATGAACATGGATTGATCGATGGCACGTCTGAAACCATGCTTAGTTATCAAGGGTTATGCTTAAACTTATGGTGTTGATTATAGTGACGCTTTCCCTCCGATTGCGAAGATGACGTCTATTCGATTTTTCTATTCTATAGAAACTTCAGATTCTTGGTCGTTATATCAGCTTGATATCAAGAATGTGTTTCTGCACAGTGACCTTGAGGAGGAGGTTTATATAAAGCAATCACCTGGGTTTATTGCTCACTGAGAGAATAGAAATGTGTGACACCTTCAAAAATCATTGTATGGTTTGAGACAGAGCCCCTGGACATGGTTTGGCAAGTTTAGTTAGGTGCTAAGTAAGTTTAAAATGAGAAAGAGTTCGCTCGATCATTTTATGATCCAACTCCTAGACGAAATTGGAGTAAAATCTAGTATGCCTGCAAAGTTATGGTATGATAATCAAACAACTATATATATTGCATCGAATCTAGTATTTCATAAAAGAACCAAGTATATTGAAGTAGATTGTCATTTTATTCGGAAGAAGATACACCAAGGTTTGATATCAACAAGTTATGTGAAGACTGGAGAGAAATTAGGCGATCTTACCACCAAAGCATTGAATAGAGGGCGAATAAGCTGCCTCTATAACAAGTTGGACATGATAGACATTTGCTCAAGCTTGACGGGGATTTTTAGAGTTAGTATATTAGGTTTAGTATATTAATATTTGTATTAGGCTTGTTAAGTCCATTTGGGCCATCTAGTAATTAGGTTTAGGATTAGAGTTATGAATAAGTTTAAGATGTAAACTTTATATAATGACATTAACTTAATATTATTTACGACGACTCTTTATGTCTTAATAAAGTTAACCATTTGAATAATTAGATATTTAAAAAAAAAAAAACTTTCAAAACAAAATAATTAGAAGATACAAAGTGACGCTATTAATGAAAATCAGAGATCATATACAAATGAAATACAAAGTTTATTATAAAATGTATTCATGTAAATAAAATGTAAAAAAATATACATCCAAACAAGCTATTGGTTGCAACTCCTTTACAAATCTACATCCAAACCCAAACGAGTTATTATCTGTAACCTCGCTATAAAAACTCAAATTCAAACAAGCTATTACTACAACTCCTCCATAAAAATCTATATCCAAACAAGCTATTGGAGGCAATAACTCTACAAAAATTTGCATCCAAACCAACAATCATTATTTATAATCACTCAAAATAACTCCTCATTCTAATTACTCAAACTAAATAACTCTGGTAAATTCACAACCAAACACCTAAGTGATTGTTACTGGGGGTTAAAAATGAATGGTTTTAAATTTATGATTTGAAATAAATTATTGGAAATGAGTGGTTGAAAATTAATTATTATTTTAATTGCTTAAAAATGAGTGATAATTTTTAAATAATAAAAAATAAGTGATTATTTTTAATAATTACAATAATTCATTTAGATGTACTTGTTCGAAGAAAAATCGTAAGAACTCATTTGTAACAACTCAAAACAAACATAACTATGATAACATTAAGAGTACGTTTGGGGGAGACAAACTAAGTTATCTTGCTCTTTTTTTTTTTTAATAAAAGATGAGTTATTACACTGAAAGTCTAAAATAACACGCATGGACGTTATATTAGACCTAAATTTGCTCTTAAAAAAAAAAAAAAATCTAATAATGTTTCAGGTAAATAATGAAACTATATAAAAAATGCTTTAGTAAATAAATAAATAAATAATGATTTGATTAATGTGAAAAAAGATGATAAATTAAAGATTATACACATTATTATTGGATATTTGTTTATGGACTAATCCCCTTGTTATCATACAAGACCATAAATCTAATCTAAAATTGAATAACCATTATAGGATTAACTTTTTACCATTGTATTGGAAACTCCAGTGATAAGGAATGATGAATAACAGGATCTAAGGTAATGTTCCAATCCTTCCAAAACTGAGTAAAATAAGGCATTCAAACTCCTAGCAACACTACAAACATCGCAATCACATAAATAACACAACCCAGATATTACATGTTAACATACAGACATGTCGGTCTCCAAATCGTTGTTCCGAGATTATTTGTTTATCTGAATACATAGGACATGTACGTTTTGAAATTTCAATACTTCCAAGACGTACGTTTCGAAATAAGCAGATGAACGAAGAGAAGATACTTGCATTGTTTGTTTATAAATCCATTTAGTCAAGCATGAGAAGCAAACAACTGAGCATGGAATAGTTGAGAGGAATTGAATTTTACCCATATGAATTCCTCACTGGGAGTGGGAGGCTTCATACTCCAAAACCGAATCATCGACAAGTCCCGTATTCGACGTGTTATCCGAAGTGTCCATGCAGGGACTAGTTTTAATCTGCTGTTGCATCTCTGCTGAAGTCCAAGCACTTTTTGACCCATCAAGAGAAATATGATTTTTGCCCGACGCACTATCGTCGGGTAAGAATTCCATTGGACTGCTCTTCATACCTGCCTTCTGCTCATAAGAAAGCTTGGAGGAAATAGGAGATTCGGGTGCGTCGGGATAGTTTTGCGACAACTCAAAGGGTCTATGAAATAGCAGATGAGCCACAGTTCTATCGATAGGGTTGGTCTCTGTTTCAGAGTCTGGTACCCCTGCAATTCTAGTAAAAATGATAACACAGAAGTTAGAAGATTTCCATGGACTTCCTCAAACCACATTGAAAATCAACCAGTATTCAGTTTGTCATTAGCTGAAAACTGAGCGCTCGTTTGGTAACGATCATGTTTCTTGTTTCTAATTTTTTTAGAATAAAAAACAAGAATGTGTTGGATAACCTTGTTTGATAGCAGTTTCTTGTTTCTTGTTTTTTTTATAAATATGTTTTGGTTTCTTATAAAAACTAAGACATGCATTAAAATATTAAAATGTTATTATAAAAAATTTACATCTTTTAGTATATATAAATTTTTTATAAGAAAAAAAAAAATTCTTGATTTAAATATTCGTTAGAAATGATGTGCTTCGAAATGTTGTAGTTGTAAAATATTTAAGTAGTGTCTAATGTATATTTTAGTGAAAAGTTTTTAACAATGCCAAAATTTTAATGAATTAAGTATATTAAAAATTGAAATAATAAGTAAATACCCAAATTACAAAATTTTTAAATCAAACCATAGATAAAAATAAATAAATTCAAATAAGATATACATATACATATTAAAGTAAAGAAATAACATATATATATATATATATATATATTATATTTATTCAAATTTATAAAAATAAGTTAATACAATTTGTTTAGATACAGTTATACAAGTAAAATTAGTATATATTGTATTTAATAATATAGAAAATTAAATATTATTATTATGATTTTTAGAAAATAAATTAATATACAAGTATAAAAATTAATATCTGTTCAAATTAAAATAATAAATAATTTATACAAAAAATAAATTAAAATAATATAGGAATATAAATATTATATTATATTTCATACACACACACATATATAATAAAAATGTTGATTAAAAAACAAACTTAAAACAGGAAAAAATGTCCAATACAAGTATCAAACCTCGAAAGTTGGAGTGATTGCAAAAATTTAAAACTTCCATTTACCAACATGCACATATATTTTATAAGAACATTTTTAAGAATAACAAAAAGAGAATACAAAAAACAACTTTTTTGTAGTTTTTTCTTTTTTTTTTTTTTGTCCATTTTCATAAAATTAAATAGAAACAAGAAACGAAAACGAATATCAAACAAGTTTTCTCAACAAATCAGAAATAGAAATCAGAAATAAGAAACATGAATATTAATAAATGAGTCTTAAGCAACCATATCCATTCTTATGGAGTAACCACATGATCATGTTAAACTAGTACTAAAGAGGAGAAATTTCGAGATGGACTACTTCTAGTCTTTTCATACTATCTTGTATGATATCAAAACTAATTAAATTAAAACAGATATATGGTCTCATAAAAATAAAATTGTAATTGAATCCAAGATTGATCAACCCAACAAGTATATCTTGAAATAGCAAATTGAGGGTCCACATTAGAAAACTGAAGAAGTTTTACATTTATAAAAAGGGTGAATACTCCCCCCATTGTCGACTAATTTTTAGACAAAAAATCAAGTACAATATCCGAACACATTAAGCCCAAATGGGTATTTGATCCAAAAAATTATCAATGAGATAAGATCCAAGATTGTAAAAATGTTTAAATTTTAACAAAAAAAATTTATCTAACATATTGGAACTTAAAATTAGTCTAGCCAACATTACGTTATATACATCTAACAATTTTGTTGTCTCAATAATTAAATTTGAACATTATTGAAATATGATGGCTAAAATTATTCAATTTCAAAACATATAGGCAAAATATAAATTAGATTCCAAATTTAAAAATTATATGTGTGTGTATATGTATGTATAGATTTATGTATGTGTGGGTATATATATGTATATATGTGTGTGTATATATATATATATATATTCCCTAAGTACATACTATTTTCGAAATTAAAATAATAATGATAAATAAAATTGATTGTCATTTAACCTACTTACTATCAATTAATTATAAGAATCATAACTAAAAAAATAAATCATATTATAAAAGAAAATAAAGTTTTAGTTTCTTTTGGGCTATTATATATATATATATATGATCAAATAAAATTAATAAAAGTTTTTTTTGTTACATTTTTAGAACAAAATTTTATAAAATTCAATGGAAAAAATATATTTGTTGTCCTCAAGTTTAGGGTATAATTTCTCTTGGGTCTCTATGTTTCAAAATAGAAAATTTTACCATTGAATTTTAATAATGCTTAATTTTAGTCATTATTTACACAATGTAATGGTGACTAAAACGATGCTACACTAATTTTAAATACTAAATATATATAAAATGATCATTTTAAGTCCGACGTAAATTTAATTTTTAAAAGAAAATAAGTATTAAACTAAACTAAAAAACACACAGACTAAAATTGAGCATTATTAAAATGTCAGAGGTAAAAATGTTCATTTTTTAAAAATATGAATCAAACTGAAACTAGATTCCAAACCTATGGACCAAAAGTGAGCATTATCAAAATGTTAGTGGTAAAAGTGTTCAATTTTGAGATGTATGGGCCAAAAGTGGGCATTATTTAAACGTCAAGGGTAAAAATGTTTATTTTTCAAACATAGAGAACAAACTGAAACAAGACTCTAAACATAGGGATCAAAAAAGTAATTTTCCCAATTTTCTTAGTTCATGACTTTCCATCGTCTTGCACATGTCCTAACATGTATACAAAAAATCCTATGCATGTCCTCAATATGGCTGAAATTATCAATAAGATAAGACCAAAGATTCAAAATTACATATAGGGGGTTTGTTTTGTGTTATTAACCAGCTATAACAAATGAGCTTTTACACCTTCTATTCAAACAATCACATTTAAACGAGTTATTCTAATCATTCATTTTTAATTACTCATTTTTTACCACTCAGAATAATCATTCATTTTTAACATCATTCATTTTTAACAACTCATTTCTGATCATTTATTTATAACTACTTATTTCTAACTATTCATTACTAATCACTCATTTCTAATCACTCATTTCTAACCATTCATTTCTAACCATTCATTTCTAATCATTCATTTTTAATCATTTATTTCTAACCACTCATTTCTAACCTCTCAAAGTACTCACTCATTTCTAAGTACATCCAAACGAGCTATTATCTGCAATTATTCTGCAAAAATCATCCTCTAAACAAACTATTAACGACAACTCTTCTACAAATAACTACATCCAAATGAGTTATTAACTTATTACTAAAACTCAAATTTCTAATCACTCAAAATGACCTCTCATTTATAATCACTCTATAATTCTACACACAAACACTTGAGGTTATAAAATATTTGTTTGAAAATTGGTGTTTTAGAGAAGAGAGGTTGCAAAAAAATATTTAGGATTTGTGTTTAGGAGGGAAGATATTGGTGTTTTTGAGAGAAGTTGCAAAAAAAAATTAGGATTTGTATTTAGGAGGGAAGATGTTTGTTTTAGATGGAAGATATAAAGTTTAATTTGAGGTTTGATGGGAGGTTGGGGAGAAGTTGAGGAGACGTCGGGGGAGGAATTGGAGAGAAGTTGTGATGCACTTAAAACAAACAAGGAGTTGAACTCCTCTTCCTCCCTCCAAATCCAATCACCCCATAAGGACATATGGACAATTAGCTAGAGGGATACTTACACATTACAGTTACAAATAGAGAGAGTTAGAGAGTGGAGAGGCCATCTTTGTATTGTATGAGAATTGCGACTTGAGAGATTTCAAGAATTTGGAAATGTCTAAGTACCTCGAATCACTTGGCTTATCGTGTATGTTCGTTATGGTTTCTTAATCAATAGATCCGCGATCTATCAATGCCTTCATATACTAGTTCAGGACTCTCCCAGCCAAAAAGAATAGTGGCAGGATCTAAAAAATACTTTTGCCAAGTAAACAATTCTTGGAACAACTTTGCGTGACAGAATGAGAATAGAAGTGTGTTCACTAACCTGCAATGACTATTGACTTCTCCTTTTGCACTGATGTCATGCTCGACTCTGGTATAATGTCTTTGTGTTGCACTTTGAGCCAACCGAAACAAGCTGTCCCGGATACAGAGTCTGATTTTGAAATCCAGCTGTAGCAAAACATTTCTAGGGCATTGTAACTAAAGTCAGGCTACTATAGGAGGAAAATAATCTACTCACAATTAAGGTGTACCTTTGAAATTATTTCTTCAAGCCTGCAAAGAATCGTTTCTTCCATAGAACAACAATCAGCTGTGGGGGAGATTGTATTCGAATCATCGTGTTCTAAAGGAGACTTCGGATCTAGAGTAGGAAGAGTGCACATTTCTTCAGAATCAAAATCAGTCTTTTCAATGTGCAGAGATTGAACTTCTTGGGGACACTTTGGAGAAATGGATTGACAAGAAGTAGAGCCTTGATTCTTGAACTGTTCCTGTTGTTTTTTAATGGCAAGCATTGCCTGCATTTGCTGCCTTCTCCTTAGTTTTTCAATTTTCTCTTGCGGCGTCATGGTGGTAAGAGACTTGACAAAGCCATCTGCTGGGTTGTCAACACGACTCATGCTACCCCGAGAAATACCATGACTGAGAATAGGCTGATGATGTTGAAGATCACCGAGCGGCATTTGGGACAGCAAAGGCATGCCAGGATATGCATTTGCAGCAATTGCATAAAATGGCTGGTGCACCAAGTGATTGGAAGTTTGCTGGTATTGCAACGGCTCGGTTCCTTGAAGTTGATTGTGTTTAGCGATAACTGAACGTGAGGGTGTTCCCAGTTGCAGAGCTAAATTGTTATCAAATTGACCTGCTGGGTTTGTCAAGGAAGGCCAGTTACCACGATAATCTTGAAACACCTTCTCCTCACTTTTTCCGTCCGTCGTTTTTTGAGAATTCAAGAGTCTTTTCTGCTTACCACCAATCTACGCATGGAAAAGTAATAAAAATTAGAGAACAGAGTCGGATACAAAGGAACAGGGTTGAGTAATAGAAGTCTAAATAGTGCACTGATGAAGAAACCATCATTCTAGTCACAAAATTGTAATCTGCATACAATTTCAAGTCAGAATCAAGAAAGCAAGCAGTGTCCAAAATGTTATCTCCATGCACTAAGCAAGGTGGCAAGTTCTGGATGGGTAAATAGAAAAAGAAATACGTGAACATACACTTTCATTGACAAAGAGACAGAAATAGATGCATGTTGCTCCTTTCATCTCACTAGTATACAGTTAAGAGTAACCTCAGACGTCAGTTTTAACTATTGGTTATGGCTACACTGTTAGTTGTAGGTAATAGTTATTATTATCGAATTAATGGGGGAGTTTAGCCTCTACTACTTGTAGTTACAATAACCTTCCTACCGAAGGTAGTTGTTATTTGCTTGGAGTTTATCACTTGCACGTGAAACAAGTTTGGATTCATTTGACTGAATAGTAATAAACAAGTTGGAACTAAAGCAAAAGTGATAGTAAATAACCATATGAATGGTGGATCCGCGATCCTTTCACCAATGGTGATACCAATCACATCAATATCAAGCTGACACGACTATTTTTTATCAATTGTTGGTTACCTCAAATATAGTGGAGGAAGCTTCGATTTCACAATTTCCAAAAAATAAAAAAACGGGTCTAGGAGTTTACAAATAGAGAAGTTTGTATGACCACTGATTCAAGTGAATATACTGGCTCAAGAGAATATTCTAGAAGGCAAATTGGGAAGTTCTCTAGTAATTTGTTAGAGGGAGACTGGTAAGGGATCCTAGGAGAGGTTTAGAGAAGGGAGTTCTTATTTTGGTGGCTAATTCATAAAACTTGGAGGAGAGGTTCCAACACTCTTGAATTTACCAAGAAGCTTATCATTTATCTTTTCTTGTAATTTTTATTTCTTGTTTAGTTAAGTGTAATCGGTGTTAGATGATGAATGAATTAAGAAATACATTGATAATCATTTCGATTCTATCTGTATCTCATATTTGTTCTATGAATCAATTGTGGAAGATAGGAATTTGGATACCTTGCAAAATTATGACAGATAACTTGTTGGCTGCTGGAGTTTATCAGTGAACTACAATCATCCAACAGTCTTAATGGTTGTTGCATGGACTGAAGGGTGGATGTTGAATTAGATGAGCCTCATATTCGATTTTTTTTGTGAGGCTCATCTAATTCAACATCCACCCTTAAAAATCGAATCTGAGGGTGGGTGTATGAGGTACCATTTCTTCCCGAACAGTTCAAGAGAAACATATTTTACCGGTGGAAGTACATTCAAACGCATTGGTACATCATAATTGGCAAGCTAGTGTATGGGAATGGTTTAGGGCTCGGATTGGTTTGTCCAAGAGGGAGGTTCTAGGCAGGGGCGGATCTAGGTCTTTTGGTTTGGGGAGGGGGGATAATTTGTGAATATTTAGAAGACGCATTTTAACAATTTTTACTAGCAAGGCTTTTAACTCTACAACATTTAGTTGTAAATGAAACCCCTAATAAATTAATTTAGAAGTAGAAGATGAGTAAAAATTCAAATCACAACCTTTTGATTGAGGTCAAATTTATGTTATATAAATAAATAAATAAATGAAGTACAATATGATATAAAAATCGTTTCAATGTTAAAGGTGAATTTTGCACCCCCAAATGAATGGAATTTAAAACTTTTCAATATGCAAAAACTGATTCAAACTCACACACCAAGGATGTTTGGAAGGCCAACTACCGCTACACTACACTCGATTTTGTGGAAACAAGACCAAATTGTAAAGTTTATAGTATTTATTTATATGAAAAAATCCGAAACATGTTTTGGTATTAAAATTCAAAACTTTTGGGGGACCGTGGCCCCCTAGTCTCATAATAGATCCGCCCTTGGTTCCAGGTGCCTTTCACCTGGGGGTTATCTTGTAGTTCCATTTTCTTATTTCAATACAAACATTGAAGGAGTAACTTTTTACAGCCTCATTATCAAAAGAAAACTATTATACTTGAAAATAGTATATTGAACGTGGAAGAAAACCTATTTGAAAATGCTAATCATTATTTTTGATGAATTACCAATGGAGTACTCGATGTAATCACTCTTTAACGCATTCAATTTTCATCAGCCGCGAAAAAAACTCAACTACAGACAACAAAATAAAGGCTAATCAACTAGTAATTTCAATAAACAAATGTGAAATGAACCTTATTAGAAAACTCATTAGCAGTCACGATAGTATCAGCTCTTTGATGAAAGGTGGCTGCACCTTGCGTTGTCATTTTCTCCGAGTCTTTCTGAATAAGACAAAATATAACATATAATTTTCAGTTAAGTCATAGATAGAAACAGAAGAATACTATGTTATTTGTTAATCACTACTTCCGCATGTGTAATACCCGATCATTCGCGATAGCACCAGATGCAACTGCTTTTACATCAGTTAAGATTGGACTTCCAGTTTGCAACCCAAGTAATCCAGCATCACTGGTTTGCTCGTTGCTGAGAGTAGATAATGGCTCATTTTGTCTCAAATACTCTGGATGATTGCCTTTTCCGGTGTCTACTCCTGACTCTAAATTACGTGACTCGATGGTTGGGAATAGTTTCATCACACTGTTAGGCGCATCTTTTGAAGAAGAAGGCCATAGCTCATCAGGATCACTGAGACTTACTTGGCAAAATATTTGGTCATCATTGCTACAAAATTGCCACTTGTGAGGATATGCAGTACGATGGATATCATTGGCTAGAGAAAAAAGAACTGATAGGATAATAACCAATGCACTATAACATTAACTAACATGATCATGAACGACTGTTATACATATGATAATCATAGGATAATCGAAGACTTTTTTAAATAAATGAATTTTGCTAACTAAAAGATAAGAGGCTAGAAAATGTGAAGAAAAAGGCCAACTATAATCCCAAAACTTGAGTTACATTGCACTTAGAAAATGATATAGTCTACGGCTTCCAAGAAGAAAAAAAATGCACTAAAATCATTTTTTAAAGGGAGTGAATCACTCAACTGGGCATGAAGAATGCCTTCGAACAACACAAGGGAAGGGATCTTCCGAAAGAATATAAAACAATATTAGCTCACAACATAGTCACATTGTTAGTCACATTGTTACTGCTCTATATTGGAAAAACATTCTTGTTTCCTCTTTCATCATGCTTATCATTTGACTCTAGTCAAAAGAACAGTTTTAGAATCGCAGGGCATTTTTTGGAAATAAACAAACAATAACTATCTTATTAAAAAGAAAATAAATACCAGTGTACCTGAAAATTCTGTCTAGATCATCAAAACTTCCAATATTAGCCCAACCATAGTCAACAAAGTCTGCCTGATCTTTACCTTCTTCAGTACTTTGAAAATTTTGTGCATCTCTGGATATTGCAGCTGTGATCATTGTACATGTCATTCAAAGAAACAGTGCACAAAATCAACTTTTTTTTTTTGAAACCTGGAAATTTAAGCTTTGCTCTACAGTACACGGGGTAACCACGCCCGTCCCTAAAGCAGACACTATGAGACATCAAAAGAATGATGTCACAAGTGAATCTCGAACCTGGGACCTTGGGGGAACAAACCTACAAAGCCCAAGTCTTTGACCACCGCACCACCCCTTGGGGACAGTGCACAAATCAACTTTTATGCTATGCTTGTCAATGTTGCATGTTAGTGCACATAAACATCTACAATTTACAGAGAACAAAAAACATAACAACTTTACCATGTCTTGGCGATTTAAATTTGCTATTTTCAGTTAGTTCTTGAGATACTTCGGTATGGTCAATTTTGCAATGTTTGGGCAAGGACAAGTCCACCAATGGACCATTGCTAAGGTTTGAGGCAGAGGTTCCTTCCTCATTGCCAGTATGGCTTTCCAGCTTTCTACCCTTGGTATCATCAACATTAGTGCCGGGTGACTTTTGCTCCAGAAGCTTCGCGTATGCCACATCTTGATTCCATTTTTTCTTGTCATAATCATTCTCACTAGCCTCTCGATACGGCACAATATGATCATCACTATCAGTAGCCTCACCCCATATTATGTTTGCAAGCTGAAAAATTACCACAAAAATTTAAGATCACAATTTATTAGAAAGATTTTCGAACTTCCCAAGTTAATTTATTTCTTGATAACTAGGTTCCCGCTTTTTCCCACTACAAATCGGGGGCACTCGAACCCATCCCAAGACCTAAACCCAGGATCTCTTATTACTATTAAGCTTACCTGTGGGTTTCAAATCTATGACCTCCAATTGGAGAGTCTCTACCACCAACTAAGGTGCTTCTTGGGGAATGCATATTTTTGCAATTCCCCAATTGTTACCTAAATCAACCATGATTTTAGCAAGCACTTCAATTCGGTATAATCTATAAGAGGAAATAAACCAATGCACATCACACACACACACGCTCTCTCTAGTTGGACCAAGTATAACTATCATTCACCAAGGGAGAGTTTGTGAGACTAAATCTCTCGAGAAACCCACAAAAAACTCTTCATAGATCAAGTGATGCGACCCAAAGACTTCTTTGCTAGCCACAGTTATACTAACGTCCCGAACAACAGCAACCACAAACCCCAAAAATGCTCCATAGGCCCTCCAAAAATTCTTTCCTCATTCCTCCAGTCACTAATTAACATCCCTAAACAATGAAATACTAAGAAGGATATCAGATCCATAAGGTTCCTCTCCCATTCTCGCAATAAACTTTTCCAAGCAACACACTCATTTGGTAACTCTTAGTAATATATATCAAACAAACAAAGCAATACCCAGAAACACAATCGATTCCCTCAACACAGAAATTCACACTACAGACATAAAATTGAAGCCACGAACAATGAAAATCCAGGAGGAAGAGAAAAGAAAAAGAACAAAAGAAAGAAATGAGAAGGGTTACCTCTTCGTCGTTCCAATCAAACATAGCTGAAAAAACCAGATAAAATCTCTAATACAGAATCCAAATGCAAAAACTGATCGAAGATTGATCCACACATCGCCGAATCTTGCGGAGAAAGAAGTTAAGGGAAGAAAATCCCGAAATCCGCAACAGATAGCATCAAATTCTGGAAATGAAACGCCGTTGAAAAGCCCAGAAACCTTAACAGAAACAAGACGAAGTTGAAAAAAAAAAACACAGAATCACAAGCGATAAATTCACAAAAATCCTACACAATGAACAGGATTTGGGATTGAAGACCAGAAAGGAGGAGAAGAAAGGGTTGAATCTGGGGGCACGTGACGGCACGTGGGGTTTGTGAAGGAGAAGGCGAGCGAGCAGGTCGACACGTGTGAGAAAACATATTTGAAGTTGTGGCTGGGAGACTGTGATCAAATACTTGAATTTGATTGGATGGAGGTGAATTTGAGTTTCATTTGGGTTTCATTTTGCATTTCGGATAGTGGGAAGTTGTGGGCCAGGGTTGAGGACTTAATTTGTGGTGGAGGTTTGCTGAGGTGTTGCTTTTACACTGCCAGCGTGGACTCAAACAACCTCACACCTTATTGACCAAATTTAATTTAATCTGAAATGGCCATTTATCTACCTCATAAATGTAAATTTAATTTAATATTCAAGAAAAAGAAAATTGAAATCTATGATTGAAAAAAATAATTAGATTTCATAATTTAGTGTATTGTCAAAAGCAATTTATATTGAATTCTTTCTTTTAAATTAGGTATGAATTGAAATTCTTTTTACATTCAACCACAAATTAAATTATGATCTCTTGGTTTATAAGTGTATATTAAAGTTATTTTCCTGTTGATTTTTTGAATTTATCTATTATTTTAAGAATGTTTAGAACGAAGAGTTATTTTTAGTTTAGAAATAATGATAGCTGCCAAAAACTTACTTATTAGATATAGATTTTTAAGAAATGCAGCTAAAAATTTGTTTAGATTTATATTTTAAAGAGACATCACCAATCAACTTAAAAAGTTAAATTAATTGGTCGATCTCATGACCTCTTGATCTAATACCATATTAAAATGTATGAATCGACAATCAACTTAAAATTTAGGTTAGGATAAATTTAATTAGGTCAATTTAAGTGCTCAAAATCATGTTAATGATTTATTAAATGTATAATTAACATTGATATAAAAAAAATTAAGTTGATTATATATATATTATTTTGAATGACAAATAAGGCATCAAACTTATAAACTACCCGAGTAAACAAATGACTGATTATTAGAAAGTGGTAGTGTTGGACCTTTATTTACCTCAAATATTATACACTATAGCAATATTATTTAATCAATTCTATAACATTTGAGATTGATGTGCAAGTATATACAGTCGTGTTGTAGCAAATTTTAAATCTTTAATAAAAGGTCATTTCCCAGCGATTGTGGTTACGTTTAATTGTTCAAGTGGAATAGTAGTATCGTAATTAATTAAAATTGTGTTAAGCAAATAGAAAGTATAATGACAAAACAATGGATCAAACTAATTGAAATAAACAACAATTATACGGCAGTACTTCAACAAATAATGTTGTAAATTCAATTGGTATGAAAAAGTCGATCAGATTAGGAAACTTAGGTATCTAGATTGCTAAATCCTAGAAATATTGGTAAGAAACGAATTACTTCTTTGTTCAAACTCTGCCTCTCTCGAGAATCGATATTTTAAAAATCAAACCAAGCCAACAACATTAGTAAAGACGTTATCTCTAAAAATCCTTTAAATCAACAATGCATAATAATTCATCATCTTTCAGGCTTTTATATTCCGCCACATTAAGCACTTCAACTAATGTCTTTTTACAAAGAGAGAATTTGTCGAATCAACTCAGCTATAACAGTTTATTAAGAATTTAAGATTAATTATTAAAGTTCGGCTAAGAGATATTTTGCAAATTAGGAAATTTAAGCCCTAATTTCCTTTCAAACCCATCTCCACGAATTTCCCCCTTCTCCTTCGCGTTCCCCTTTTGTTTCAGTCTTGCAAGGCTGAGCCTCCCCTCTCTCTCTCCCAAACTATCGTCTCTTCTTCTTTTCGATCTCCCTCTCTCGTTTTGTCTCAATCTCTCTCTCGCCATCCATCTCTCTCGTCGGCCATCTCTCTCTCCCACAATCTTTTCTCCCTGATCGCGATTTGAAGTGTCAAGGTATGGGTGTTCGGGTTCTAGCGTTGGGCTCGGTCTGTAGCAGTGGTTGGTAGTTGATTTATGGAGTGTCGTAAATAAGCGAGCTTGTTGTTTTGGTGTTGCATGCTGCTAGAAAGCATACTTGTCTTGGTTGGCCATGAAGCAAGGCTTAAGGTTTTGAGTCGTTCAATGGTTATATTTTACTCAACTTGTTTAGTTGGTTTTGGTTCCTCGTTGAGCTTGATCAAGTTTGTAAGCTCGGTTCGGTGAGTTAAGATTATTCGTTAGGCATTCGTGGAGGTGATTGCTCACTTGATGTTTGTTAATGTGTTTCAAGGTTTAGTTGGTGGATCAAAGGTGTTGATTGCTTGCTCTTCAAGGTCTAAGCTCAAGCTAGTTCATAGTCGTGCTTTAAAGCTTTTGTCGAGTTGAATTCAAGGGAGGTAGCTCGGGTAGTGTAAGTGTTGCAATGCCTTAGAATCCCTTTAGTCCTTGATGTTTTATGTTCGTGTATGCATACTTATATCTTGTCTTCCATTGTAGGTTCGAGCTTAGCTAGAACGTACGTTTGGTTTGAAGTCTAGTTGTAGTTAGTTATGGTAGAACCTATGTATAAGGAACTTCTTTCGGGTGTATTGTATGGCTTACCTATGAAATTTTTTGTCGCTAAACGAATGTCGAGTAGTTCTAGATTCTGATGTATGTCTATGTTTTGAATGCCTTTGTTTAACTGTATAACGTGTTCATGTACTGTTAGAATCTAAGTTAGGGTGCATGCCTAATCACTTTGTTGGAATTGTGTCATGTAGTATGTACTTCGATAGATTCTTGAATCCTACCATATGCATATATGTTTGCATTCATAGTTGTAAGTTATCGCATGTCATTATATTTTTCCTTGGCTTGTTAGTTGCATTCATGTTTCTAGGGAGGCACCGACATGTCAAATGTCAACTAAAACTTATATAACTGAACCCATGCTGAACCTCGTTATGGAATACACTTGAATGACATGTGGTATGTTTGTATGCTGATAGGGGTTAGATGTTATGTGTTAAATCATGATGCAGGCTTATCTTGTTTCTTTTGTTGAAATATAGCTTCTGTGATAGTGTGATCATGTCTGAAACTCATGAACTAGTATGATTGTATCGTATCACCTAGGGAGTCTCGATTAGATGCATAAACTATACTAACTTGATGTCTTGTCTTATCTTGTATTGCTTACATTGGAATATAGGTTTGATTGTACGCTTGAGGTGATGTTTCGAGTTTGAGTCTCTTTCCTTGTTAGTGCGAGCATGTCGACCAGACGGTCTAGTCATGTCTCTGCTCCGCCATAGGGTGGTTGCAGTAGACCATAGGATCTATTGCTACTGACACGTCAGGGAACGACCCATCCGGGTGCTGGACGCGGCAACGTTCTCTGACGGATAGAGGTAGTCAGATCTAAGAGATTGTGCTTGCGGAAGGATGGATTGTAACTATCTAGAGAGAGCCACATGACCATAGGGGTATTTTAGACGTGTTGGGTAGTGGACCGCGGTCTGGATTCCCGCAGTCTTTTTTGATACTTAGGAGCTTCTCGAGATACTATTGGGTTTACATTTAACTATAGCACTGTTTCGAGCACCACAACATGTACGAGTTGCAAACTATCAAGTAGAAGGGTGATCATGGCTACGGCTAGTGTATCTGCTAATGCTTGGACAGATACCTGCACCTACAGCTGGACGAGCTGCTGGCTGGCCTAGAACTGTGAGGAAACTTGATTAGTTCTTGTTTGCCTCACTCGCACCGGAGATATCCCGGGAGACGCCCGGGCGACTCTATAGCTTATACCCACGTATCAAGGTGCTCCACCTTATGCGATATGGTCGCGTAATGGGTTTCGGGTCTTAGGACATCAGTTGGGGACCTGGTCGTCCTTACGGGTAGCATAGCTGGGTGATCTTGGATGCATATAGTGCGATAGGGAGAATCAGGCATTGGTTAGAGGTCCCTTATCGCTTGAGTTGGAGCGAGGACTTGCTAGGCAGTGAGCAGCCAACTTTGCATAAGTGAGCCTCACGCTAGCAGGTTGGATCGCTCTTGGCTCGATGCCGTGCGTGGTATCTTATGTATTCAGATTAACCCCACCATGCTGGAGGGACTCGGGATAGCCTAGGCGACTTCAGTGGATAGCCCTTGTGCCTAGGTGCTCTATCGTACCAAAAAGAGTTCGGCAGTGGCTTTTCGGGTTTCATGACATTGGCTAGTGAGACTTCTCCACGGTTATTTTTAATGGCCATTGGGCTCAGCGACGCTTATACCTGAGAGTTGGGACTCGTTCCGTTTCGTTTGTGCACGTTATTTAGGACTTATATTCATGTTTTCTTTGCTTCTATATGTTGTGTGCATTCCGTGCGGGGTTTCTTACTGAGTTGTCATAGACTCACCCTTCGTTTTATGTTGGGTTGTGGATTCAAACCACAGTTGTAGGTACGCACTAGGATGGATGACCAGCAGATGAGGATAGACCAAAAGGGGACGTGTTTGATGCGTCTAGTCTTTTATGTTGTTTATAGTTTTATTTCATTTCTTCATACACAAAATGTTGTAATAACTTAACATTGATTTATTTGGATTTGAAACTAAGATCTCTAGATCCATGTTGTAACTATTTAACTGCCTGGACAGTACTTTGGAAAATGATTTGATTCAACTTGCAAGGTCGTTATAAATGCTTTTTAGAAATATCTAGGTTATGTTATACATGTTTTTGTAGGTATGAGTTTTCCCTATTTTAAGGAGACTCTGCTGAAATTTTGTTTAAAATTTTTCATGCATTAGTAACATCCGTGGTATAACCCTTCGGTTATGGGCTAGGTTGTTACACATAGTAGAAAGACATGGATTGAAGAAAACAAAAATAGCAGTTCCATATTTGAACTTTCTCGTCAAGTCTAATCGCTATCACAAAACGAACAACTACTTTATCTTCTCTCTACTTCTCTCTCTAAAATTTAACTGAAAATTTAGAAAATGAAAATCTACTATCATTGCTCGGTCTATTCTTCAAATTTATACTTCAACATCTGAACTTCTTCAACACTAAGGTTTATTCTCTTCAACTTAAGGATCACGCCAAGCACTAGATCCTGTCACGTATTAAACTTGATATTCATACACAACTTTCTTCTTGTCTCTACATATTCCTTCTATAAGTTGGATGCTCCAGCTTAGCACCATTCATCGTCTTCAGTATACTTGGGCTCCAAGTTATCTGCTAATCAAAGAGTATTCCACAAATTAGCTTATCTCATTAATAGATATAACATCCCCACACATTCATGCATATAATTCCAATAAAATGCCTTTAACTCATATTATAAATAGAACTCTCTAGTTCAATAAAAATACATTTGTTGACTAAAAAATTTTGACCAATAAGAAGTTACTACATCACAAATCTATAATTGTTCCATAATTAATTAGATGTTTGGATTTTAGACTCAAATTAAATTTGGCTTTAACCCATATAATGAGCCCAAAGAGCCATAAAGCTCAAGTCTAAGGGTTAAGCCCAAAGATCTATAAAGTACAAGCCCACTAGTCCATATGAACTATATAAATAGAGAGTTCCCCTCAATTACAAGAACCATGAATGGAAAACTACATATTGAAAACTCAGAAACTTCAGAACTTTCAGCCAGACAATTCAAAATTTACAAGGATAAAAGAAAGATGAGAAGTTAATTATGATGGTTGCTTATCATTCGTATTGGTTGACTGTCAATTCATTAAATACGTTCCCAAGGTTTACCTCGAGAGAAGAAGCAGTGAAAAATCCACTAATCATAATCATTATGTTAACTTTAATATCTCTTAGTTGTTTAGAGAGAGATTAGAGATAATCATCTCACTAGTGCATATGTATACTCAACTCATTGATATGAAGAAATTTCGAGAGAAGCCTTAGTACAGTGCGTCTGAAGCGTCCGTCTTACCATAATTTACCTTAATGTGATGCTAATCAGATTCTTAAACTTAATCGAAACAAGCTAATGTATTTATGTATTTACTTTCAGAATAGAATTAAAACCAAAACCAACTAAAATTTCCTTACTTTCAATTTTCACTCTTAATTTTTACACCTTTCATTGCAAGTTAAATAATTCTATCCTATGAAGAACGATATAAACATACTTATCACTTGTTGATGTTTTACTGCGTATACTTACATATTGTGATTTTGATGCGTGGAGCATTGAATTGAGCCATCCATTTAGAGTTAATTAAGTTAGAATTTGGTATAAGCTGAACTGGCACCAATAAACTAAAAAAACATATTGTGAGAAACTTTGGACATCTAAATCTTGTCACGTTATCATCTTCATAATTAATGGTGAAATTAAATTAAATTAAATTTTGGCTCAATCACAATTCAATATTATCATATAATTAATTGGATTAAATGATGGTTAATTTAGAGTTTAGGTCAAAATTAACCTGGGCCCAAGTTCATGATGCAAGTCAAAAGACTCGTAGCCCAATCCCATGTAGACAAGCTCAAAGATCCACTTGGGTCTAAGTCCAGGGTTCATAGAAACAATATAAATAGAGAAACTCTCCTTCATTTGAAAGGATTTAGAAATTTGAAACTATAAAGAAAGATAAGAGACTTCATTTCTAAAGATTAAACACGCTTTTGATGTCCAAAAATGCTTTGAAGGCCAAGTGATTTCATAAATAGTTGTCTTGAGGGCATCTCCGTAAACTCCTTTCGCTCAAACATGAAGAATGTGCATCGTGTTCTTCAAGTGGATATTCAAGAAGATCAACAAGTCAACGGTTGATCCTAAGATCAATAAGTCAGTGAACGATCCAATATTGACAAAGTCAACCTAAGAACAAGTTGTGAATCCTTAAGACAAACTTTCTCAATAACACTTCGCAAAGCCGTTAAGATAAGTTCAACCTTGTGAACAAGCTGGAAAGCCCTTGAGACAAATTTAATCTAAAAAACAAGTTGCAAAACCCTTGAGACAATTGTATATAACATAGAAAAAAGGAACAAATTAGAGTTTGTACCTCACACGTGCACATATATTCAAATTAATAAAATAGAAATTCTTTAATTACACATGTCTTGATTCTATCTTGCCAGTCAAAATCTCGGTAAACACATACCACTAAAATTAAGGATTCTTGAAATCTCGGGGTAAAAATATTTAATTTTGAAAATTATGAACCAAATTAAAATCACACGGTAAACCTACGAAATGAATAAAGTATGTCTCCATATAATATAATACTAAAAATGGTACGTGTCTAATTTGTTTTTACAAGTACTAAATATTATATAATTATTGTCAAAGCGAGCATAACTCATATGACACTAGTTATACCTTAACATTTAATTAGAGATTTGAAATAAATAAAAAACCCCAAAAGTTAGAAGTAGTTTTGGGATAACCAAAAGTTGATTGGCTTAGAATTGATACGTTATTTTGAGTGATTAGAAATGAAAAATTAAGAATGAGTAATAAAATTGAGCGTATACAATAACCCTAACTCGATTGAATATAGTTGTTTGAGAAATATTTAGGAAATACTAATTTCTAACCATTCCCTAATTCTACATTCAAACACCTCCTTACACACGTTAGCATAAAAAAGAAGAGGAGCGTATTATAATAATAACAGAACAAAACAAGTAGTGTGAACAATGATGACAAATGTTTGAATTTATTTATGGCAGAAGAGAAGAACACAACCGCATAAGCAAAAGACAAAAAAAAAACAACCAACTCAGTCTCATATTAAATTAAAACGCAACAAATATGGAACTTCCAAGTGAAAACAGAGAACTGCTCCCATTGTTCAAATTGCAATTAATCAATCCGATCTTGCGAGCAAAGAGAGCAAGAAATCTTTGTAGCTGCCATTGCAAACGGCTTCAATTTTGTCACCCAATGAAACTCCAAATCTATTTTTGAACTCAATTTTGATCTCCTTCATGTCTTTGTCCGCCCTTGTCACTATGATTCTAGTCAATACTTTCTTTGTCTTCTTGTCCGCGTCAATTTTCAGCGACACTTCCAGAATCTAAACCACAAGATCGAAAATCAAAAACTAATCGTCACAAACATACAACTTATCCCCCGATTAATAACCATTTCGTTTTTTTTATTTTGTTTTTGAAATTCAAGCCTACAACTACTACTACAACACATAATTTTCATGATTTTGATGTTTACATCTTACTTGTGTTTTAAAAATTACAAAAAAATAGCTTCCAAATAATTGTTCTGATTTATAAAATTTGATTAGAATTTATATGATTACTTAAAGAGAAAACATACGTAAATAATTGAAGTAAATATAAGTTTAAATTTTAAAAATCAAAAACAAAAAATAAAATGATTATCAAACGGGTCTAAAAAAAATAATTTTCAAATATTTGTTTTAGTTATAGAATTTGGTTACGAATCATATATAAGTGCTGAATTTTTAGCAAAATATTAAAAGAGAATTATCCCACATCGAAAAGATGCAAAGAAGAAGTTGTGTGCTCCAAGTGCTACAAAAGGAACATGAGTGATTGAATTTAAGACATCCCAATCTGAAGCACTTTAAACTTGGTGTACTAACTCTAGTTAATTTTTTTTTCTATGCTCTTGTGAAGAGCGGGATGTGAGAAATTTTTCCTATAGTTGAAATTATTTCTGGTTATTTTCTGCTTATTTATGCCAAGGCCATTAACCTATTAAAAATTTTAATTATAATGTAGAAATTTACGTACGTGAGTGAAATATTTTACAGGATTGGCTAAGCATAGCACAGCCTCTTGAAGCCTCAATTCATGAAGATCCTGTCCAATGAATAAAAAAACAAAAGAAAAAACTTTAACCTTAGGAAATAAATAGAATGATTAAAGCCAAGTAAACTATTACTAATAAAGTACCTCATCAATGGGGCGACCTGATGAGATTTCCATGTAGTGTTTGTAGAGGGCAGCGAGAAAGTGTTTGCTCCTTGTTGAGAGTATTCTCACAACCTCGTCGTCTTCAATGAGACTGCTTTTTTTGATGGCTGCTTCCTTAATTGCATTTGCAAGCTTTTTTGCTTCTGATTTTGCTGTCTCCTCCTTATACTTTGGTCCTTCGTATCTGTATGCGCTCATTAATGCAACCAAAAGCTGTATTGTTCCAACAACAATACAGTGAATCACTCAAATTATATTAGAAGGATATCTTTTGTTGATTGTTTAGTGCATACATTTCGTAATTCGTTTCTATTTCTGTCGAGATTTTGATAACATATTAGAAGAGAATCGTCTACGAGAAAGATGCAAGAAAGTAGTGTGTTCTAAGCACTATAACAGGAGCATCTGACTAAAAGCATCTCAAACATAAACACTTCAAACATGGTGTAATAGGAGTCGGGTGAGAAAATTCTTGTGATTATAACAATTTTTCAAATAGTTGAAATTCTATCCCTTTAAATTCTTATTTATTTTTTACTTCTTCCTGTAGTGACTTAGGAAAGGTTTTTCCAACAATTTCATCCCTCAATTTTCACAAAAAAAAAAAAAAAAACTTAAATTTTGAATTGGTTGTACTAAGCTGATGCAGATGAAGGGTAAAGTAAAAGGTTACTTTTGAGTAATTTTTAGATTAACTCATTTTACCATGATTTGTTTATCAATTAAATGGCTAACTCATGTGTTTTTTGATGTTGAGATAAGAACATGGTTGTTTTATATTGCGGTTAAGTAAAGAAAAGATCATGGATAAATTATCACACCCAAGAGGTTAAAAGTTTGAATCTCTCCTAAATTGTAGTTAAACTAAAAATAAAAAATTACGATAACTATCTCTATTCGTTGATCAAAACAAAAAACAAAAGTAATGAAAGTTTATGTTTCAAGTAAACAGATTTAGGTTGGATTATTATCCTTATCAATTGAATCCTCAATAAAGAAGCTATATAATGAGATTTTTAGATATTTATCTTAATAAGTTTTTTTAGTCTCTAATTGAGCATACACCCTCATACTCCTACTTTTTAGTTTCATTCAAAATGTCTTTGTAATGACTATCATTACTTATATATCCATAATTTTTCAGTCATCGCGACGCTCGCAAGCTCACAAAAGAATAAACTTGGGAAATATAAATGCTTTAAAAGGAGAAAATGGAGACAAACCTTGCGTTCAGGGGTGTTGATGTGGCTGGCAACATCTTCTTCAATGGAATGATCAAAGAGGGAATGATATGCCTTTCTTGCCCCCAAGAGTTCATCAGAAGTTCTGGTACAAGCTACTTCTATCAGGATGTTTAAGTAATTGCTGTCATGCCCTTTGCTCAATGCTTCCTTCACCAAACGTGCATCTCTTTCCCACGGGTGTGTTGTCCATAGCACCACCGCATTCTATTTTTACTCCCACACAAATTGTGTTACCAAGTGTTTCTTTACAAAATGTATCAACTCGATCAAATGCAACAACCAGTACAAAGTTAATTTAATCCTACTCAAACCTAATATCTTTGAGCTACTACTTTTGTTGGCAATTGTATAGCTTATCAGAAAGTAGTGTGAATATTTATGTACGTCAAAATCAAGAATAATTCAACTAATTTATAAATTGCTACGTGATCTCTCACTTTTTAATATAGGGTTCTCAACTATTCTTTCAAGATTGTATCATTTTCTTAGTTATCGATTTATTCAAATTACATTTTTATTGTATTAAATATCCATTTGAATTTAGTGAGATTTAATATTGTATCACAAGTATAGACATCAACTCAAAATTAAATGATAAATGAGTGGATAACCTATCTGTTTTATAAATGGTTAGAAAATCAAAAAACCATTTGTCACTAACTTAAATGAACTACAAAAAGACGTGTCGTCGAGTTCAACTCAATGAATCCCGAACTTTTTGCTTAATTATAGACAATGAAAAGCAGGTTTGGGGAGGTGGGAAGGAAAGAGAAGGGATCTTTTCCCACCGATCCACCAGATTGCATCACATTATTCACTAATTTACTCTTACTTTACTTCCTTTATTCATTTTCTTATCCTTCCCACAATAGTCAAACATGTTCAATGTAAGTATTAAAATGAAATAATATGGTACATTTTAACCAAAAGAGATGGACCTTTGAAAGTATAACGAGCTGATTTCAAACATTTTTCTTAACAAATAAAATCAGCGACATGTATAATAAACAATAACATGAAAAAGTTGGAAAGAAAAGGGAAAAGAGAAAGGCTATATATACCTTAAAGCGCATGAACTCATGCTTGAGAAGTCGCATGGCATGTTCCTGCCATCGTTCAAAGGAGCGTTCATCTTCACTGAAAAAATGGCTGCTACTCTTTCTGAAGAGTTTCTTCTCCTCGTGATCCCACTTTCCCAATGTGTCTATCATTGCCTTCTCGTTTATTCCATGCCCTGATTTTTTTTTTTTTTTTTCACACCACCAAAATATTTTATTCACACTCACAATATTAAATTTCTACAATCCAAAATTAGCAAACACTTACGCAAGGTTTTTAATAGAGAAAAACTTACCTACACAATATCTCTAGAATGAACCGTTTATGTGTACAAGTATTAACCTCACATTTATTTAATTTTTCAATGTTATATAAAGTTATTTTAACAAATAAAATAAAGACTAATACTATCACTCTACAAATACATGATGTGCAAGCAAGTTTTTTTTTTTTTTTTTTGGTTAAAATATCATTTTGGTCTCTAGACTTTCACCTTTGTTATATTTTAGACATGTCAAAAGTTCAATTTTAGTGTCTAGACTTTCAAGTTTGTTTCATTTTGATCCCTCAATTTTCAAAAGTTCAATTTTTTTCACTATACTTTAATAAAAGTTTAAAATTGGTTTCGTTGATAAATTTAAAATTAATATTAAATGAACTAATTCAATAATGTTAACCAGTTTAATACAAGTAAAGTTTAAAGAAAAATAGGATACATTTTGAGAGAAAATTTAACAAAAAAGTATAATAAGGACCAATTTTTTTTTTTTTTTTTTGATAGTGGATTGAAATTAAATTTTTGGAAGTTGAGGAATAAAAAATGGAACAAATTTAAAAGTTTAAGATCAAAATAGAATAAACCTAAAAGTCTAGAAATTAAAATTAAACTATTGAAAGTTTAAAAAATAAAATGAAAAATAAAATAAAACAAATGTCAAAATCTAAGGACTAAAATGGTAATTTAACCTTTTTTTTATATAACTTAATTGAAAGTCTTATTTGAGGAAAAACAACATCACTGGAATACAAGAAAAAGAAAAAATATAAATGCACACATATGCCAAATTCTAAATGTTATGTATAATGTAGAATAAAATTATCTAAGTTCTATATTTTAGTATTTTGATATTAAATTAAACATCGTTTAAATGTTACAGCATATAAAAGAAATAGAAATAAACCTTAAAAGATATTTTACCCTGGAAAAAAAAAATTAAAATAACAAAATAATAGAACAAAAAAAAAAAAAAAAAAACTTAAATATCATTTTAATTCCTAAATCATCACTTTTGTTTCATTTTAGACCATAAAATATTAAAAAAAAAAATTAGTTTAATTTTTAAACTTTCAATTTTTTACATTTTTATCTCCAAATTTTGAAATGTATAATTTTAATCATTAATCTTTAAAAATGATTCGTTTTATCTTGATATTAATAAAAATCGATTCAATAATATTAATCATGTTGATAAAAGAAAGACGAAATTTGAACCAATTGCTAAAATTGATTGAGAATTATAACAATTGGTTTAAAGAAAATTTAACAAAAAAAAAAAAACAAATACCAAATTTAAATTATTTACAGATTTTAAGAATTAAAGTTAAATATTTAAAAATCTAACATTATAAATTATAATTAAGGATTTAAACATTTAACAAAAATAAAATAAAAAATCTAATCATCAAAATGTTATTTTGAGTAGGCTAAAAATTGACTTTAAAGACATGTTTAGAAAAAGGAAGAAAGGAAAAAAAAAAAGAGAAGAAAATATATGTTATTCTCTAATTTATTAAAATGATTAATATTATTAAACGAATTTTATTTAATATTAATTTTAAATATATAAAAATGATCTGAATTTTTAAAAGTTAAATGATTAAAATGGAAGAAACTTAAAAGTATTTAAATTAAATTAAACTTTTGAAAAACGAAAAATTAAGAAGAAAAAAAAAATCAAAATAATATTTTAACTTACAAGTATAAAGAATAAATTAATAAATTATGTAACACAAAAATGTACACCAAAGCATAGATCTCTTTCGTTGGCTTCCTTTATAAATTATCCGAAATTCCACACAATCATTAATCACTTTCCACATATATAAATTAATTATGAGGCAGACAATTAATTCTAACAGTTTCCAAATCTCCTTCAAACATTAACAGAAAGTCCGAGAACAAAATTAAATAGAACTGTAAGTGAATAAGTAAATTTATGCCGTAGTGGTCACCACAATCTGTAAATCAATATGTTGAGAGAGATTTCGACTTTCTGGAAAAAAAAAAAATTCTGAAGAGTAATCATGTTCAATAGAAAAACGGAAGATGGCGTCCAGCGGGAGAGATGAAGAAATTTCGCTACAGAATATGAAAAACAGAGAGAAACTATCATCGTTGCCGGAAATTGTAATTCGCCGGCGAAAATCAAATAGTTTATGTAGTTTCCGAGGCAAAAGAAAAATGAGATACTCAAATCGCGACAGAGATCGTAATTCTCTGACGAATATCGAAAAGATGAATAGATCAAAACCTAAAAAATCTACTCAATATATATACATAATCAAGAAAAACGAAGATTATGCAACATAAACGGATAGATTGCGATCAAGAGGAACAAACAGAAAGAAACGGAAACGATGGAGAGACAGAAAATAAATTGCAGAGTAATGAGTGTAATGGAAGAAGAAGGAGAATGAAGAGAGTTTGACCTGAGAGAGCTCGAGTGAGAACTTCGAGAGCAGAATCCGCCATTGCTGAATTGCTTGTTCGATCGCAGAGAAGAGGAAGAAGAAGAAGAAGAAGAAGAAAAGAGCAGGGTACAAATCACCACATCTAATTCCTCCCGCGTTATAAAACAAATTCAATATGCCCATTTTCGTCATTTCCTCTCCTTTTTTCCTAACAACTTTCATAATTTCGTATTAAAGTTAATAGCACTTCTTCATTTTTTTTTTCTTTTTTATTTTCTTTTTTGTAGTTTTTTTTTTTCATCCTTTAAAAGTTTAACATATTTTTAAAAAATGGTCAAAATTAGAATTGAAATATTAAAATTTAACAATTACAACATTTTTTTTTTCTGAAGTACAAAATGGTCGGATTACTAAAATATTTATTAATAATATAAATTAAAGTTCTATTATCGAATTACTATTATTATTATTTAAAAAAAAAAGTTCAATAATAAATTTCTATTCTCTTTTTTGTTGATCTACAAATAAAATTAACTGTTTTTGTTTCTTAATAATTATTTTAAGTTGGAAAATATTATGACAAATTACTTTATAATATATTTAGCATTATTTTTATTATTATTTTTTATATATATAAGTGGTCTGAGTAAGATTGTACCTACAATATTACTATCATAAGAAATATAAATTCTTAAGTAAGATGTCATAAATAAAATTTAAATTATTATAATTATTTTAATATTCTTTTGATTATTATGCTACCCATAATGATTTAAATTGTTAGAGCAATACAATAACAAGTTATTATATATACCAAAGTTCAACCGACATGATATATGTTCTGATAACTAAAAGTTATAGAATTAAATTTGGCACATGAAAAAATTTATTATTATTATTTTTTGCTAGTACGAGGATAATATTACACGATTAAGAGATTCGCGAGTCAAAAATATTAATTTTTTTTTTTAATTTAACAATAAATAATATTATAATGATTTAAATTCGTAATATGTTACTACATCAATTATGTAAGTATTGAATGAGATATATGTTTTAAAAAATAAATGAAAATCAGTTTTCAAACAAAAATAATGATAATAAACCTGTTAATTTAATAAAGCTCCTTCCATTGAAGTTTTCGTTTGCTTTGCTTTCTTGCAATTCAGTCCTTACAGTTTGGTCTTTTGACATTCCTGCCAAAATGTTTGTTTTAGTTTCCAAATGTCCACCTACATGTCACGTGCTTTTAATTAATACCCTTGAATTTTGTGAAAATTAAAAAACCGACCATACTTTTTATGCAAATTGCATTTCTGCCCCCACAAAATTATCTACAACGTGGATGATATTATGTCGTGAGTGACACGCTTGCAAACAACAGCGTTGGCATTTAAGGATTAGTTTATATTGTATTATTATAATATAATTTGTATTGGAGAATAATTATAAGAATTAGTCATAACTCTTTCACATGCTAACTACAATCCTTTTTTTGTCATGTTATTAATAATATTTGTTTATAATTATTAAAATAATCACATTTAACATAAGTTATTTTAGTATATATTATAATCATGTACTCCCAACTACAAGTTTTTAGTATAATAGTTCATAGTTTTAAATATGACAAATAAATTATACTCTAAAATATATATATATATATATATATATATATCATTTTTAATCTTTGAACTTTGATCTGAGTTCTATTTGTCTTTGAACTTTCAAATTTCGATTTCACTCCTTGAATTTTGAATTTTGATTTATTTAGTATTTGAACTTTTAAAATATAAATTTTAGTCCATAAAGTGTTATAAATAAACAAACTAATGCCTCAAAGCTTCACTAATAAGCGAAGTACTTCAAGACATTGGCCTGAAATGTTCCTAACAGCCATCTATTAACAAACTTCGGTTGTTTGCAATCGAAGTTCAAACAAACTCATCCAAACAACCTAGGCACTAACCACCTAGGCACTACCTAAGAGTTTGTATTCTTTCTTGCTTCTATCCTACTGTATGTATATATAAACAGTTGATGATTTGTACAAATTAATCATGTGATAGAAAATGTATATGAGAAAAAGAAAATAAAAATAAAAAGAAAATGAAAGGGAAACTCACCCGTGGATGTAGGCTTTTTTGCCGAACCACGTAAATCTTGTTGTCATCTCTCTCCCTCATCTCTCAATCATATGAATGTACATGATACACATATCACAGAAAGAAAAAGTATGAGAATCAAAGTTTTTGAACTAAAGCATCAAAAATTGGAAACAGAGACCAAAAGCATTACCTTTCGAAGAAGGGTCGTATCCTCAACTCCTTAGCCAAGAACCGTTAAAACATCTCTAGGTAAGTAAAGATTACACAAAAGAAATGTAATCGCAACCAAAAGTAGCTTCATTAACGAGGAAGCAATGATCCAAGCACTCATGACTTGGATCGTCACTGTCATTAAGGAAATTAAAACTTCATACAGAGAGAAGTTTTAACGAAGAAGAGAGAAAGATCGGACAAGCTTTCAACGAAACAGAGAGAAAGATCAAACAGAGAAGAACCAGAACCTCAGCCATCTCTGAGGGAGGCAAAACAGTCAAATGACTCAACTCGCTCGGAAACAGCTATTTATAGCCAACAACAAGTGGAGAAATACGTGTAGGGCATGCAAAGCAAACTGACAGGCTGCTCAGTGTTGTGGCAACATCACAGCCACACACTTAGCAACATCCATGATGAATCACAGCCGTAAGATCGAGAATCAGGTCCAGCACAAGTACTCAGACCGGCTCACAATTCGTGGACCAACTCGGGTCAAGATCAAAAGATAAGTGGACTTCTCTTTAATTTAAAATTAATGCTTTTATATTTTGGGCCCGTATCAAAACGCAGTCCAAATATCATTGGGCTGTTTGATACAAAAGAAGATTAAGCCCATTATAATTCATAACTGAACTTATAAATGGTCTAGTTTCAATCTCTAACATTCACATAAAGTTTGAAGTTTTGTTCTACTTTTGTATCATCGAAAAATTTTAAGGTAACATACTTTAAACAACTAAAACAATATAACAACTAAATTCTAAATCTAGTTCAAGTCCAGCTACCACCTCGCATAGTCCGTCAATCATAACCAAATTTCGCAACCATAGCGATATAGAATCCTGTCAGAGTCAACATCATAGCAAAAATGAGTATATAAATATAAAGAAAGTATTTTTTCTGCATGGTAAACTATCATTAAGCTAAGATGTGACACTAGTTACTCATAAACACATATTAATTATATCTTTAGTACTCGAGATCTCACAACTGTTAACCACTTACCACACACCATTCTATTGTATGTGCGGTAAACTATCATTCATCAATGACCCTAAGTGCACTCTATTTTCATCCCATGTCATGTGAGAATACCCTTTCAAAGGTTGTGAGCTCTCATCTAGAATATTCAAACCTCTAGCAATGCTTCTAGTTCCATTTTCTCTAAAAGGCTTCCCACTAAGCACTCGGTGTTAGCAAGAAGATTTAGCTTGTAAGATTGGAGGTGACCAATCAAGTAGACTACGAGAATAATCGATCATACTCAACATAAAGATCACCAGAATTATTAAGAGACGTCATTCAATGTGATTATTTACATTTTATAACAAGTCTATAACCCAACGATTTTGCATGTAAATTAAACTATTTAATTAATTGGATTAAATAATCGAACCCACATGCTTCCATGTGTTAATTATATGCAAATAATTGAACTCATATGCTTCCATGGGTTAATTACATGCTTCTACTCCTCTATTCTCAACAAGATGTACACTACTCATGCACCAATTGATGACTAGCTAGCATCACAACTTTCAACTAGATGAATGTCACAAACCAAATTAAAGAGGGGTAATCCCACTAATTACTCACCATATAATTCCACTATAAATCCTTACCACCTAGAGTAAACCAATATAACATCATTCATACTTGGCCACTCTCTCGACGCTAATTATCACCCTACATCTATGATTACCAGAATTTATATACTAAGAAGTACTCGCTCAATGGTGTACGTTCCAACACATATTTTAACTACTTGAACGATCAATTTCACATTGGTCATCATACTATGCCTCATATCCATTCAAAAACCAATCTCAACCTCGAGAACCAAACTCGAATCCGCACTCTTTGAACAACACCTCAAACAATAGTGTATCGTGGGCGTGAGTGTCAGGCAAATGTCTCTCCCAGACGAGTGGCGCCAGTGCACCATTCTTTGTTGTTGTATAGAGCCACAAATAACAACGTAATGTACTTTGTGAGCCAATAGTTTGGTAAGTGCACTTGAATCTCACAAGGGAAATATATGCTTGTTTCTAGGCCATGTAACATACTTCATGTGTCAGCTATCTGAGTGAGTACACTAAAGGCCTCACAAAGGAGACATGTGCGTGCCTGTAGGTCATGTAACGTACCTCATGACCCACTAGTTGCTGCAACATATTGATTGGTTATTCATGTACTTACTTGTTAGTATATTGGGTTATGTATATTGTATCCCGATTTGAGGTTCTTATATATTGAGTATACTTGTACTCACTCTTATTGTGATTTTCCACTAGGTAAGCACATGTTGTATCAAGATGGTTAGCTGAAGAGGTGCTGGCAGGATCTTAAGGGACTACTGCACAATATTTTATTTATTAGCGAGTTATTTCTTTCGACAAGTTGTTCAAACTTTTAGGATAGTTTATTTGAATTCAGTTTCCGTTGTTTTGATTATTTTCAAACTCTTGTCACTTGCTCAAATGTTTTTGGTTTATTTCGTTGAATATTAATGTTATTTAAATGGTTTGAATAAATTGCCTTCCTTTCAATTGTAACTGTCTTTTTAATTCATGGATGCTAATAAGGACTCCATGTTTTGACAGTTTAAAGAGTCGGGTCTTTACAAAAACTCTTTGAAGATACTTTTTAGAACATTACTACACTTGGTTTTTTTTTTTTATGCAAAATATGGTTAAGATTGATGAGTATTTATAGTGTGGTCTAGACAATGTGCGCATACTTTGTCTAGAGTGTTTCTAAAATTTTCTAGATATACATATCTTTTTAGGACATTCTTTCAATATCTACACAATTCTAAAATTCTAAACACTTCTACAATTTTCTAAGAAACTTTTGTATATTGGCTTATACTTATAGCATGCCTTCTTGATAAATTGGGCTCTCATTATTGTTGCGTTATAGTGTATTAGGCTAGTGATGATTTTCTAACAAAGAGACCAAAAGGAAACAAACTTAAAAGTCAAGGAACTAAAATTAGAATTTTGAAAGTCTGAGAGAATAAAACAGAACAAATCTCAGACTCTAGGGGACCAAAATGATATTTTAACATAATAACAATACAATCTTTATCTCAAGCACACCTTAATAATTTCGTTTGATTTTAAAATAAGTGTTTTTTTTTTGTTAAAGTAGTATATATTAATTTGGGGATTTTTCATGTGTAGCAAAAAAAAAATAATAATAATAAAAATAAAATAAAACCATGTATAGCAAATTTTTGAAAACATTTTCTACATATCAGAAAAATGGAGCGTTTTTGTAAGATGACCAAAATACTTTCGCCTTAAACAGTTCAACTCATAGCTTCAATCAATTTAGCTGATAGCCTTCAATAAGTAGTTTAGCTTCACTTGATAGCTTTTAATCAGTAGTTCAACTAATAGTCTTCAATCATTAATTCAAGTAATAGACTCAATCAATTGTTGATAGATTCAATAAGCTTACTAATAGTCTTCAATCAGTTTGTTGAAAAGAAGGTTAAAATTGAAATTTGTGAAAAACGATCATGGAGAGCGAGTTGAGGCGAGATTGCTGAAGATTGGATTTTCTCAACATTTTGCATGGAAAACTAAGAAGCAAGAGAGTGATTTTGGCCTCAAAGGGGTGTGGAGTTAGGAAAAATGAAAGTGGTTGGAGCATAAAAGCAATAAAAGAAGGGATTGGGAGTTAGATTAATTCCTTTTGAAATGCAAATGTTTCAGAGAAAGTTTCGTGGGATGCGTACGAAGCAAAAGTCTTGTCATTAGAGATGTTATAACAACCCGAGATTTCCTAGTATTTAAATTGAAATTTTCCAAGATTAATGGTTTCAAAGGTCTTTATACCCTAGTTTATTATATGAGAAATTATTTAAATTTTTGGGTTGGAGCATAAAAGCAATAAAAGAAGGTCTTTCCAAGATTCGTGGGATGCATCCTAAATTCAATTAATTTTAATTGGAAAATGGGTGAAATAATGAGATTATGATTTAATTAGATTTTAAATGTGTTGTTGGAGTGAAAGAATTGATAAAGTACGCTTTAAGGGAGCAATCCAAGTTTTGGCCTTAAACCCATTCCAAACACCTCAATTTCAAATTCCTTTTCCATATCTACTTAAAACAAACACTCCCATTTAAACTCTTAACCTAATCCATCAAAGCATATCACTTTCTCTGTTCAACATAGAAAACCACACCATCCACTGTTCATCTTCTTCAAGCTCCCATCCAAGATCAAACTCCTCCCATTGTCAAATTTTGAACCGCCGTTGCCATCAACAAGAGATTCTCACCGGAATCCGCCTCATTGGGGCTTGTTTGTTGCTAGATTTTTGTGCTCATTGGCTTGGAGCTTGGGAACTCTATTGGTGGAACTCAGTTAAAGTATGCATGGACTTTACCAGAGTGGCTGATATGGAGCTGAGAGGATCATGGACTCTTGTCTTTACCATTTTTTTACATCATTTCCTTTACGCATTGATTTAATGATCGAGACATGTGACTGTTTTACATTGATTACTATGTTTTAAGATTTTGAACTAGGTACCCGCCTTATTTAGTATTCATAAAACAAATATGATTTTCTTTCAATACTAGTATTATTCAGCATGTCTCTAGGGTTTTAAAGGTCAATTTCTTCATGCATCTAGGGTAGAGGCCTATATGGGACCCTAGTCTAAGTTGAGCCTTAACAGATGTTATGAACGAAGAAAGAGATCCTACTTGGAGAAGGAGTCATAGGTTTGGCTTGAAGGGATTTTCTCAATAGAGAAACGAAGTTGACCAGAGTAAGATCTGCATGGAAGATGGTCATAAAGTGGCATGCTAGAAGTTATTGTTTGAATTTAGGCAACTTCCGTTGTTGGGCTCGGGAGAGGGCGTTTGGCTGATGGGTGTGGCCGGCTAGCTGACAGTTCCAAAGTTAAGCTGTCAAATTGGCTATTAAACCGAATGGTTTCTTTAAATCGATTCGATTTAGAAGAGAACCATCTGGGTCAATTGAACCGAATTAGGTTATGGAAAAAATCATGAGTTCCTTGGAGCTGCTCGATTCTCTTTTTGATTCTTAAGACTATACTTCGGTTGGATTTTCTCCACATTTCTCCTCGTTTGCGAGATAGTTAATTTTGTTAGTTTCGGAAGGTTCAAGTTTTTATCAGGGTTTTTGTTGTTTTCTTTTGTTGGTTACTGTTGGTTGTGTTAAGGTCTTACTTTAGAGGTTGGTGGTTTCTGTTGGTTTGTTCCTATTCATAGCTTATTGATAAAGGTCAAGTGATAGCTTGGTTAATTGGGGGTAATGGTGGGACTACTTCATGACCTACTCTCCCCTTCAACATATGGTCTGGGGTATGGGTGATAATAATAATTGAAAACTGACAAAATCAAATTAAACCAAACCAATTCATTAGATTTGTTCGGCTTTTTAATATAATATTGGACATATCGCCTTTTATTTTGAGAAAATGAAATTAGTTATTCGTTCGGTTCGGTTCAATCATATTTATATAAACCAAACCCATTTTCTTTTATTGGTTTCATTACAATCACAAATTATTTTGTTTAATTTAATTATAAATTTTGAAAATTTCTTAATAAAAAACCTTTGAATAGAAGTTGCAGGTAAAACATCAAGTAAAATAGTAAATAAGAGTAAAACCATGGAGGAAGGAGGAAAATCAATCCAATGATTTGGTCATTGATTGAACACCAACAATGTAACAACTTTAGTAGTTATTTTCCTCTTATAACCAATATTGGTTTAAATAGTTAAAATAAAATTAGGTTGACATATAGTTAGCTATTATAGCAGCATTGTAAATCAAGATTTGTAAACATCTACTTAAAGGCCTCTTTTTTACAAAATACAAAGAAAACATAGGAAGCATTTTGATTAATATTGGTTCTGTTCCTCTTTTTGTCAAATTAATTGAATTTGATCAATTTTCGATTTGGCCTAAAAATCGAAGAAAACCGAAACAATGATTTTGTCTTTTATTGACCATTGTTTAATTCGTTATTGTGTCAAACTGATTGTATTGGTTAATTAGTTCTCGATATGACTTAAAATCGAGAAAAATCGAATCAATATCACTCCTAATTTGGGGTTTTTACCAATATTGGAAGGATTGTGGTTTGTTGTGTTGTTTCTCTAGTTAATGAAATTATATTGTTTTTAAAAATAAAAAAATAAAAAATTTTTTTTTAAGACAAAAAGTTGACAGCACATAAAAATGGAATAAGTTTATATCATTAAATTAATATATTTTAACATAAATCAATTATTGTAAGCATTGTAGTATTCTAGTAGATTCTGACTTTATAATTAAATTTTTTTTTTTTTTTTTTTTTTTTTTTATGGAATGATCTGCTTTGATTTGCCAGCCTACTTTATTTATTTATTTATTTTCCCTTGCGGAACTCATGGCTGTATTAACTATTAATTTCTTTATTTGGTTATTCTAGTTAATCTAACCATATTTTAATTATTAATTTGTTAGTATAAATAAAAAAATAAAATAAAATGAAAAATCTAATAATTCACCTATTAAGGGTGTACAATGATCTGAATTAGATTTTAAAAGAAATCTTTTGACTATTCAAATTTTGGATATTAATTCACAAATTTTATATATTAGTAATTCAATTTAACTTTTATATTTTTGAATTAGATTAATTTGTATTAATCTTATTTTATTTATAAAACCAATTTATAACTCAAAAGTAGGTAAGAAATAATATATAAAACAAAATTACTTGATTTATTAGTGTATGTTTCTTATCAACATGTTAATCATTTATTTTATTGATTAATCATAAACACGTATGTATACAATACCACTCTTAGTTAGAATTGAGTTGGATTAGGTTAAATAATTCAAAAGTTAGTCAACTTGAAAATCGATCAAATCCAATAAAAATTATAAAATCATAACTTAGCCTAACTCAAAACAAGTTATAACTCAACTCAACCATTATGATATGAGATTGGATGGTGCAAATAGATGTGGTACTTTATTTTGTACATTGCCGGCACCTGTCGGGCATTTTGGTCTTTTAACTATGATGTTTCTTTCATTCCGAACAAAAACTATATCCAAACGAGGTTTTGACTGCAATCATTACTTGTAAATATTCAAATAAATTCTTATTTTAAAATACTAATTTTAAATACTGTTAAAAAATTACATCCAAACGAAATTTTGATTTTGATCATTACTTCTAAATACTCAAAACAAATTTTCATTTTAAATACTAATTCCAAATACTCTTAAAAACTGCATCCAAACAAGTTTTTGACTTGCAATCATTACTTTTAAATACTCAAAATAAATCTCATTATGAATACTAATTTTAAATATTCTTAAAAACAACATATAAACAAGCTTTTGAATGCAATCACTACTTCTACTAAAAAAAAAATCATCATTTTAAATATTTTTAAAATCTCAATCCAAACATCCCATAAAATTTTTATAAAGATTAATTTTTTAAGTGATCTCATATTTTGCCAAATCATAATTGAGAAAAGGGCATTTGACATTTTAAAATTAAATTACTTGGTCGGAGGTAAATTTTTTAGAGGACATATTTGATATGATGGGAAGATATGAAACGAAAAGAACATAATTTTTTTTTTACCTTTGATTCACATAATTACTATCTCATCAATCACTAATTTACTTTTATTTTGTTTTGTTTCTGTTTCCTTGGCAACTTAGTCAAGTACGTTCAAATATGTATAACATACATGCCTTAGTTAAAATCACTTGACCAACTTTCTTACACGTTG
This sequence comes from Cyclanthera cordifolia, assembly GCA_037832605.1. Taxonomy (NCBI): domain Eukaryota; kingdom Viridiplantae; phylum Streptophyta; class Magnoliopsida; order Cucurbitales; family Cucurbitaceae; genus Cyclanthera; species Cyclanthera cordifolia. The sequence goes on from JBBMEG010000003.1 coordinate 354,242, forward strand.
TTATATTTATGTATTTAATATAGATGTGACATTCTTTTTCAAAAAAAAAAAAAAATGTGACATTTAAAAAATATATTTTATTAAAAATGTAATGATTAAGATCTATCATAGGATCATTAAATAAATTTATCTTCGTCAAAAATATCAAATATTTGATTACTTTTGAGCCTCATTATGAAACTTGTTTGTTATTTCCATTATTTGTCTCTTTCTTTTTAGTTTGGATAAAATACCATTCGAATGTTTGAAGTTTCATTTTGTTTTATTTTGACAATTAAATTTTTAAAAGTCTAATTAAAATTTGTAATATTTTATTTTAGTTCTATTTTTTTTCTTTAATTTGTAAAATTCTAATTTTAATTTGTAAATTTCGAAAAAAACTTAAAATTTGCACTATAGTAAATTTGAAGTAAATATTAATCAAAACTAATTCAATGAGATTAATCATTTTAATAGCATCAAAGATAAAATGTGAAAATATTTATAAAATTTTGTAGAAGAAGACGATAATTTTATCAAAGAAATTTTTTTTATAAGATTAGTTTTAAGCATTTCTAAAAGTTAATAGATCGAATCAGAACAATCTTCAAATTTTAGCAATTAAATTAGACTTTTGAAAGCTAAAAAATAAAAAATGAAATGAAGATAAAAGTTAAGATAATAAAATGACATTTGTTTGGTTTATTTTGGAGGATCTCATTATCCTGCATTGAAAAAAGATAAGAGTTCTCCAAACACTTTTAAGATAAAATATACTATTTCTCGATAGCCAATAGATTTTGTGATGTATCAACAAATTTTCTAATATTCATTAAAGTTGGTTGGCCTATCATTTCAAGTGTGAATTTCATCCATTCTAGTAGACTTTTTTTTTTCTACCTTTATTTATTTATAATTGTTTTGGCTTCTATCTCATTAGTATGATAGCATCAAACGTCACAATTTTATTTTTTATTTTTAGTACAAAAGGAGTTGGAGATAGATATGTTTACTAGGTGAGGCGGGGAGAGGATGGTTTTACTCTCCCCCATTTTCTCTACCAATTTTAATCTTCATTCTCTCAAAATTTATTATAGAATTTTGCAGTGAACGAGATGTGAATTGTCTGCGGGGGAATGTAGATGACTTTACTGTCCAGATTTTTTATGAGCTTTCTCAATCTTAATTCAATTCACTAAAATTTAGATAATTTTTTCAATAGTTAAGATAAATATTTATTAGTTTCAATTATATAAATAACAGTGTAAGCATATTATCCATCAAAATAAAAAATTATAAAACTTTATGTATTTAAATGCATTATATAAAAAAGAAATTACTCCACATAGCAATTTTTCACTCATCTATTTTGATTATAGCATTAAAATAAAAAATCGTACATAGCATATTTTTATTCATTTTTTAAAAAATTTCAAGTTTACCTCTAATTTCAGCAAACTGATTAAATATTGTTATTAAGATGATTGAATATATCAGCGAACTGGTTGAGTATATCGGTTGAATTACTGATTGAAATATGTAACACTCCAAAAACTCTAAGTGACATACAATAAATTACAGCTAAAGGACAACCTGAGAACCTAGTCTGTGATTTTGGTCCTGTTACCATAACGCATAGGCCACTGAAAAAAACTCCATTGAAACCTGCCAGAATAAGCAACATCACCAAAGTAAATAGCTTTCTATGCGATATTACAATTCATCAACAGAAGCTAAATGGTCACACTAGTAACTCTTGTACGATCATGTCCATTGTACTTGAGATCTTAATGCTTTCAACCTCTTACAGTGCACCACGCTATCTGACATCAGCCTCTGAACTCCAATCTAGAGTGCAACTCTCTAATCACTAAACTCCCTCATTAGAGCGTGAAACTCATATGTGCATGCGTGTCAGAAATACATCTCTCATACACCAACTGATAACTAACTAGCAACACAACATGTAACTAAATGAGTGTCTCAGACCAAACTAGAGAGTGGTGATCTTGCTAACAACACACCATTCTTAGAAGAAATTCCACATAAACCTTTACCACCTAGAGCCAACCGATAAGATACCATTCACACTTGCCCGCTCACTCGACCCTTATTAACACCATGTATCCATAGTTACCAGAGCCTATATACCAAGAGGTACTCACTCATGGATATACGTCCCAACACATCTTTTAACTACTTGAACGACCAATCACATGTGGTCATCATATTTGTGGCAGTAGGACACCTCCTAGTAGTTTAACAATCAGTCCCAACTCGACTGCACACCTTTCCAACCACCACTGAGAAGTATGAAGCTCGCATATGACAAAAAAACTCTAGAGTTTTGCATCCTAACTCCACCGAATAAAGGTCCTTAGCACCGATCATCCATCTGCTCATACAACTTATCACAATTCATCATTCAATAAGATAAATTTCATATTCAAACTCATTCACACCTTCACTTATAATATATCATTCAGATATTACTTTAACTTACACCTTGAACAATCGTGTATCACTAAGGTGCATTATATAATCTTCAACTCACAAGTACGACTATACCCTCAACGAGTGAAGGACAACTAACAGGCCACCATGCACTATCAAATGAGTAAAACAATGCTTGCAACTCACTATGTACCCTCAAAAGAGTGAAACACCATCTACAACTCGCATTGCATCTTAAATAAGTGAAACTCTTTTAGCAACTCGCCTTACACACTCAAATGAGTGAAACAGTGCTAGCAACTTATCCTGCACTCTCAGAAGTGAAACATCATTAGTAACTCACTTTGCACTGTCGAAGGAGTGGAACACTCTTAACAACTCACCATGCACTCTCAAATGAGTGAACCAGTTTTAGCAATTCACCCTGCACTCTCAAAGAAATGAAACACCCTTAACAACTCACCATGTACTCTCAAAGGAGTGAAACACCCTTAACATGTCACACTGCACTACTTACACTCTCAAAGGAGTGAATTACCATCATCAACTCACCTTACACTCCCAAAGGAGTGAAACATCTCTAGCAACTCACACGACACCCTCAATAAAGTGAGAACAACAATTATTCATCATGTACCTTCAAAAAAGTTGAACATCTTTATTAACTAACCATGCACTTCCAAATGAGTGAAATATCACCAGCATCTTATATCGCATTCTCAAGGGAGTGAGACACTACTAACAACACACTATACTCTTACAGGAGTGAAACAACACTAACAACTCATATGTTCATCAAAGAGACGATAAACCACCTTTTCACAACTCATACCTCACTCACTAGCAACTCTCATTAGTTTCCTGAACATTCATACAACAAATAAGAAGTACACAACATATAAACATAGCTACTTACCTTCACGCTGAGGTAGGATGTATGTATCACCCAACGCTTCGAGCTTTGAGCTCCTAAAACCTGCAGATTATAATCTACTCAGAAATAGAACCATCAGCACAAATTGAAAACAAATGAAAAGCGAGACGACGTCGTTTATTTTAGAAATGAAAATCGTACCGCTTAAGAATAGTCAGCGACTACACGTCGCTCCCAACAACGTCGCTTTGATCCTAACGAAAATGACGCTTGTCGAACTTGGTCAACGTTTAACCTTGACATTTCTTTTCTTTAATTAGAGTATTATTAAAACTATCAGTTGAACTACTGATTGAAAATTATCGAGTAAAGTTAAACAACTGATTGAAAGCTATCAGCTGAATTGATTGAGGAGAGGGCATTTTGGTCATTTTACATAAACAACCTATTTTTCTGCTATACAGGAAATATTTTTAGAATTTCGCTATACATGAATTTTTTTTTTTTTTTTTTTTGCTATACATGAAAAATCCCCTAAATAAAATCTATATAATATATAAATGGGCAAGGAACGAGGAACGAGGAATCGATGATAGGGAATACTTTCCTCGCCCCATCCCGGTTTAGCTAGCATCGACGATTCACCGCCCCATTAGAAGCGGGTTCCCATGGGACTTTAGCCCCGTGGGGAAAATGACATGTCTAGTTGGAGATTCGAACAACCAACCACGTTGTCGTTTTTACATTCATATGTGAATTGAGCTATGCTAACTTTTGCCTAACGTCAGATATTCATTGGTATTTTATCATGGTTAAATTTTTGTGTACACTTGTACTAGAGTTTTGTTCATATATACGTATATAAATTTGGTTAAAATATTATAGTGGTCTTTAAAACTTTGAACTTTGTTCCATTTGATCTTTAGACTTTCAACAATCTAATTTAGGTAATTGAACTATTAAGTTTGTTCCATTTTTGTTTTTAAACTTTCAAAAGTTCAAGTTTAGTTATAGAAATTTATGTTTTTTTCGTTTTAGCTCTATACTTAAAAAAGTTTAAAAATTGGTGCTTATGATAATTTTGAATTTATTTATTGAAATTGGTTCAACATGTCCATAATTTTAATATAAGTAAAGTAGATATATGGATATATTTCTAAATTTTATAGAGAAAGATGATGATTTTTTAAAAACAAAAATTCACAATTTTTTTTTAATTGAGGACCAAATTTAATATATTTTAAAAATATAGGGACTAAAACTGAACATTTGAAAGTTTAGAAATAAAAAATGACAAAATTAGGAGTCTCAGGACCAAAATGTAACAAACATAAAAATTAGCTATGTCTTTATTCCTTGTACATTCTTATTTGTAGTATGAAAGTTTAGGAAACTGGTGTGAGTTGTTAGCTATATTTCACTATTTTAGACTGATGAGTGAACTTTTAATGGGACTTTATAATCTTTTGGAGAGATGTATAAGTTGTTGCGCTCATAGAAGTGCAATCTATTGCTAGTGGTGTCTCACTCCATTGAGAGTGTAGTGTGAGGTGTTAGAGATATTTCACTCCTTTGAGAGTGAATGGTGAGTTGCTAACGATGTTTCACTCCTTTGAAAGTGCAAGGTGAGTTGCTAGCATTGTTCTATTAAGATTGTGAGTAACTTGCTCAAACACGAGACTTGTGGGAAGATATTAGCTCGTAGTTGTGATGTTGATTATCTTTATGCGATAAGTTTAAGCATGAGATTAGTGGGAGAAGAATTAATTCTAGTTATGATGATGTTATTCAATGTGAATTAGCATGCTTGTGGTACGAATTTTTTTGAATATTTTGATAGTATATTGTAAAGATCAGAAGCTTTTACCCCAGCGTCATTGTGATAAGTTGTATGAACTGATAAGAGACTAATGCTAGGGACCTTTAATCAATGAAGTTATGGTGTATGACTCTACTACAAATGGAACAATAATGTCGTATGCGAGCCTTATATTTCTTAGTGGCAGTTAGAAGACTGGGAGTCGAGCATGATTCTCGAGGTTGAATTGGTTATAGGATGGCTTGGAGGTGTCATAGTGCGACCAGTACGAAAACTACTACGAAAACTACTGTGAGATTGGTCGTTCAAGTAGTTCAAAGATATGTTGGAGTAATGAGTGAATACCTCTTGGTTTAAAAGTTGATGCAAGGTGATTATCAGGGTAGAGAGAGTTGCCAAGTGTGAGAGGTGTTATAGCGGTTTACTCTAGGTGGCAAGAGTTTATGATGGAATTCCCCTAGAGTAGCAAGTAGTTACTTAGATAACCCATCACCAATTTAGTTAGAGGCACTCTTCTACTCGAAAGTTGTGATACTATCTAGTTTTCAATTGGTGCACAAGTAATTTACTTATGAGTCGCATGTGCATTTCACGCTCTAATTAGGGAGCTTAACGAGTTGATAGTTGCACTCTAGAGTGATTTACATGAAATGCATGTCAGATAGGATCGTGTGTGGTAAGTGATTGACACACATGAGTTCACGAGTAACATGAATATGGTCGATCCATATATAGGAGTAACTAGTTGACCTTTTAGCTTATGCTCATGAATGGTAGTTTATCTCACAAAAAAGCTACTTACTTTGTATGTATATACTCACTTTTAATATGTTGTTAATTCTAGTAGATTTTCTTTGAAGTATATGTGGCGAGACGTGATTGAGAATGAGTGGACTATGCAAGGTTGTAGCTAGACTAGAGACTCAAATCTATAATTCAGATTGTGTTAAGGTCTCATTTGATAACTATTTGGTTTTTTGTTTTTGATTTTTGAAATATAAGCTTATAACTACTACTCCAACACATATTTAAAAACAAAACTAAAATTTAAAAACTAAAAAAAATAGCTTCCAAATACTTGTTTTATTGTTTTGTATAAATTCAATTCAGTTTTATTTGAGAGCAATAATGTCTATACGTAGGGTTTGTGATCTCCAATTTGTATTAAAAAAAAAAACTATTTTTAAAAATATTCCACCTATAACATATTTATTGTCTTTTTTCGTATTTTAGAATTATCCTTTTTTCTTACCTACTTTCAATCAGCTGAACCGATTCGAACTTAAGCATGGACATTTTGGTTTTTGTATAGTATACCTGAAAAATCTCCCAAAATTAATCTTTAATTATTAGCTAAACTAAAAAAAAGTCTCTAATTTAGTAGGAAAGAATTTTCAAGTAATTTCTGTATTGTTTTTAAAGTACAAGAAGATAAAAAATTGGAGAATTTAAATCTTTTATTTCAAATAAAATAATACCTGTTAATTTCTGCTATGTTTATTCTTATTTTTGCTGTACCGAATTAACCAACGAAGTCCTTTAATAATGATAGATGAACAATTATTCTGCTAACTAATTAGTTTTGAGATAGAATCAATATATTTATTACAAAAGTATTTTCTTTTTATCGACAAAAATTAGGAAAGTGGTTAAGATTAACTAAAACAATGAACTTAGTTTGAACAACAGACCCCTTTAAGATAGTGCCTCTTTTGAGTCAATATTAGACTTGTGGACTCTGATATCACATTAAAATATGCGAACACCCATCTCAAAACTAGTTGATCATGAGGAGTAACCACCCTATCTTATAAATTCTTATAAATGCTTGAAGAACTCTCAACTTTCTCAATGTGAGATAACGAGATCCTCAACATATCGATAATAATCTCAAATGGTGGAAGAGAAGTCGGAGAGAGAGACAAAAATGGTTAAAATATCATTTTAGTCCCTAAATTTTGGTATTTGTTCCGTTTTAGCCTCTAGACTTTTAAATGTCACTTTGCAGCTTGTCCAATTTTAGTCTCTAAACTATGATACCTTCAAATTTGGTCCCAAACTATTTAAAAAGTAAAAAAAAAAAAAAAAAAATCTATAATATTAATTTCATGTTAATGAATTTTTTTTTCTCACCCCTTAATTCTTTCTCATCGACGTTGGGTTGGTAACAAATGCTTTGGAGCTCTATCATAGTATGGAGTGACATGGGGTGTACCCATATTCTGCAACTCTTGCTGGCTTTTGTCATCTTGCGCTAATGTTGAGTAATGTTTGGAACCAGATTTTGAATGAGTATCTCAAATTAGTATTTGATTACAATCATTATTTTTTAAATATTCAAAACGAGTTTTTGACTGCAATCATTATTTTTAAAAACTCAAAAATAAATCATCATTTTAAATATTAATTTTAAATAGTCTTAAAAACTACATTCAAACAAAACGAATTTTTGACCACAAATCAGTATTTTTAAATATTCAAAATAAATAATTATTCTAAATATAAATTGTAAATATTATTAAAATTTCAAGTCAAACGTCTCTGAGTTTGAGAGGTAGAATTTAAGATACAATAAATTGGTTTAGGACAATCTATCTCTAAACAATGCCTTAATCAACAGGTATGCCAGGTGCGACAGCAAATGCCTAATTTCTATTCGACTAAATGTCATAAAAAACACATTGAAAGAGTTGGTGGCGCATTGATTTCATTGTTTGATAGTAATTCAGTTCAATACCACGTCACGAGTTCGATTTTGAAAATTAATATTTTGCTCTCATTTATTTGAGAACAGTGATGCGTAGAGAACATTAATTTATTAACACAAAATTGATATTATGAACTATTTTTTTAACTTTTTAAATAGGTTTGAGACCAAATTTAAACATTTCATAATCTAAAGATTAAAATTAGATAAACATCAGAATCAAAAGATTAAAATTAAACATTTGAAAGTTTTAAGGTCAAAATAGGTTTTTTAACAAAAAAAAAAAAAAAAAAAAAAAATAATAATAATAATAAAAAACATTGTGAAACACGGGAGATATGTTTGGTTTTACTTTTTTGAATTATTTTTGTTATGTGGACAATAATTGTTGGCTATCCTTATCGCTTCAAATTTGTCCATTTAATTTGTTGCTTTCACGTGCTTCTATTTATTTGGCCAATTTGAATGTGCATATCCGAAAATATTTGATTCTCGCTTAAGATTTTTATAACTTGATGTGATTTTCAAACCAATTATAACGTTAAATGATAAAAATGTCTAATCTTCTACCTGCCGTGACTTCATAAAGGCAAGCACAATTATATGGTACCATAAATTAAAATGTTTGTAATATCATTTTGATCATACATTTTTACTTTTATTTTGGTTAAAAAGTATATCAGATGCTTAGAGAGTGATTGTTAGCTTATGGATAACTTTTGTTAGCCTAGAAAAACTTACTTGAAATGATGAACTTTTTATACTTTACATCGATCGGATTCATAAATACCCTAGTCTCATTTACTGTCGCACTTTACGGAGTTCTATAACGTTTTTACCATAAAGCTTACGATAAATGGGTTTAAACCTCCTGACCGTTACCTTTCCTCATTCTTGCCTTTTAGGTGAATCTGGATATCTCGGAGGTGTAACAGTTTTGGGTGTTCTTTGGTCTCGATCGAAGAGGTCGAGACTTCTTTAACCGATCCTTGGGAGGTTGTAACTTTGGCCCGACTGACCCCCAAGGGGTCCTGGCCTAATTGACCGACCCCTGGGAGGTCCTAGCCTCTTTAGTTGACTCTCTAGGGATCGAAACTTGCCTTGGGCTACCACATGAGGCAATGACCTCTTTGGCCGACCCCCTGAAGATCAAAATCGTCTCTGCTTGATCCACGGGAGTCTTGGCCTCCTTGACAGACCCCTAAAGTGTTAAAGTCTTATACCAGCTATGGAAATATTCCACCCATAACACTAGTTTAACCCAAAGTGATTTTTTACTCAAAACCTGTTATGGTAGAACTTAAAAAAAAAAAAAAAAAATCGAAAGATAATAGAATTCTAAAATTGTGATGTGTAAAACTAGTTCCTAGGAAATCAATATTCATTTAACCTAGCCAAATTTGGGCTCCATTATTATTTTGTTCTCTAAAGCAATATCAATTTTGTAGGAGACAATTGATTTGTGTTTTTTTATTTTTTTATTTTATTTTATTTTTTTTTTTTGAGAACAAGGAACAAATTTCATTAAAAACCACGAGAGCTAGGGAGCTCAAACAACACTAAAGCAAGCACCTCAGAAGGGAGGCTCTTTTTCCAGCCCTCATCCTCCTGATCACTCGTCAAAAAAGAATCAAATAAGCAAAGCAACACAGAGTTAGGCACCACCAACGGGTTAGCCAAAGAGTCAGCAACTCGGTTACAATCTCGCTTACAAAATGAAAACGAAATCCCCTTAAACCGAGGAATCAAAGCGACAATATCCTCAACAATATTACTGAGGTCAGACAAATCTTGAGAAATCCCACAAATGATGTCCACAAGGTTGTGAGAGTCGGATTCCACCAAGATTTCCAGGGGTGGATCTCTGTACACATCCAGAATATGCTTCAACCCCTCCTTCAAAGCCAAGTTTTCCATCACAATTGCCGAGGGAGCCATGATGCCTCTGCGCGCTCCCACCAACAAGGGCACACCCTTCTCATCCCTCAAGATCCAACCGATCCCGCCCGAACTAGCGCCAGCATGCCAAGAGCCGTCAACGTTCAGCTTCCACGAACCAACCGGAGGAGCCTTCCAAGCTCCTGAAAAAGCTCCCTTTGTCACCTCCGCTAACTCTCCACCCGGGCCAGGGATAAAAAAACCAGAATGAGACCTAAACGAACTAAAAATCGAATCAAGCAACTCTTTAAAAGAAGAATTAGAGCCATTATGTAAAATCAAGTTTCGGTAATTCCATAATTGCCATAACACAATTATGACTTTCGAAAGCTCGTGGCTCGGAACTCTGGCTCGCATCCCTTCCCAAAAACATTCACCTGTGTCTGCAAACCTGAAAAAAGAAGAGAAATCATCAAAAAAAGGAAAGACAGACATCCAAGTCTTACAAGCCATCTTGCAATCCTTGATAATATGCATATTAGATTCATTACTTTTACCACACAGGGTGCAAGACGAATTTATATCAACCCCCCTTTTAATAATATTGGCCTTAGTAGGAATAACATTGTTAAGTAAGTTCCAAGCTCCAATTTTAATCTTGGGGGCCAAGTCCACTTTCCAGAAAGAGTTCCACAACGCAGCTTTTGCCGAGAAGTCCGAAGGGGAGGCCAAGGCCGCGTCGACCCGATTCATCGCAAGATGATAGGCGCTCTTAACATTAAACAACCCGTTCGAGCTAAAATTCCAAATAATTTCATCTTCCCTAGATCTCTCCCCAAGTGGAGTCCTCAGAATGATTCCCGCTTCCTCAGAAGAGAAAATTCTCTCAATTTTATCCCTGTCCCAATCTCGATTATTGTTGAGAAGGTTAGCCACTTTCATCTCCTTCCAAGGCTCCTGAACACTGAGAGAAAAAGGATTTACAACTCTACTCAGCCAAGGGTCTCTACCAATCACAATCGAATTGCCATTTTCCACCTTCCACCTGTAGCCATGACAAAACAGATCACGCCCCCAGAGGATGCTGCGCCATGAGAGCGAGGGATATCTCCTAAGACCAGCTCCCAAGAAATCACCATCTCTAAAATAGCGACCACGAAGGACCTTGGCCAATAAGCAATCAGCTCCCTGATAATTCGCCAACTTTGCTTGGCAAGCAGAGCTTGGTTGAAATGCTCCAAACTACGAAACCCAAGGCCACCTCTTTCTTTGCTAGAGCAAAGCTTCTTCCAACTCCTCCAATGGGCCTTGTTGCGGCCATTCTCACTCCCCCACCATAAATTAGAACAAGCACGGTTAATATCCTCACAGACTACCTTTGGGATGCGAAAACAGCTCAAAATTAAGTCTCCAAACAAGAGTAAGATAAAAGCTATAAACTAATAATTATTGAAATGTAAGGTAAACAAATATGTTTTATTTCTTCATGTTGAGTGGAAAAAAATCACTATAATTTTACGTTGTGTCAACTTTCTTACTATGAGTAAAAAAAAATATCAGCAAAATATTTCATTTAGTTGTTTATACAGCTACATGAGGAATTAAATAAACTAGTATCACACCTATATTATATAAAAAAAAAAAAAAAATCATGTATGGTAAAATTTTAAAATATTTTCTGCATAGCAAAAGAATGAGTCATTTATGTAAAATGACCAAAATATTCTTGCCTCAATCAATTCAACTGATAGCTACAATCAGTTCAGCTGATAGCCTTCAATCAGTAATTTAACTTTACCTGATAATCTTTCTTCTATAGTTTAGCTAATAACATTCAACTAGTACTTCAGCTGATAAACTTGCTGATAAATTCAATCACATCACTAATAACCTTCAATCTGTTTACTGAAAAAAGAGGTAAAATTGAAATTTTTGAAAAACCAATGACAATCCGCTGTGCAGGAATTATTTTTTTAAAAAAATACATTGATTAAAATAGATGAATGAAAAGTTCTTATATATATATATATAATATAATATAATATAAACAACAAGTTTGAAATGTAATATTAAAATTTATGTTAAAATATCATTTTGGTCAATAAACTTTGAATTTTGTTTATTACAAACAAAAGATTTTTTAGGAGTATGTGATATACCACTCATTTTTTACAAGAAAAAAGAAAAACAACAAAACAAACATAGCTAGATACTAAATTTTCTTATCTCTAATGCGAGCTGAGTTATGTTAACTTTGACTTATCAAAATTCTTTTGTAATTAGATTTCAAAATCCTAATGATATGTGGAAAAGAAGAAAAGAAAGAAGAGAGGAGTGATCGAACTTAAAAAACTGTAACAACCCGGTACATAACTGTTAGGTTATAACACGGAAGTTAACTGATGCATGAAAATTGTAGAGAAAATTTCGACAGACTTTCCCCTAAAATATAGGAAACTCATACCTGCAAAACCTGTAAATCAGAACCTGGATATTACAAAATCATTTAAAACGACCCTGCAAGTATAAATCAAAGCATTCAAGCTATCCAGGAAATCAACAGTTTAAACACAAATATAAATCCCAAGATCTCGGTTTCTTAACTAAAACATTTTAAAATGAAGTTATTACAATAGTTCGTGCAGGAAGAGATGCATTAAGACTATAGACAACTCCATTAAAACTAGACGCAACAAAACATGTCCCCCTTTAGGTCTATCCTCAGCTGTCAATCATCTGGTGCGTACCTGCAACTATGGTTTTGAATCCATAGACAACATAAAATGAAGGGGTGAGTCTGTGAAAACTCAGTAAGAAACCTCGCACGAGGTGCACGCAACATATAGAACAAGACATGCGTTAATCAAAAGTCTAAGAATTACATGCACAAACAAACGGGAAAAACATCTCGACTCTTGGGTGCTTGTGCCACGAGTTCCAAAACTTGTGGCAATACTCGAGGAGTCTCACCAGCCGATGCCGTGAAACTCCAAAGTCACAACCTGACCCCTCAGGGTACAAAAGGGAGCCTAGACACAAGGGCTATCCACTGGAGCCGCCCAGGCTATCCACTGGAGTCGCGCAGGCTATCCTGGGTTCCTCCGGCACGGTGGGGTCAATCTGAAACACGTCAGATACCACGCACGGTGCCGAGCAGTGAGCGATCCAACCTACTAGCGCGACACTCACTTATACCTTAGCAATTTCGGCTGTTCAGTGCCTAGCAAGTTAGCCAACCTGCTAGCGCAGCGCTCATTTATGCCTTAGCAAATTCGGCTGCTCACTGCCTAGCAAGTTCTAGCTCTGACTCACGCGATAAGAGATCTCTGTCCAATGCAAATTCCCCTATCACACCCTACGCATCCAAGATCACTCAGCTATGCTACCCATAAGGACAACTAGGTCCCCAGCCAATGCCATGAGACCCGAAAAGCCGTTACACGAACATGTCGCGTAAGACAGAGCACCTTGATACGTTGGTACAAGCTATGGAGTCGCTCGTGCGTCTCCCAGGGTATCTTAGGCGCGAGTGAGGCGAACAAGAACCAATCAAGTTCCTTCACTAAACTAAGCCAGCCAACAGCTTATCCAACTGTAGGTGCAAGTATTTGTCCAAGCGTTAGCGGATACACTAGGCGAAGCCATGATCACACTTCTGCTTGACAGTTTGCAACTCGTACATGATGCGTTGCTCGCAACTATGTTATAGTTAGGCGTAAACTCAAGAGTATCTCGAGAAGCTTCTAGGTATCATAAAGGACTGCGGGGACCCCGACCGCGATCGACTACCCCAACACGTCTAAAAGACCCTGTGGTCAGACCCGGTGGTCATGCGTTGCTCTTAGGATGGCTGCATCCATCCCTCCACAAGCACAATCTCTCACATCTGACTACCTCTGTTCGTTAGAGAACGTTGTCGCGTCCGACCACCTGGATGGGTCGTTCCCTGACGTGTCACGTAGCAGCAGACCCTATGGTCTACTACAACCACCTTATGGCGGAGCAGAGACATGTCGAGGCCATCTGGCGGACATGCTCACACTATCAAGGAAAGAGACTTGACGCTCACTTCAACACACAATGCATGCGACGACCCTATAATCTATTACACATGTACATAATAGGAGAAAGACGTATCATAAGCAATCTACCTACTTATTCGCCTAGGGCCCAGTATATAAGAACAAATCATCACGACAACATGTTTCCAATTCAATAAAGAAATAACGAGCAACGAATGGCATATAATCCATATTCTAGCCTACCAGATCACAGACCTCATTCTTTCAATTCAATAAGGAAATATCGAGCAACAAACAACACACAATCCATATTCTAGCCTACCAGATCACAGACTTCATGCTTTCAATCCAATAAGTAAATAACGAGCAACGAATGACATATAATCCATATTCTAGCCTACCAGATCACAGGCCACATGCTTTCAATTCAATAAAGAAATAACGAACAACAAGGTTGTAACAACACGATAAACAAACCAACCAAGCAAGAATACAATTCCACATACGAACGAACATTACAACAAGCATATGTTTCTAGGTAAATACAAGCAAACAACACCCGATTAGGGTCCCTTACAGAACAATAGAATAACGGCACGATACCAGCTTAAATGAGTCCAAAACGTCTCAACGAGCTTTAGCCTCCTTTCCTACAAGGAACCAAGGCCATCAATTAGCGTCGACGCCTACACGACTTAGTTACAACTAAGCAATAGCCTACCCAAAACTTCTAAAACAAAGGCAAGAACGAAACACGACGACCATTTATGCAAAACGAACCCGACACACTTAAAACCAAGCTGAAACGACAAACAATATAACTTTAGCCCCAACGAAAACCTTAATTGACCAACCCAAACCAATAACTCACCCCGACGACGACCCTTCAATCTAAAAGAGACCAACCCACACGATTAAGAGAGAAAGCTGCAATTTAAGAGAGAAATAATAGAAACGACAAAAAATCGACTAAGAAAATCGAGCTTACTCGCGGCTACAAGCCAAGCCGGCCAAGCCAAGCCCGAAATGGCCGAGAGAGAGAAGGGAGGTCGGGACTGAGTCGAGTGAGGGAGTGACAGTCGCGGGCACGGTCGCGGCGAGAGAAAGATCGAAGGCGAAGAGGGGTCGCGGGCGAGGGGAAGACCGCGACTGAGAGGGAGACGACGAGGGACGGTTGGCGACCAGTGACAGACGAGGGCGTTGGTTACGGCCGAGGCGACAAGTCGCGGCGAGAGGAAGAGAGGAAGAGAGGGGCGCGGGCGTCGATTTGCAAAAGAGGGGGGGTAGCTTAGGTTAGGTTTTTTTTTTTTTTTTCTTGGTTTGTCACGAAAACAGTGGCCGAGAATCATTTATATTTATTTTTAGAGTAAAATACTTCGGTTCTAATTTTAACCTTTGTTTTATTTTAGTTTCTCAAATTTAAAAGTCAAATTTTAATCTTTGAATTTTAAAATTTTTTATTTTAGTTACTCAACTTTCAAAAGTCTAATTTTACTCAACTTTAAGATTTGTTCCGTTTTATAATGAAAGTTAAAATATCTTAAAATTGGTCCTTTTTTTCCTTAAAAAAACTATCTTAACTTTTTTTATATTTAATTGTACAAAAATTATTAATATTATTGAATAATTTTTTTATTAATATTAACTTCAAATATACTATTTAAATTAGATTTAAGATTTTTATAAAGTACAAAGATAAAAATGAAGTTTTTGAAATTTCAGAGAGAAAACTCAGTTAATAGACTGAAATTTAATTTTTACATGTTTATGGCATGAAATAAAACAAACGTATGAAATTCGTGTATTAAAAATACTATTTTCCCCTTATTTTTATTTGAAAAAAAAAAGACTTTCATAAGTTATGTTCGGACATACAATTACATCTACCATCATTATCATTATTTTTAGAGAATTTAATATACTTAGTTTGTTTTGGGTAGTCTATTATAATTATTGCACAACTTTTTAAAAATTCATTTATAACACAATTTGATTTCAATTTTTTAAAAGAAATCCTAATTTATCCCTCTCCAGTCACAACCATCCTTTCCCGTTTTCTCATCGTTCGTATGCTATTGCTTCCATTAATTTTCATTTCATCAAACTTGTTTAACTGAGGAGAAAATGAATAAGTGAAATAGTTTTCGATCATTTGGAAATGAATACAGCGGTTGTGGGAAATGAAGGCAATTGATTATCCATTTTTTTCGGCGAAAAAACCTTGAAACTCATTTCTTTATTTTCAGATCTATGAAGTTAGAGATCTTCGTTTACTAAATCGAGACTGAATGTGTGCTCACGAAGAGAAGAGCTTTCCAATGAGGTATAAGACTCTAGTCATTTTCTTTCATCGGTCGACACGCGTTGCCGTCGACACCACTAAGCTCCTGGCAATGAAGTATATCACCGAATTGATTGAAGGCTATCAACTGAGCTAGTGATTGAAGCTATCAATTCAACTACTGATTGAAGGCTACTCTCAGCGAACTAATAGAAATGAGAGTGATAGACTAAAAGCAAAAACGATGGAAATGAGATTGATAGACGCGGGAGCATTTTAGTATTTTTATTTATACATTGACCACTTTTGTGTTATACATGTAATTACATCACATATGTGGTATTGATGATATTTATTTGATTTTTTTTTGCTATACATGAAAACTTTTCTTATTTTTATAATAATAATAATATTTGGCTACTCCCACGTCAACATATCAATTTTTACTATCATTTTTTTCACTAATATTGTTGAGCTATTGCTCTTTTTGTTATTTTTTCTTAAATAATGATATGTATCTAAATTAATTAATTAATTTGATTTTATTAAATCTAAAAATATCTTTTTTTTTTGTTTGAAGCGACAACATTGGAGGTGAGCGACTGAACCCACAAATCGAGTGGATGCTAGTGCATCTCAGCCGACCTATGCTCACTTTGGCCTCTTCTTCATTTCATTATTCTTGTAAGAAAGTGTTTCTGCCTCATTTAAAGGTGATTTCTTTGTAATAGTCGAAAATCGAGATATCTTTTTAATCCTAGCGTGTGAGATATTAATAAATAAATAAATAATTCAATTAAATTCACTCGTATGTATGAACTAATCTAGAGGGACTAAAATTTATACGCAAGACTTTGTTTATAGAAGGTATTAAAAAAAACTTCACAAAAGTATACATTTAATTGTAATATAAACCTTGTCTCAAAAAAAGAAAAAAAAATAAAAATAAAAATAAACTTGTAATTTAGACCCATTTATATACATATATGCAAAATGATTCTTTCTATAATTTTAAAAGGGTTATGACTTCCTTCAAAAAAAAAAAAAGAGAGAGAGAAAAAAGAAAAAGAAAAAAAAGTTATGACTTTCCTAGTATCTTGGAGGATATGTCCATGCTTCGTAGGTTTCAAGCTCAAAACCATTAAATAGAAGTATATCTCAAATATTTCAAACTTTATTAATGAGACTCCCTTTTAAAGTATTTAAGAGTGAATTGGCAAGGCTTGTTTTTTTTTTTTTTTTTTTTTTGGAAAACACAATTAATCCATTACTAAAAACACAAACACCTTACAACCTACCCTCCCAAATGAGGCGTTAACCACAAACGGAAGTAAATTCCCACACTCGCGATTGACCCCACACCACAGGTTGGAGGTGGCCAATAAAACAAACAAAAACCAGTAATAAAGATTACATTGATTGAAACCAAATCAATCCAGATCTTAGTCTTATGAATCGAGGAATTCAATGATCTCAACGAAGACTCAAATAACTTCATCAAATCCTTTACGGATGACTTTTGAAAACCTTTGGAGAATAACCCTTGGAGCATAACTTCCACCGAGGATCGAGATTCCACCAAATAAGAAAAGAGGAGGTCTATTTCCAAAAAGAAACGGAACTTGCCCCAACCCGAACCAAAAATCCTCTTCTTAACATAACATTTATCCACTAATTCCATAAGAGAATGAACTAGAAAAAACAACCATAAACTAATTCTAAAACCTAACTAGAACACATAACAATTACACACTAAACAACTACTAGGAACAACTAACATGAAAGGCTTCACCAAACACCAAAATCCAATACTTATGGAGAAAGTCGTGGAGGTTAGGACTTTCCTGGAAGTCGACCGAGTCCAAGTGACGACTGGATCCGCAGATAACAACCAGGAGTTACACCGAAGGTGAACACCCCATTACTAAGGGCAAGGAGTGGAGGTCATTTGTGACAGAGTCCAAAATCAATCCCTGAGGTCACGACCGAAGGCGAACACCCCATAAGAAGGGAAAGCCGCGAAGGTTAGGGCTCCCCCAAGAGCAGGCCGAGTGCAAGTAACAATTGGATCCGCCGATAATGGCCAGGAGTTACACCAAAAGTGAACCTCTCCCTAAGGGGGTAAGCCATGAAGGTCATGATTGATCAAGCCCAAAGTCGATCCCTGAGGGGACGGTCGAAGGTGAACACCCCTCTAAAGAGGTGATAGCGTGGAGGTCAGGGCTCCCCTAATTAAGAGTCGACCGAGTCCAAGTAACATCCTAGGTCGTTGCACCCCTAAGGGGTAACGTTCTGGAGTTGCACCGTGAAGGCCCACACCCTTAAGGAGTCGGCCGTGGAGGTAAGGACTTGCAAAGGTTGGCCGAGTCCAAGTAACCCACGAGACAAGACCGTTACACCTCTCAAGTGTAACGATCATGGGTTACGCCAGTATTCATTCCCGACTTAATGGCTGACGTTACAAATGACTAACCACTAAGCCACCATTAAGTGAGCTGTAGCGGTTACGAATCTGACTATTATTAAACGTCAAGTCATCCTCCATTTGAGGGGAAGCTGGGTTAAGCTGTAAGACGCTCATAATTCTTGTAAGCTAATCTCAAGCTTTCTCTAAACTCTCCTAAAATACATTACTAACTTAGGTATTGGAGGCCCTATGGCTCACACCACACCGGTGTGCTTAATTTTCGTTGTTTTGCAGAAAAAATCATCCTCAGAAAATAAATCTCTACCCTTGATTCCAATTGACCATTTTTCAGCATCAACAATTACCATCGTCTGTGGGTCGATTTTTTGTTCTACCTGAAAAGCAAGACTCTTTCGCCTTTCTTGCAAGATGAAGAACAACCTAAGTCACAATCACGTCGTCGACAGAGAGTCAGACAATGAATACGCTCCAAGAAGAGTTGCTGCCAAGAGACAGAAGCAAGCTGATCCGAGGTTCACGGCCTTGGAAGAACAACTGCAAGAAATGGCAGAGAACTAGCAAGCACCATAGGCGGTTGTAGCACATCCACCAGTCAGGGAGCAAACCACAACGGCAAGATCTACACCCTTGTTGCGGGACCTTACGAGAGGGAAAGCCTTAGCCACCGGGGCTCTCAGAGAGGTTCCCTCCCGACACTCAAAACTGGTCGATCATTTTCGATTGGGGGTAACGATCCAAAGTCAGTTTTCGACTTGGTGCACCAAGTAGCCTCTCGAAGTGGAGGAATTCGATCCATTTCACAATTAGTTAGGAGCAGCCAGCCGCAGAGCAACCTACAAAGAACATATGCTCAGCATTCGGAAGTCTTAAGTGCCTGTGTAACGGGATCAGACTTAGGAGCGGAAAAAAGAGCGGCGATCAACCAGCGTCGAAAGGAAGCATCAGTTGGTGAAGCCGAGGACCAACCTTGGATAGCTCAGCTTGGCCTCCTCCAAGATCAGTCGGGGGATATGAAGAATGCGTGGACCAAGACGAACTTAACCTAGGCAACCTAGTCGACCAGGTCGATCTCCTTTCATTGACGAAATCATGGAGGAGCCGGTCCCGACGAAATTCAAGCTTCCAACCATGAAGGCATATGACGTGTCTAAGGATCTTGTGGAGCACTTAGATTCTTATCAGTCATGGATGGAACTCCATGGAGTTAGAGATACAATCAAGTACCGAGCGTTCTCATTCACACTTATAAGACCAACTCAAAGATGGTTCATGCAGCTCAAACGGAAGTCCATTGCGTCATTCAGGGAGCTGGCTCTAGCTTTTGTCACCCAATTCTTGGGCGGACGAGATTAGAAACAGTCGATCTCACATTTAGTGATTGTGTGACAAAGAATCCATGAGACCTTACGGGAGTACATGGAATGCTTCAACAACAAAGCGCTACAAGTTGAAGGATACACCGACGATACGGCTCTAACAGCAGTCATGGCGGGACTTAAAGACAAAAATTCCTATGGTCCTTAGGAAAGAGAGCACCACTTACATATGTAGACCTAGTTACTTGGGCACAAAAATACATGAGTGCTGGAGAGATGGTGAGTTCCCAAGGGAACACTGAAGGAAGACGTTCAGTCCTAGAACACGAAAATGAGACTACCCAACGAGAATCCAACTACACGGAATCATGCAAGTAGAAGGAAAAGTATGACCAAAAGAGGGTACCTACTAATTGGTTCGAAAATTACACTCATACCATAGTACAGATCGAGCAGATCTTGATAGAGATCCAAGACAAAGAGATGCTGACATGGCCTTGAAAAATCAAGGTAGAAGCTAACAAGCTAAATAAGGGCAAATATTGCATATTTCACAAATATCACTGTCATATAACCTCAGCCTGCCACGACCTAGAGGGGTCGATCGAGTCCCTTATCCAAAGGGGATACCTAAAAGAGTACATGGAAGAACGTGACAGAATGCCCGAGTATCTTAATAAAAAGAGGAGAGGCGAAGATTCACCACTACCTCAAAAGATCTTAACCATCGAATGAGAACCTGTAGACAAATAACAAAATGACCGACTACTACAGAAGATTTTGGATCTCCTGGAAGAAAGAAGAGGCAATCCATTTAAAGTAACAAGCGTTCAACAATTGAGTCCCTTGGCCGCATTGGATATAACCTTACGAGGTTACCAAAGTCGCCTGCCTAAGCACCCACTACCTTGAAGGCATGGACTGGAATAAGATCCTTCATTCTTGGACCATGTACATTTGAGAAATATGTTTTCAATAAAATGTAGTCCAATTTTCCAACGTGTGTTAGCAATAAAGATTTCTTATCATTCTATGAAGTCTCTCTAAATTTAAGCTATAAGTCTATTGATTTATAATTCTTTAAGGCTTAAATTGGGGGTAAGCAAGAGTAGAGAATTGATCGACATTCAATTGCAAAATTCCAAGTGATAAAAAACTATAACATGAGCATACAACACTTGAATAAAAATGTTATATTTTAAAAAATGAAAAAGGAGTACATCAAAAAGCAACGAAATCATCAAGTGTTGCTGATAAGCTACAAAGCTAGAGGTCCTTCTAGGATCCTTGTAAAAACTCACAAATATGGAAAAATGCAACACTTGATTCCAACCAAGATTTAAGTTATAATGGTGAATTCACTCTTAGATCACATTTAGAACCTATGATGGTCCTATGATAACTTACTCCAGAATTAGTATTATCAAGACTAATCCAATGAATTGGTTTTACATTCAAACCTAAAGCAAGATTTGAAAAAAAGATAACACCTAATGGGGTCAAGAAAACTCAAGTTTTGATATCAATATTCTGTCTCAGAATGAGGTATTACAAACCCTTTTTAAGGCCAAAATTTTGTGCAAGGCTTGGAATACCAAAGGTCTAAAAAACCTCTTAAATGCACTTTGTGAAAAATAACACCTATGAAGTCAAAAATCAATTGTACATCAATTGAGAGGCTTAAATGTTAGACAAAATGATAGATATGCTTTAAATATACCTAACAAACTCATCTAAAAAGGTATTTAGCAACTATGAGCATGTTTAACAAGATTTGAAATTCAAAAGTTAGAAAATATGAAATTGTATTTGCTGAAAATTCTGCATGCTAATTTTCATGTCTCTAGAATCTTCTCTTCCTTGCTTCTTATAAGTCCTCATTCATGAGAATGCCACAAGTTATTGGTTGAACTCGTATCAGTTGCGCTGGCTGGAACTAGACCTACTAAGTCTGGCTTGGACAGATTTATTCCTAGCTGAAGGAGCCCGAACCAGGATGTCATTCTCAAACACATCTTGGAAGATGCGAAAATCATAAGTAACATGCATTGGATCACTAGGAAGTCTAGATTCGAAGGCTGGAAAAGAAGTGTTAGGAAACTTTGCTACAGTTGTGGCGCAAAAAGACTTGGAGAGAGACAAGAGGGTACCATGGCTAACCCGTTCTTTAATTCTGTCTAGCGCCCAACCGATAGTAGCCGTGCCAAAGTTGTTCTCCAATGTTACAAAGGCAAGAGAATCTTTCACTAAATTGACCAAGTATGAGGCATCCTACAACTTCCCTTTAGCAGAAGTCAAACTCTCGACAAAGCGGAACAATGGTAGATAAGCCTTCCTTATGAGTACAAGCCAAGACTTTGGACCGCCTTAGTGAAAGTCAGAAAGTCAGCCAAGGCGACCTCAGCAACACCTTGAGCCTCACGAGCTTGGGCCAAGTCCCACTTGAATTGATCGATGCTAGAAGACCAAGAGGGGCGCGTATGGCGCAAGTCCTCTAGAATGTACCGAGAAGTTGAAGCAAGGTGCATAAAAGCTTGTCATCCAAAAGCGACAAGGAAACAAGCAGTCCTCCGAAGTAAGTCTACCATACCATTGATTGGAGTCCTAAAAACAAGGAAAGAAGATCTCGACCACTAAAGGAGCATTCAAAGCCAGTGTACCCCACAGGCTGTGGACTCTAAAGAACATGGTCCAAGTTTGAGAGTTACCTTTTGAGAAGAGGAGGCTAAGGTGGGGCGTACTTCATCCTTATAGTCAAACAAGGGATTCATGAGCAAATTTCAAAGAATGTGCCTGCAAAGGGAGCCTAAGTAGCCTAAAAATTTGAAAAAAAAGCTTAAAATGGCGAGTCTCTACATGGAGGGCCTAAAGTACCATTAAGTCAAAAATGCGCTAAAAAAATGACAAGTTTTTACAAAGAGAGTCTAATTAGTATTAAATTTAAGGAAATAGCCTAAAAAGGGCGAGTCTCCACTAAGAGGACCTACCTAGCCTAAATTTTGGAAAGGTGCCTAAATGTAGTAAGTCTTTGAAAAGACAGCCTACTTGGCAAAAATTGCAAAAAAATGTGCTAAGGGGTGGACGAATCTCTGAAAATGAAGCCTACTTGACCAAACAGAGCCAAAAGGTGGCGAGTCTCTACAAAGGGAGCCTACTTGGCAAAATTTCTAAAAAGAAAGTCTAAAAGATGACACTCTAAAAAGAGAGCATACTTAGCCGCAATTTTCAAAAAAGTGCCCAAAAGAGGTGAAACTCTAAAATAAGAACCTACTTGGCCAAAATTTTGAAAAATGACTAAAAATGGTAAGTCTCTAAAAAAGAGAACATTCTTAACAATAAACCACTCTTCAAATTCCGGCAACAAAGTAAGTCAAAAAAATGAAGAGTAGGGGTAATGTTATAGGCTAAAATATCTCGAAATACTCGGGCAAGGCCAAGACCCCCGGGGGTCAGCCAAAGGGTGGTTACAACCCCTAAGAGGTCGGCCAAGTCCATCCCGACCCCTCAGGAGGCTGGCAAGAGAGGCCACAACCCCTAGGGAGTCGGCCAAGCCTATGCCGACCCCTCAAGGGTCGACCAAACTACCAAAATCCCTCTCGGGGTCTGCCAAGGAAAGCCTTGACCCCGAAGGTAAGCTAAAATAGGTCAGGACCCCCCGAGGGTCAGCCAAGTAAGTTCGGCCCCTTCGGAGGTCGGCCAAGGAAGGCCTCCACCCCCTAAGGGTCGGCCCTTGCAACCTCGACTTCTCGAGGTCGGCCAAAGAAGGCGAACACCCCTATGGGGCAGCAGAGGTTAAGACTCATATGAGAGTCGATCGAGTCGAAGTGATGACTCGATCCGTTGATAAAGGTCAGGAGTTACACCGAAGGCGAACACCCACTTAAGGGGAGAAAAACCATAGAGGTTAGAGCTCC
The DNA here is from genome assembly GCA_037832605.1 of Cyclanthera cordifolia. Lineage (NCBI taxonomy): Eukaryota > Viridiplantae > Streptophyta > Magnoliopsida > Cucurbitales > Cucurbitaceae > Cyclanthera > Cyclanthera cordifolia. Next base: position 377,914 of record JBBMEG010000003.1, read on the forward strand.
CCTAAAAGTCTACTTATTCCAAGTGACAATTGAATCCGCCGATAACGAAGAGTTACACCAGAAGTGAACACCCTTCTAAGGGAGGCAAGTCATGAAGGTTATGGTTGACCGAGTCCAAAGCAGATCCTTGAGGGGAAGGTCGAAGGTGAACACCCCCCTAAAGGGAGAAAGCTATAGAGGGCAGGGCGCTTCTAAGAGCCGATTGAGACCAAGTAACATCCTAGGTCGTTGCACCCCTAAGGGGTAACGTTTTAGAGTTACACCGAGAAAGCTTACACCCTTAAGGGGTCAGCCGTGGAGGTGAGGACTTGCAAAGGTTAACCGAGTCCAAGTAACTCCCGAGACAAGACCGTCACACCTCTCAAGTGTGACGCAGTGGTTACGGTGGTATTCATTTCCGGCTTAATGGTATTCATTTACGGCTGACCATTAAGCCACCATTAAGTGAGTTGCAGTAGTTACGAGTCCGACTGCTATAAAACATCAAGTCATCGTCCATTTGAGGGGCAGTTGGATTAAGCTGAAAGATGCTCATAATTCTTGTAAGCTAATCTAAAGCTCCCTCTAAACTCTCCTAAAATACATTACTAACTTAGTCATCGGAGGCCCTATGGCTCACACCACACCGGCGTGCCAAATTTTCATTGTTTTGAAGGAAAATTCGTCTTCGATAAATAAATCTCTACCATTGATTCCAGTTCACCATTTATCATCATCAACACGCAACAACTGTCTCATGATGCGACCTTGTTGGACGGCAGACGACTCCACCACGTGACCGTCCACTCCAGTTACTTATTTTTTCTTCGACGGCTAGCCTAACGGGCGACGACTTCAGCGACATCCATTTTCTCGGACTCTTTCGAATTTTACCTTTATCTAACAGAACTAAAACCAACCCCCAACCCCTACGGTTGTTTGCAACCCTCAAAACTATATACTAACTAATAGGTTATCATTTTAACTATAACAACTTTCAATTATGTCATAAAAACTTCGATTATAATAAGTTACAAAAAGAATAAAAATATGAATAGAAAGCATTTTGGGGAAGAATAAAAAAAACTGTCTTAGTAAAAGGTGATTATGAGACAATGATTTTCGATGGCTCAAACACTAAAATTATCCTAATTTTTATTCTCTTAATTTTTTACTGGTGGTCCTAACATATCTCTCTCTCTTCAATGGTAGCTCGCTAAGGGGCTGTTTATTTTGAGTGCTAGTGGAGCTATCATAAATGAGTTTTTATAATTACTCTTTAAGAACATCTTTCAAACAAACTATTACTACTATTTGTGCTTAAAAACTACTTAAAATAATTCATCATTTCTAATTACTTCACAATAATGAGAGGAAGAAGAGAATGAAATAGAGTAATTTTGAGATATGAAATATCTGGAGATTAGTATTGTAGAGAGAAGATGTTGATTTTTTTTTTTTTTTTTTTTTTACATTTTTGTTTAGGAGAGAAAATATTTATTTTAGATGAAATTTGAAATAAAATTTGATTTAAGATTTAGTAGGATGTTGGAGAGAAGTAGAAGAGAAATTAAATAGAAATTGAAAAGAAGTTGTCATATACTAGAAACAAACAAAGATTTTAATTTCTCCTTTTCCCTCTCCAAAATCCAACACCTAACTGAGTTGATGGTGAATGAATTTAGGGCATGTTTGACTACGATGGAAGGGAAATGAAAGGAAGAGAAGGGATATTTGAAAAAAAAAAGTAAGAATAAATTAATATTTGATATGATGGAAGTTGGTAGGCCAAACCATGAGAATAGATCTCTTTCCTTCTTTTTCTGGCTCTTTACATCACACAAAACAAACCCTTAGAGAGTGATTGGATTTAGAGGAGAAGAAGTTCATGTTTGTTTCTAATGCATCACAACTCATTTCTAATTCCTTCTCAACCTCTCTTAAACTTCTCTCCAACATCCTATCGAACTTCAAATCAAACTTTATATTAAATTTAATATAAAATAAATAGTTTCTCTTCTAAAACACAAATCCCAATAAAGGTTTTACATCATCTCCTCTCTAAAACATCAATTTCCAAACAAATACTTCATATCGCAAACTTACTCAAATTTCTCTTCTTCCTTCATTTCATCTCCTCTTATGAACTTCAAAATCCAATCACCCCTTAGGATGCGTTTGGGGCAAACATAATGAGAATGAGTATAAGAAGAATGAAAATTAGGGAGAATGAGAAAGAGAATGATTAATTGTGTTATGGTTAATATAATGATTATAAAGAGAATGATTAATTGTGTTGTGGTTAATGGAATAATTATGGAGAGAATCATTAATTGTGTTTGGGAGAAAGAGAATGATAATGAGAAAAATAAAATTATGATATGATGTGTATGAAAAATAGTTATGAGGAGAATAACAAATTGTTACCGGAAGAATAAAAAGTAGTTAGAAAGAGAATAAAAAAAATATGATTTTAAAAAAATATGATTATAGAAAAAATAATTATTAATGAACAGAGCAAGTAAATCAGATCCAATTCTTTCATTTTATTAACTGTCATCACATCCTTATTGTGTTTAGTTTAAAAAAAACACAGTCATTACAGCTGGCACCATTACCAGCTGTTATTGATAACGTCTGAATAGAAACGTGTCCGTTGATTTTTTGTTCATTAAACACTTGAATAACCGGGCCAGGCCATCCCATCCCATCTGTCACTTTCTTTGCAATTCAGTACACAACTATATGGAAAATTAAATTACCACCCATCGTAATATCCCATGAAACACGGCCCCATTGCGTAATTTCCAACACATAAAGGACTCAACCGAAAAGCAAATTCTACGGAAGGCCTTCTTTGCAAAACACCAAGCAAAGGGAAATTCTGTGAAATTAAATTAATAATGGATTGGGAAAAGGGAGTCGAAATCAGAAGGACAAAAAGGGCATTTTCGTCAAACGAAGAAAAAAAAGGGAAAAACAAAACAAAATCTGTCTATATTGCGTTGGAGCGAAGTTTGAGGGAGGGAAAAAAGAAACGGAAAAGAGAGAGAAATTTGTTTTTGGATCATCCATTTTCATTACAAAGCTCTGAAAATGAGTAGTTTCTCGTTGAAGAGTTTCTCGTGGAGGAAATCGAAATCGTCGAAATCGGATTCCGGCCACTCCTTCTCGTCGGAGGAGGAGAAGTTTGTGACGGTGAATATGGGAACTCTGAGAGTGCCGGAGTTTGTTCCTTCTCCTGCTGACGACTGTGATCGGCTGAAGAAATCTTTCGATGGTTGATTTCTAACAACTCTTTAGCATTTTGATTTTGATTTTTTTTATTCCATGTTTCGTTAATTTATCTGTGGATTATGTATGCTTTTTTCTTTTGCTTCTGTATTTGATTTTCTGCTTAAATTTCAATGTAATGCGCTGATTTTGTTTGAATTTCATGTTGTTCTTGATATTTCTGATTTTTTTTAGATCTATTGTCGTTTTTATTTCTCAGCAATGGAGTTTTCTGCTCCTCTTAGCTTCAAGACAATGTTGAACTCCCTGGTTACAGTTACTTTTTCTCATCATATTCGATTGATTTATTTGTTTTAATTTTCATGTTTAGACATTAAACCTGATTAGTATCTGTTTTGTTATATTACATATTTACTTGTGCTTATTGTTATTTCTATTTTTTGATTTATTTATGGACTTTTTAGACTTATTGTATAGCGTCACGTGTAGGATTATTTGTTGCATTTTTTTTCTCTCTTTTTTTTTTTTTTAATTGGCATGGTTGTTAGCCAGTTGATATTCTCTGTGCAATGTTCTCTCTGTTTTCTCTTCTTTTATTTTCTCAGTTTTTATGTTTTTTTTTTTTGTTGAGAGATTAAGTTTGTTATTTGTTGAAAATATTTTGGAATTTTAGGCTGAAATTATTCAAAGAAATTCTATACTTTATAAATTATTTTTGTTACATGGTTTTAAAGACTTTTTTTTTTTTTTTTTTTTTTTCAAATCGACTTGTTTTTAAAGAATTTCAATTAATCATTCTTGTATAATTCAGTTTTGTTAAGAAAATATTGTCAAATTGTTCCATTTTTTAAATACCTTTTATTTATTCAGATTATCTTAGAACCACTTTTATCACACAGAATCATAAGCTATACCAAACACTTTTTTTTTTATTTGTATTTTTTAAATGTTTAGACGAAGATTCACTAGAAAACGGTTTTCAGAAAGCTACATTATTTTTACATATTATATATACCTTTAATTTTATTATTTTTTTGAATTGAACTAAAGTTCTAAAGTTTGATTTATCAGAAATATTAAACAAATTTTTACAATGAAAATATGAAGTACGCAAATTGTATTTACTTGTTTAGGGCCTGTCTTTTTTTGAATGATTTGCTTACCTCTCTTGGCCTTTTGGAGTTTGAGGTACTTTCTGATTGTGTAATAAGGAGTGATTTTATAGCTAGTATACTAGTACATATAAGATAGTGTGGGTATACATCTTAATCATCAAAATTGATGATGAGAGAAGTAATTCATGGTATCTTATATATTGAGAAGAAGTCTTCTCACTTTGTGGGATCCTCAACTTGCTCCTTCAAGATAATGCAATTTTAGAGTTCACCAATATGAAATGAGATCTTAATTTCATTTTTATTTGATCTAATACCTGTTTGAATTTAATGGACTTTGACACCATATTAGATAGTATTGATATCTATCTCAAAACTAAAGATGTCAATTTTTTTGTGGAGACAGAGCTCGCGGTCGCTTCGAACGGCGCGGTGAATCCCATATGCGGGAAATAGGGGAGTGAGCGAGGTGGAAAAGAATCCCCTCAAGCTAAATGGGAACTGGGACAGAGATTGTATTCCACATCCTCGTTTCCTAGTCCCGCCTCGTTTATTTTTTTTTTAAATTAATTTTTATTTTCTTTTTTATATAAATTTAATCATTATATATACTTTTTGTTTGTAGAAAAAATATATTTTCTTTAAAATTAACTATTTAATTGAAAAGTATGTAAATTTTTCATGAAAAGCCGACCAGTTGAAAATATTATCTAAAACATAATTGTAAAAATTCAGATTAGAAAAAGAGAGAAAAGATTAAACGGTGAAAAATTTCTCGGTTCCGCCAATTTCCTGTGGGATTACCCACCTCCGATCCTCGCTTTTTTTTTTTTTTTTTTTTGGAGGGACGGGGATTGATTTTAGTGCTCGGCCCCATCCCGCCCTGTGGTCATCTCTTCTCAAAATTTGGTGTTGAGAAAAATAATTGACCAATTTTATATATTGATAAGAGTTCTCCTCACTTTCCAATGTGGATCATGAATACTTTTCACTTTGCGCAACTGTGTGTCATAACCAAAATTTAACAGTGTCAAAATCTCCTACTCATTTAGTAATTATTTTTTAGTAGATCTATTGCTCACAATCAACGTAATAATTGAGATCATCTTTACTTTTTCAACATTCGAGCTGCTGTTATTGGAGAGGAGTTGTAAGCAATGAAGTTACTGTTAAGTTTACTTCCTGATAAATAGAGCTCTTTGTTTCCACGTTTTCCCCTTGTTATTGTTCTGCAGTAGAATGAGATTCTGTTGATGATCAGTGTTTTTCCTCCAATTGGTTTTCTTTCTGGATTGCTGATGTAATCTTCACTTGTTAGGATATCATCAACATCGTAGACATCATCTATTTTCACACCTGCTTGATACATCTGTTGTTTGTGTTGTTTTATTCTAATACACTATTTCCCATTGAGTTAGGATGGGGAACGGATGAGAAGGCATTGATAAGGATTCTAGGACAAAGAAATGCAGTCCAAAGGAAGGAAATTAGAGACACTTATCTCAACCTATACAACGAGTCACTCATTGATCGCATCAACTCTGAACTCTCTGGTGATTTTAGAGTATGCTTATTATTTATAGCTCTTTTTACATTGTTTTCATAATGGATCATTCATTCTTACTTTGTAGTCGGATAATTTTAGATGTTCTAGGAGTTGTTCTTAGATGTACAAAAGTTAAGGCTGAAATTGAGCAACCCAGTTCTTATCCCACAAGTACCTTTTTTTAGCCCTCGTCCATCTCTAATTCATGTTTATTATGATGAGTAGAAAGCGGCGATTATGTGGGCATATGATCCTGCAGAGAGGGATGCAAGATTGGCGAATGAAGCTTTGAGGTCATACAAGAAAGGCATCCATGAGCTTCAAGTATTAGTGGAGATAGCCTGTGCCACATCTCCCCACCATCTGATGGCCGTAAGGCAGGCCTACTGTTCTCTCTATGATCGCTCGCTTGAAGAAGACATTTTCTCCACCGTCTCCATGCCTCTTAGAAAGGTAAAGTGCCTCAAAGTTGTCTCCTAGGGTTCAACTCAGCTGATACATGGGCTCAACTTCTCGGGCCACTCATGTAATTTAGTGTCTAGGTTGAGAATACAAACCCGGATGTTTGGATTGAGATTTTAAGAGTATTTAGAATAAAGATTTATTTTTGAGTATTTAGAATTAATGATCGCAGTCAAAAGCTTGTTTGAATGTAGTTTTTAAGAGTATTTAGAATGATGATATATTTTGAGTATTTCGAAGTAATTATTGCAGTCAAAAGCTTATTTGGATGTAGATTTTAAGAGTATTTTAAAGATTTATTTTGACTATTTATAAGTAACGATAGCACTCAAAAATTTGTTTGAATATAGTGTTTTTTTAGGAGTATTTAGTAAATACTACTTTTAAATACTCAATCCAAACATCCCACAAAGTGTAGTTCTACATTGTTTAGATAAGGGGTAGATCATCAGTATAGAAAGGAGAACAATCATCTTTATTGATACGAAACCTTTTGGGTGAAACAAAAAACATATCTACGAAAGTGTATGCCCACATCTCGTTGGTATGAGACCTTTTGGTGAAATAAAAAACAAACCCATAATTTATCTATTAATGAGAGACTACTACTTTTGTTTGTATTCTCTACAGTTCAATTAATGAACCTTGTGTTTTTGTTATTGGTGCTGCTCAAAAAATCCTTTTGGTTTTATATCATTCACCTTTTAAAAACATTTTCAAATCTTAGCAAAAATTTTAATACAAATGAGAACTAATTTATGTTTTGGATATTGGGTAGCTTCTAGTTGGTGTGGTGAGTTCGTTCAGGCATGATAAAGAAGTGGTGGACAGTTTTGTTGCCGATTCTGAAGCAGATTTATTACACAATGCTATCAAAGAAAAGCAAATAAACCGCAGCGGCGTCATTTGGATACTCAGCACAAGGAATTTCTTCCAGCTTAGAGCAACCTTTGCATGCTATAAGCAAAAGTATGGAAACCATATTGACCAGGTTCAGCCTTTAATAACAAATGATTTGTAAAACCTTTTTTTTCTTGTTTCTTTTTGTGTTTTCGTTTACATTCTTGGAAGTTTAGCTATTGCATTTCATTTACAGGACATTGTAAAATGTGGAACCAGTGATTTAGAATCTCTCTTCAAAATGGCTATTCGGTGCATTGACTCCCCTGAAAAACACTTCGCAAAGGTGAGAGGTTCTTTCCTGCTAGTTTGTAGGTTTGTTCCCCTACCCCTTTTTTTTAAAAAAAATTCTCTTAAAAATCATTTCATGGAGAAAAATAGAGAACAAAATATCTGTTTCTTTGAACTCTGCCTCTTATACTTATGCGAGAATGAAACACTTTGAGTTAGATAAACCCATCAATATTTACAAAAATTGAGTGTAAATCACATTTTGTACTTAAAACTATTCATTTGACCCATATTTGATCCTGAAATTCTAAGTATGTTTTCATTTTGTTTCAACATTTCAAGAGCTATTTATCTTATTCTTGAGGAATTCAAAATAGAAAAGTAAATTTTGTACAAACTTTACATGGAAATTTTCCATTATGAAATTTTGCTGCAGGTAATCAACAAGGCCATTGTTGGCCTAGGAACAGATGAAGATTCTCTAACCAGAGCTATCGTAAGTCGAGCCGAGATCGACGCAATGAAAATTAGAGAGGAGTATTCCAAAATGTTCAAAAGCAAACTCGACGAGGACGTTATCGGCGACACATCTGGGGATTACAAGGACATGCTGATGATCTTACTAGGAGCTAAAGTTTGATTCTTGCCACAACTCTCTTTGCTTCTTGCACCGCAAATTCCTTTGTTTTATTTTGGGTATTTACCTATAAGGATATGCTGATTGTAGGCCTTTATATGAATAACTTCTTAATCTTTGTATATATGTTTGGAAGATTGATTTGTTACCTCCCTCCCTTCTCTCAAGAAATAAGAAACAATAAAAAGGAACAATTTGTGCTTGGTGGTGTTTTATTTATTTACCTTGTCAATTTTACGTAGGTTTGTGTTGATTGTAGTCATACTCTTTCTTTTCTTTTTTTTTTGAATTCTACACAAAAATCTTGATATTATAGTACTAGTTTCTGCCTTTGTCACCAGAATTTGAGTGAATGAATCTTTGTAATGTTTGTCTGCATCTTCCCATATCAAAGCTTTCAGCAGCTATGCACATGATATCAAAATGAATTTTGGACCGGGTTGATTTTGGTGGGAGTTGTTGATATAAGAGTTGTGCTTAAAATTCTTCCCGGAAAATGTCGAAATTCTTGTAAGGTGCAACCTAAGAATGTTAAAGCAGTACACTAGGACTATCAGAGAATATGTTAAATAATTTTCCAGATTGATGCTTGATTTTGAAGGATTGAAGCCGTCAGCAAGGGTCAAAGCTCTACGAGCAAAAAGTATGAAGTTTGACTGAAGCATACGCCGTCACCGAGTGATTATTTCATTTTATCAGTGAACCAATAGGAGAGAAGTCTCAAGAGCGAAGAGAGTGTAATACCAAGAAGAATATTTATTTATGAATGATGATTTTAATTAAAGTTCATGTGTCGGATCATGTTTAGAAACTATTTAGTTTTAATAGTCGTATGTGCAATGACAGGTACAAATATGAATAATTTGTATAGTATGTAATAGTCATCTATGAAATATATATGATTACTATGAAGTGTCATACTTGCCTATTTATGATTATAAAAAAGTGTCAATATAAATTCTGTAATAATAATGTTAAGGCGTCATGAATAAAGTATTAAAGATTTAGTTTATATGTCATCCATTGATCATATATGATGATGAATTTGTCATTAAAGAATAATCAATGACCATAGAAAAGTATCATATAACGACTTTCAATGACACTTATTAAGAAGTGTCATCTAATGAGAATAGATGATATGCGATACAATGATTGCAAAAAAATATCATATTAAGAATTTTAATTATACTTCTTAAGAAGTGTTATCTAAAGATAATAGATGATATGTGATACAATAATTGCAATAAATTATCATCTAGAGCATTTGTGACACTTTTTTAGAATCACCATATACAGTAGTTTAGTAATTGTTGATGCCGAAAAAAGGTCAACTGGATCAACGGCCTCCACAGCTCGCCCCTAATGGGTGCTGGTCCTTGATCGATCTTCTTAGATGTTGGTTTTCATCTCGGTTAACCCTTAGAGGTCCTTACCTCCACGATTCACCTCTAAAGGAGGGTCTGATCCTCTCAGTGTAACTCCTGACCGTTAACATTTTACTCGGATGACCACTAATGTTGAACTGAATTAACACCAAATAATGAAACCATTGCGCCACCAACCCTTTCGGTCATAATTATTCATTTTCAAGTTAAAACGTGTTTAAAATAACTTTAAATATGCCAAATAAATGAATACTTTTTTAATGAGATAAATATAATTATTGTTTGAACTTTAGCATGACCAAATAAGTATTTCAGCTTTCTAATAATGAATCTAGAAGTAATGATTAAATAAATGTAAAATTGGCTTTCAATCATGTATATGACATTAAATCGCAATTTTGGTGGGATAGACTTAGAAAGTGTGGGCATCCATCTCAAAATCAATTGGCAATGAGAGGAGTAGCCCACCATGTGTTATATATGGTTGGAGGACTCCTCCACCTTATCGACGTGAGATATTATGAGATCCTCAACACGCCCTTTCAAGATAGTGCCTCCTTTGAGGCTCACCAATCTTGAATCGGATCTCAATTTCATTTTATTGGACCGAATACCCGTTTTGGGCTTAATGAGCTCTGATATCAAGTTTGAAAAAGGATGTGCCGTAGTTTGAGGAAGAAGACGAAGAGAGCAGAGCAAAGATAAAAGCAATTGACATGATTCACAAAAGAATAATTTCTTGATAAAGTGAGACTACAAGCTTTTGCTTGATGAGGATTGATGTGAATGTTTAGGATTGAAAGGAGAAGGCTAGATGATACAACCCATTCCTTATATTTGAAGCTTCAGCGGTGAGATACCAACTTAGCAAGTGTGTGCATCAATCTCAAAACCAATTGGCAATGAGAGGAGTAGCCCACCATGTGTTATATATAGTTGGAGGACTCCCCACCTTACCGATGTGAGATATTATGACATCCTCAACAAATAGGCTAGACGTCTTACAAATAAATTGAAAAATAGGTAGTTTCATTATTTTGTGGTAATTCAGTTCAACACCACGTCACATGTTCAATTCTAGATTATCTACTTGGTTTGTGGTCCCTCCTCTCACTTTGTACTGAAAAAAAAGTGAAAAATTAATGGATTTAATCCTTCAACTCGTTATAAAACAAACAGAAATCCTTATGAACTTTGAAGTTAACATTATATAGAATAAAAAAAAAAGTTTAAATTTAGTACCTACGTTTAATTTGAAATTTATTTAAAGAAATTAGATTCAATAATCTTAACAATTTTAATACAAACAATGAAAAATGTAAACATATTTCTAAAATTTATAGAAAATATATTAATTTTGTCAATAACACATAAGATGGTAATTATGATACTACCCACCATATTTTTATAATTCCTAGTCCACGACTATTATGAATTTAGATTGACAAAATTTTTATTTATTAGAATTTTTTATGTCACGTGAGATTTAAGTTGTTATTATTATTATTATTATTTTTAACGTTAAATTTTTTACTTTTAACATTAAATTAATAGTTTTTATTTATAACTAGATATTATTAAATTCAGCTTCGATTGAAGTTAGCTTCAGACTTATTGCACAAATCAACTTATATGGATTAAAGATGTTTGAAAATATAATGACCAATATATAAAAATATTGGATCAAAATAATGCTTTAACCAATAATAATCTAACCTAGAAACAAATGAAATAAGCTGATAATAATTGTTCAATCGATAAATATTACTTGAATACATTTGAAAATTAATACAAATTTAACATTATATAATTTGGATATTAATAAAAACTTCCAAAACAAAATAATCAGAATAAACAAAGTGACAAATATTAATGAAAATTAGAGGGTTGACTGAAAAATTTCGGCCAGTCAAAAAACTATCAATCATTCACAATAAATTCAATTCAAATATTGGACCAATTACAAATATATAATTGTCTCAAAATTAATTGGGTTGAAAATTTGTTTTGTTTGGATTTTATGCCCATGATACGTCTAAGCTCATGTAGTTGGCCCAAACATTCATGCAACCCAATCTCATAAGGTGGCCCAAAAGCCCACAAGCCCATAGAACTCTATAAATAGAGAGCTCTCCCTCGTTTGAAGGGGCGGTAGAGTAATCAAGATCCTGATCGGTCAGAACTGCTAAATGAAGACTCAAAGACTACTAAACATCAGTCAGAAAATTTAGAGCATTCAACCATTCAGATTCATAAGCCTTCAAAGTTAGTCATCATGTTAGAGAATTCATAGATAAAACATTAAGATCAACCTTATCAAATTCCACATCCCGAGAGAAAGAATCAGAGGAACAAATTAGAGATTGTAACCATATACTCGTATCAATCAAATTCAAGTTCATATACATGTGTCTCACTCTCCTATCTTGCAGTGAACAAATTGGCACACCCAGTGGCATCCTCATTTTGAAGCTGCGACGTCATCTAGACAAGTTGCATCAAACATTATTGTCTCATATGCTTACGTTGGACCTGTGACGCACAGTCAATCGAGATAAACGAGTCTCGACCTACACCTCAGGTGATTGCGAGTAGGATTACAAAGCGACTTGAAGAAATTTCTGATAAAGTCATCAGCAAAGACAATTCGTTGTTTGATCAAGTCATCCCAACGATCATTTAAAAAGAGATGTCAAACCCTGATGTGATGTCTGTAATGATGACCAGTGTAGAAGCAGACGACAGAATGATAGAGTTCGAGAGGAAGCTCGAACAAATGCAAAGAACAATTGATGATCGGGACTTGGAGATTGCTTTCCTGAAAAACCAATTGCAAAATAGAGAAACAGCTGAATCAAGCCAAGCCCCCGTTCAATGACGCGGGTGACAGCACATGGTGAAATTGCTTATAAGAGTTAAAAAAATATAATAAAATAATCACCGTCGCATGGAGCAGTGCAAGATGGACATCACTGATGCGAGTTAAAAAAATGGTGACCACCACTGCCGTAGGGCAGGAGTGACATCACAGTTTAAGGAGTGACCACCGCCGCTGGAAGGCAAGAGTGACATCATGCAATGACCAAGGTGACCACCGTCGCACGTATTAGAGTAGGAGTGACATCACTTATGCAAGTAAAAAAAAAGACAGCACAAGGTGACATCGCTGATGCGAGTTAAAAAAAATGAAATAAATAAATATGGATGTTTTGATTTTATCTTTAAATCAAGATCTAGAAAATATCAAAGATCTCAACCTCTTCAATAAATCCTATTATTGTTATATGTTTGTATATAATTTTAAATAGTTCTATAAACATGGAGTGCGTACAACAATTTCTACTAGTCTTTCACAATTATGTTTCACAAATTTGAAGCACTCCGATTAGAGATTATCGACCCCAAAGTAGAGTACAGCCAAAGTTTTTTTTTTTTTTTTTTTTTTGTAAATGTCAGAAAGAAGAAAAAGAAAGAGAAAAAAAATTATCATTATTTATTTATTTTTTTCACAAGTTTTCGTTGAAATGGTTAGTGAACAACAATCTATAATCCTTTTTTTTTGTTACTTTCTCTAATCCTCATTCTGTTTTATATTAAGATACTTTGTGTATATATATATATATATATATATATTTTTTTTTTTTTTTTTTTTTAATAAAATATAATTATCCTTTGTTTTTTTTTTTTTGATTATGCAATTATTTATTTATCATTTTTTTAGGTAACAAAAAGTTATTCTATTTTTGCTGTCCTCACAAATTGAATCATCTTTGCAATCAAAATGTATGTATACATTAGTTTACTTATTTACCTACTATATTATTCTATGAGACTTTTTCTTTTTGTTGCTATTATTATCAATCTATCATTTTATGTATGCACTTTTTTTTTTATTGATGACGAGTCTATTTTTTTATACATATATAAATGTTTTGATTGAGCATATTTATTGAGCTTGTAAGTTTCAGTGTCGCTTTCTACCCAAAACATTTCCTTGCCATTGTCTTTTTCCATTTCTGTATCTTCTTTTCTGTTAGATGATATATAAGGATTTGTTTTGTTTATTTTTGTTTATTTTTTTTTTTTTAGAAATGGATTTGTTTTTTTTTTTTCTCTTCGATAGATAAGAATTGTTGAGGATGAAGATAAATGGGGGAATCTGATCGAGATTTTTTGTCTTTTTTTTTTGTTGAGAAATGATTTTTTTTTTAAGTTTTCAACGGACTAAATCTTGTTCTTAACCACTGCGTATTGTCCATTGTTTGTCAACATTTTGTTTCTTTCAGTTTTTTTTTTAACTCAGCATCAGCAATGTTACCATGTGTTGTCACCTTTTTTTTAACTCGCATCAGTGATGTCACCCTGTGCTATCATTTTTTTTTACTCGCAACAGTGATGTCACTCCTGCACTGCTCCGTGCAGCGGTGATCACCATGGTCATTGCATGATGTCACTCCTTCCTTCCAGTGGAGGTGGTCACTCTTTAAACAATGATGCCACTCCTGCCCTCCAACAGTGGTGGTCAACTTTTTTTTCTTACTCGCATCAGTGATGTCACTCCTGCACTTCTCCGTGCGGTGGTGGTCACCTTGGTCATTGCATGATATCTCTCCCGTCTTCCAGCGGCGGTGGTCACTCCTAAACACTGATATCACTCCTGCCCTCCAGCAGCGGTGGTCACCATTTTTTTTTACTCGCATCAGTGATGTCACTCTTGTACTGCTCTGTGCAGCGGTGGTCACCTTGGTCGTTGCATGATGTTACTCTTGCCCTCCAGCGACGGTGGTCACTCTTTAAACACTTATGTCACTCCTGCCCTCCAGCAGCGGTGGTCACTATTTTTTTTTACTCGCATCACTAATGTCACTTCTGCACTGCTCTGTGCGGTGATGGTCACCTTGGTCATTGCATGATGTCTCTCCTGCCCTCCAGTGCGGTGGTCACTCCTGAACAGTGATGTCACTACTGCCTTCCAGCAATGGTGGTCACCATTTTTTTTTTACTTCTTTTTTTTCGCAACAGTGATGTCACTACTGCACTGCTCCGTGCGGCGGTGGTCACCATGGTCATTGCATGATGTCACTCTTGTCTTCCAGCAGCGATGGTCACTCTGTAAACAATGATGTCACTCCTGCCTTCCAGAAGAGGTGGTCACCATTTTTTTCGCGCATCAATGATGTCACTCATGCACTGCTTTGTGCGGCGGTGGTCACTTTCTTTTCTTTTATTCTTTTTTTTTTGTTTTAACTGATTTCTTTTATCTTAGTAAACCACGCAGCTTGATTCTTGACATTTTGTTTTCTTTATTTGTATAGATTTTTATCTTATATGCTTAAAACATGGTTCATTTTACCAAGCATCCTGACCTGGAGAAAAATTGCTTAGTCATCTTGAACGATGCTGAACAACCTATTGAGCATGAGATTATTCTTCCTGTGAGAAAATGAGTGTATGGAGAATTCAAAGACTCTCAACTGTGCGTAGACGCCCGTAATATTTTTCCAAAGTGGTTCTATGAGGGATCAATAAATCATGATGCTTTGATGAAAGGGTGGTTTCTAAACTCCCCTATTCAAACTCAAATACCAAATAGTGATGTCTTACCAACGTTAGGGCGTCGCATTATCGAGGGTGTCAATGTTCGTTAGGGTCCTAGTCTTAAAATTCATGGAGAATTCGTGTACACTCTGTTTTATTCGAAGTGGTTGGAGGTCGTAGTCTATAGAAATGAAAAACTACTCCAGAAGTCACGAATTTTTTACGTTGTGATGGCTTCTTTGTATACATACGACCACAATTCTGATATCATTCGAGCCTTTTGTGAATCGTGGTGCCCATTTACAAATACCATTCATACATTACTGGGGGAATTATCGATATCTTTATGGGATATGTGGATATTAGGGGGTCTGCCAATTAAAGGAAGATTTTATGACAAAGTCATTCCTAGCTATGCAAAGTTGTAATCCTTACCTACCCACGACGGTGAAGTATGCGCAAAAAGTTGTGAGCATCTTTTTACCGCTTACCATAACATAGTATCCCAACAAGTTGATCATCCATCTCTATTAGCACATGGATAACCTTCTAGTTTAAAGGGGATCGAAAATATACACGACCCCCTACTAGAAGGTCCAAGTAGAATATTCGCCCCTCGTTCAACCCATAATCCTGATGGGGTATCCATCCAAAGTCATGACTGGAGTGAAAAAGATATGGCCTTGTTTCACAAGTTAAGTGTGGAGAATGACATGCAAGACAAAACATATTTGGTGGCTTTCCTTTCTTCTTCGTTGTGCCTCTTTGTGTTTCCTTCTAAACAAGGTATGTTGTGCTCATAAGTTTTTACTATGGCGAGTCTCATAGCCGAAGGATATATATTCCGACCTTAGCAAATATCTACCATGCTTGACCCAAGTTTATGAAACATCTCCTTCCCTTGGCTCTACAAACGCATGTCTTCCTTTGCACTATATATATAGGTGGCTTACACATTATTTCAACACATATTTTCCGCTTCCTACATCGCTTCGAGGACCGATAACGGTAGATTTCTCTAGCGAATGAGGAGCAAGATATTTCACCGCTTTTGAAGCTCATTTGCATATTCACAAAGGACAACAAGTGTCATGGTATGCCACTATTTCCAGGAGAAACAAAGGTGTACAACTTGTAGATGATCACGACTTATGCTTTTGGTTTTCTTCATTTTTAAGTTTTCATTTAGGCTTCTTATCTTCACGATTCGGATCTTCACTAGTCATCGAGAGCTATAATCATTGTCGATTCAACAGGCAATTCGGATTTTTCCAAGACATTCCAAATGATTTGACTAAAGAGACCCTGAAAGCTACTTTAAACAATGTATTACGCCTTTGGATGATAAGTACTAAAACAAAGACTTTGTCCCGAGTGTACCTCCCTCCACTTGCAGGGAATCCTCACAATCAAGTCACTCAACGTTATTGTAAATGGTGGACTGAGAAGAAGGGTAGTTATCTTGTAGACGGAATTAACAAATTGGTTCATCGTTGTGCGCTTCTTCCTACCAAACCTAAATTTCCGAAATCCACTGCTGAAGAAGTTGGTGATAAGAAAATTCGACTGTTTGATTTTGTAGAGTTTGCCTCTAACGGTGAGGATGCAAATCATAGTAGTGATAGAGACAAGCATTGGAAAAGGAAAAAAATCTAAGATTCAGACCTCGATGACATTTTCCTAGGAGCTCCAAGTGCTTCACAGTTTTGTGCGTCACAATTTTCCTTCTCTTCCCACAACCTTGGTTCGAGTTTCTTTCATCCTTTTTAACCTTTTCACTGCACGGTATCATTATTATTATTTCCTAATTCAGCGACGATTTTATGCAGACACTACTTGATATCATCATCCTTGAAGGGGTGGGACAAAATGACCTAGATTCGCCAACCAGTCTTGATCATTTTCATGCAGTAGTTGCTAGCATGGAAAATCAAAAATCTTTAATGACTCCTATTGAAGGCTCATCCTCTCTTCCTACAACTAATCAAGGCGTGGACAATTTGAGAGCGACACCACCAGTAACAGAGTATGTTTCGCAGTCGCAGTAGACAATAGATTTGATAGAGAAACAACCATTGAGGAGATGCCACCAACAGATAATACTTTGTATTCAAAAGATACATTATATTTGACAGGAGCGCTGCCATTAAAAGAGATGTCGCAGTTAAATGAGACTTTATATTTGCGAGAAGCACAACCGTTGAAGGAATTGCCATCACCAGCTAATGCTTTGTATTCAAATGGGACACGAGATTTGACCGAAACACCATCGTTAAATAAGTTATAGCAGTCAAAAGGACCTAATTTGCAACCGGATGATGCAGTAGATTTGACGAAAGCGCTCCCCTTGAGAAATAT
Source organism: Cyclanthera cordifolia (assembly GCA_037832605.1). Classification (NCBI taxonomy): domain Eukaryota; kingdom Viridiplantae; phylum Streptophyta; class Magnoliopsida; order Cucurbitales; family Cucurbitaceae; genus Cyclanthera; species Cyclanthera cordifolia. The sequence goes on from JBBMEG010000003.1 coordinate 395,302, forward strand.
GTCGCCGCCGTGAAAATCTATTTTGCAATTACAAGAGTTGCCAGCATCTGATAGTGGGGTCTCTCATTGTTGTGCAGAATGCGATCTTATTAAGATTCAGAAAGAAACTGCTTTAGCCGTATGGAATAGCGTACGCAGGAAGATAACTAAGGTCTTATTTGAGAAATTATCTTGTCTTACCGGGTACGTAGACACGATGCTCCAAAACATTTTAGTGACTTATTGGGCAAACTTACCATATCTTCAGAATTTTGTGAAATAATATTTCCTTAAGGTTGAAGAGTTCAATATGATAGAATCATCACACCCCTCTCAATTCACAACAGCAAGCAAGGACTGTTAATTAAAAGAAGCGAATAGTATTTTAATTGACGTGTTGAATGGCCAGAATAACACAATGGCAGAAATGGAAAAACTTACCCAACAAAGTCGACAGTTAAAAGAAGAGGAGGAACGATTGGAAACCCGGATTCAAGCAATAAGAACTAATCGTGAAGAGGTCTTGAAGTCCATTACCAAGAAAGAAGCTTATATAGCTCAACTAAAGCGTGACGAGTCTATTCTTTAGTCAGTTGAAAACTTAAAAAAAAAGGCAAAGGTTTTGGGCTCACAAGCTCAATAAATATGCTCAATCAAAACATATATATATCATATCATACTACCTTAAAGGGTGGCGTATTTTAAAAATCATTTTTGGACTATTATGTCCACCATGAATTCTATAATTACAGAATATGACATCGTGTCATAATTACTTTATTGATTTATTATTATTTTTTAAGAACTCACTAATTTCAAATAGTCACTCATTTACATTCTCAACTTTGTTGGTTTATTATTTAAAAAACAAAACCCGCAAATCCTATTTATTTCCAAATAGCTATTAATTTATCTCTTCTACCCATTCACCTTCTTAGTATACAATGTACTTAATTATACATTTAACCACTATTTAATTAATTGTTTTATTATATTTATTGTGACATTTCTAATGATAGGAATCTCAAAAGTTTTTGTTCAATTCATATTTTCATCTACTATAAAAAAAAGCCATGACTTCTATTTTTTTTTCAATTGGGATTGGTTTAAAAAAAAATTCTCTTTTTTACTTCTTTCGGGGATTAGTTGACATTTATTCTTCTTATCATTCATCTCAAATTCTCTTTTAGATTCTTTTCTTCGTCTCTCACTTTAATACTATTGTAATACTTTTTTTATGATGTGGTTGATTGTTGTTTTCATTTTTAGAAAAATATTATTTTTCATCTCTCAAATGTTGTATGCTTTCCAAATTATATAAACTGATCATTGTCACTCCAACTTTTAGAGAAGTATTATTGAACAATATATATCAACAAAATTGGTATGATGTAATTTATATATTACAAGTAAATCAATATATGTTCACATTCACAATTCTTTATTATATTGTTGTTGGTATTATTATTTTATGTACTATTTTTTGTACTGGTTATACTTTTTTTTATAATCAAAATATTTAGCCTAGAAAATAGAAAAATAATAATGATAAAATAGAGATGGTACAAATCCTATCCAGAGAATATCATTTTTGCTTCTAAATAAGGAGAGTTAAATGCCTCTATAAAGAAATTAGCAATACAACCAATCAAATAAGTCGGCATGCCACAAATATTTTCGATAATTAATTTGTGTTTGATTAATATGTTGAATGTTCAGTACTAAAGAAAGTTTGCTACTAACTAAATTGAAACTAATAATTAAAAATCTATTTTTTTTCCTTGAGTTCAACAATATTTAAGGGTGTAAGTTTATGACCTGTATTGTAACATTTGTTGGTTATTATATTGTTACATAATGTCATTAGAACACTTCTTTTGAAAAATGAAAAAACTCAGTTAATAATAGAATGTAAAACAATATCAAAATGATCAAATAAACAATCGAATAAATGTTTAACTATTCTCTCTCAATATATATATATATTTGTGGGAGAATTAAAATTTGTATTTTATTATCATTTTCTTGCAAAAAAAAAAAACTATAGAATTTGAGAGTGTGTTTATCTATATGTGTGTATAGAATTCAAATCTGAGAAATCTCATTCAACCTAATATCATACTTCATACTATCTTAAAGTGTGGATTGAGGAGAAAATCATTTTAGACGATTTTGACCTCAAAGTCCCACTTTAAATCACAAATTTGTCGTTTCATTTACATAAAATATTTACTATTAATTTTATCATTTCATTTAAACAAATCCACCAACAAATTTGATTAATACTATTAAATATTAAATACTATTTAAGAATATTAATATAGAAAATTTGAAAAACTCTTCACATCCTAAGTTAGATTGGTTAGTAATTTTAAAAGACTCTTTATATCCTACACTTTTAAACGCTCTTCAAATTCTAGGTTGGATTGGTACATTTGATATATAATAATGGTATTTATAGAATATAATTAATATTAATAATAAACAATAAATATATGTAAAATCTTCATTAAAATGTCAAAGATTTTTAAATTTTTTTTTTTTTTTAAAAAGTTCTTTTTAACAATTATAATTATAATTGATAAATAAGTTTTATAGGTTTTAAAATTCAAAGGGTTTTATAATTACTCCCATTTTCTATTATAAAATGGGTTTTTTTTTTTTCAATTTTGTTTACTATATTCATTCCTCTCTAATTCTCTTCAATCTTCAAACTCATCTTTCAAATGGATGGATTGCAACAAATTGCATGTGATGCATGTGTTGAATCAATATTTCAAATTTGGCAACCAATCTTCCCCAACTGTGTTTATAAAGTTAAGAATAACATTTGTTTGAGAAATTATTTTAGTGAACATACATATTAAGAGAATGCAATGTATATTTAGAAATTTTATTTCATTATTGTCTTTTTATCGTAATTTTATAATTATTATTTGTACGTATTTTAATTTTATTTTTGAAGTGTGTTATTTGTAGAAATTAATTTATAAGAAATCTTCCCCCCACCTTAAGACATTCGTAAGATTTTGTTTTAGCTAAATAATTGTAAATTTATATGTAATTTTAAATTATCATAGGTAAATATGTAAAATTGATACTCTTAGATATATAAGTATGCTATTTTAAATTTAGAAAATTATTATCATTTAGTAATATATCATTAGAATATACTATTTTGCCGATAAAATATCTTGCATGCAAAACATAATATATTAATCAGTATATAATTATTTTCATTTAAATAATTTTAGGGTTTTTTAGTGCATAGTTTCATGTTTCTTAATTACGTTTCTGTTTTTAAAATATTAACCATATACCAAGAATCAATGATAGAATCATGTGGGAACTTTGTTAGAAAATAAATTGATACACACACACATATATATATATATATAATACATTGACCGATATGTTTTTTAGTATGGTTGGTATCAATATAAATACTATTTATTAGTATTATCAAAACAAATATAAAATTATGTAAAAGATAAAATAAAATAAAATTTATCAGATAGATATTCACACCTGCAACTCACGTATATACGCATACATAAAATCATAGATAGATAATAATAGCAACAAAAAAAAAAGTCTCATAAAATAATATAATAGGTAAATAAGTAAATTAATGTATATACGCACGTACATTAAAGATGATTCGATTCGTGTAAGGATGGCAAAAATAGAATAACTTGTTTGTTGCCTAAAAAAAATGATAAATAAATAATTACATAATCAAAAAATATATATACATGATACAATAGTTATATTTTATTTTTTTTAAAAAATTTACACACCATCTTCATATAAAACAGAATGGCCATGAGAGAAAGAAACAAAAAAAAAATTATAGAATGTGACCAAATACTTGTGAAAAAAATAAATAAACAATGACTTTTTTTTTTCTTCAAGATTCAATGAAAATTTAAAAAAAAGAAAAAAAAAAAAAAAAAAACCCGGACTATACTCTTGTAACAGCCCAATTTAATTTAAAAAAAAAAAAAAAAAAAGGGCCTTTTCTTAATTTTTTCACTAAATGACAAAATTAGAAAATGACAAATTTAGGCATTT
>JBBMEG010000003.1:429732-443476 GCA_037832605.1 Cyclanthera cordifolia
TTTATGGCCTCTCTCCAAATCCAAGATCAATATGGATGAAGGAAAATCCCAAAATTTTTAGCAACAGAAGAAAAAGCTACCACAAATATTGAGTTGAACTCAAAAAAATGCCTCTTCTCAACACACTCTCTCCACTCTCCTAAAACTATATAATTCTTTTGTTATTAGAATCTTGGGGAGCTTTCTTGTGATTTCTTCATTTAATCAAACAAAAATTAAATCCTCCTCTCCTTCTAAACGCCCATAAAGTAGATTTAGAAAATTAAGACTCCTTGGTTTAGAGCCTAGTCAAACAACTTCGACTACCAGGTAATCATGCTGGTCAAGCAGTCTTAAATAAGTCTACTATAATACCTGATAAAGCTGTTCCAGAATGCTGGCCATCTCTTCACTACCACTGACATGATAAATAGGATCAGTGTCTTCAACCTTACGTTCTGTATAAGAGGTAATCTCATTCAAATTGAGACCAAGACGGTCAGGCCTCTGAAGCAGAAGTTGAAAAGTTGGTTGGAGCTCATAACATTGTTCAAACAGAGAACGGCGACAGAATACATACAATCCAAGTCGAGCACGAGACATGGCCACAATCAATCTTCTAACATCACGAAGGTGCCCAACAAAGCGGGTTCGAACAAGGGATAGTAATATATAATCATTCTGCTGACCTTGAAATTTATCAACTGTCGTCACCTGGATTTTATGTTAAGCAAGATCTGTTAATAATGATAAAGTGGCATGCAATTAGCAATGTTATTAAGACTAAATGCATGAAAACATAAAGAACACAAGGCATTTACGCAGCCTAATAGACACAGTTGCATAGAGTTGATAGGACCGTAAACCTAAAAAATAAGCTGACGGATAAAAAAAGATAGTTTATTCACGTCCAGGACTGGCTTTGTTAAACCATCAAAATGAAATTCCGATGACATACATCATATGTAGTAACCGTGTGATTGATAAAACTCCAAAGATGTACAAAGATATTGACACCATTAATTAAAAAACTCAGAATCAACAAGCAACAAATAATATAATTGCTCGCATGAAGTGATCCATTTTGGAGATACCTTGCTAGGGGCACCAATGAAGTTGTATGGTACACATCTACGATTAATAACATCTCGGATTAGAAGCTTCTGGCCATTGTAGGTCGTCAAGATAGATATCTTATTTGCAGGGTACCCTAGTAAACGCATATAAATATACACACTAACAACATATTCAGCTTCCCCCTCGTTCTGGTAAAACCAAGGAGAAGGAGCGGTCTCGCCCCTCCCTTGGTAGTCCGGCACATCCACTAGTTGATAATCGTAGGAGAATCCAGCATTTGCCCTATGAAACGTGGCTGCCTCCTTTACATAGGGTAGATCTCCCAATTCTCTATATCTCCAGTTGTAAAGCTTGGCTATACTTGGTCTGGCTCGACCTTGTGCATTGAGTTCAATATAAGGAATACCCAATCTGACAAACCTTGTAAATAAACTTTGATCCATATGGCTATACTTTTGAAAAGCCATATTCTTCACAACTGGAGGCAACTGATGGTGATCACCGATTAAAATGCAGCGTTTGAGACGTGCATAACCATCTTCCTGCCTCTGAAGTAACATTGGTATAAAAGTTTCAATCTCTAATATCTGTGCACTTTCTTCCATCAGCAAATTATCATACTTGAAACCTAATCGAAGAAAGTCCTTCCTCTTTAGAGCAGCATGAGTGCAAGTCATTGCAACAATCTTTGCCTGCTTAGTCATCAAGTAGTTTGCACGATCAGCTGTAGACTTGAGTAATTCAAAAGCCCTACACTCTTCAAGCTCCTGAAACATTGTCTTAAGATGACGAAAGCATCCCTTAGCTGCCCGCAAATCTTTATCAAAAGATTCCCCTGTGAAAACAGGATTTGGTGCATTTGAGAAGAATTCCTTGAAGGGAAATCTCTCTTGAACAAAATTTGGTTTGTCCTCATTTCCAGCACAGGCAGCTATGAACTGCTCCCAGCGTGAGTACACATGCAGTAACCAAAAGTATCCGGCAGTTTCACAAGTATAACCAACATCTTCAGGAAGTAGGAGAGATCTTGCCAGCCTCTCCACTTCACTTAGCAATTCCAACCTTCGAACGAGCATTGAATTGACACGCCCTTGCCGGCTGAAATCAAGATCAGTTGCCAATTCTTGTTCACCTTGACCAAGTCGAAGCAAATAGCGGGCAGGAACATCTCTCTGAGATCATTATAATAAGTCAGAAAATAAATTTACACAATTCAAAAGAATATATATCATTATGGCCATAAATTATGAACGGCATAATATTTAAAACTTGAGTTCTTTTTCTTTTCTTTTTTTTTGAATGGTATAATGTAAAAGTGATCACCCTAAACAGAAAAGGTGACCTCATTGTATGTATGTCTGTAACAATTTATTTCTCTTCATTTACCTCCATAATCTTCTCAAATAGATCATTCAGAGCTTGATTTGAGTGAGTGATTATCAATGTTCTCTGAGAAGGGCAATTGTGATAAAGAACATTTAGAACTTGAACAGCTGTGTCAGTCTTTCCAGTACCAGGTGGACCAACAACCATAGTTAATCCAGGTTGAACACCAGAAATGATAGCTCCAACCTACATTTGAAAATAAAAGCAAACAGCGTTAGTCTCATAATTCAAATAGAGAGTTTATCAACCAAAGCACCAACTTTTCTAAATGCAACGATGTACATACCTTTTCTTATGAATAACTGAACTTGCATTAAGAAACATTCAAGAATGGGCAAACATCACTGAACTTGCAAGTATTTTTCAAAAAAAAAAGAAAAAAAATACTAGGGCACACAAAATAAAAGAGCCCACATAATAAGACAAACTAAAGAATGGGCTTCAGATGAAGTAAAATAAGATATAATGGCTAACCACAGCACTACTTAGCCACCTAAGCCCCACCAAAGAAACATTCAACCTAATAAAAGCCCAAACATCACTCCAAAATCTCTCAACAAAATACATTTGCTCAACGATCTTATACTTCACACCAGTCAAAAAAATAGTTTTAAATGAATAAGAAAAAAAGATATGCAAATAGTAAAAAAAGAACCTGTGTTGGAGTAAATCTGACAGAGTTCTGTTTAGGCTGATCTTGTGGATATGGACCTGGGTCAGGCGGAGTATACGACTCAACTGCAAGCTTCTCTTTCTCACTACAGGCATCAATCATGTTCACGTCATTCTTTGAAACACTTGAAGACTTCTTATTCTCTGGAAGGGCATGATTGCTACCTTTAAGAGCTCTAGGAAGCCTAATCCGGAAAGGGGGACTTGGGTGCAAAACCTCCTCACCGTCTGGATTAGTAAAACATACCTAAACACATGAACATAATACATTGAGACTCGGATACTTATTATTATTTACATCAGAGGCAGGGATATTAATTCACTAGTTTAAGAAATCATTTTAAATAAAAAGAAAACAGAAATAACCTGATATTCTGGAAAACATTCTTTCAAATGATCAGCATTGAGAAATGTATCTTTAAAGTCAACTGTCTCCAAAAGATCCGGCATATTATTCCATTGAGCAGCAGAAGGATTCCCATAACCAAGGAGTATATTATGCAACCAATCAGGAACGATACAGTATTCATTCATAAGATCCCTGATAGACTCTAGAATTGCTTTGAAATTATTTTCCTTGGGTTTCCTCCTCATCAAGACATTAAATGTCCCATAAACATCTTCTGTACCCTTCTCTGCAATAGCACTGACATCCATATGATATTGTGCTGTATCTAAAGCTACGGTAACAGTTCTCAACTCCCCTTTAGGAGGCTTCCACTCATCCGGTTTAATTTTTCCAGTAAAGTCATTCATGAGAGTTCCCTCTTCATCACGAATCTCAATAATTTCACATCCACGTACACACTGAAGGCCAAGACGTTGAGGAACACTAGCCTTAGCAGCTTCCTCTGAGCTTAAAGGCTCAAAAGAAGGACTAATAGAGAGCAAAAATAAAACATCATGCTCTTTAAGAGAATTCCATTCGGATCTTATTTGGGCTCTATAGCTAGAAATGCTAAAAGTGACATCTGCAGTCACAGATGAAGGCTTGACTTCCCCAATATTTGGCTGTTTTACCTCGGTGATCTTGAATTCTTTAATAGGCACAGCCATTCTTGACCAGCCACGGAAAGCAGTTTGTCCCTCATTATTAATGCAGGCAAGGAGATGAGGTACAGCTACCTGAATGTCTTCACGGATCTCATAAGTTGATTCCAAGCGGAAGAGATTAAAATTTCTCAGAAGATAATCATGGAGGGTTAAGAACTGTAAATTTAACTTTGGAAGAGCCAAACAACCTTCCCCAGAGTAATTAATGCTTGGAACAACGCTCTCATCCCACATTATCTCCTCATTTGGGTAAAGTGGAAGTGCATTGATGGCTTCCTTTTGAGACTGTTGCTTCTCAAAAAAGGAAACAACAACCTCAATTAAAAAATCAGCTCTATCTGACCAAGGATCTTCTTTTGACATTAACTTGAGCTGCATAAACAACAATGGAGGTTAGCCTAAAAGGAGCTTCAAATGATCTGTTATTAGAGGCTAGAAGCAACTTTATCATAACGCAGACCAAGTGAAATATGAGAAAAAAACAAATGAGGGTGAGAAGAAAAGAAAAAAAAAATTTGTTTGGTACTTCTAGTCTTCTCATAATTTCGGTAAAATTTGTATATCCTTACAAGGAAAAAGAAGTAACTACAGTAAACAACAAACTGAACAACTTGTCAATCAATTTATATTTATAGCATCCAGAATAAGTTAAGATTCGAATCTTTCCCAGACCTTAGAGCAAACCAAATCTTTCAGCTCTGGAAGCGAAAGCACAGATAATTTCTTGGCAAGGTCAGCACGTTTATGAACTGAACCAACATTGGCTAATGCAAGTTCCCGCAGCTAAAAAAAGGAAAATAGTGATAAATATATTAGCCATGCCTACAAATTAAATTTAAAATAATAATAACTAGAAATGGTAAAAATGATCATAATAACAATTTTTAGATATTGCTATATCTTCATTGTAGCTTACATGTCCAAATGGACCGTAATATTTTAATAAGGATCTCATACCCACTTGTGCCTTTGTAGTTATTTTTAGGCCTTGTAAGAAATCTGAAAACTTGCGATAGGGCTTTATTTGCCAAATGGTTAAGGTGTTTTTCTCTCGAATCTAACTCTATTTGGCACAAGGCTACATTGAGCAAGTGGGTAGTTTGTGAGAGGCAATGCACGTCTAGGAATCCTTTAAAAGGTATTTCTCAGGAGTATCTCCCTTATTTGAAGCTTATATCTGGTTCTGTGGAAGGTGGGCAAGATACCTTGTTCAAGGAGGAGACTTGGTTGGGAGAGGGTTTAGATCATCTTTTCTGGGAGGCAAGTGGGTGAGGCTTGGAGTCTATTTCTCGAGGCTTTTGGTTTGTTGTTCATGCATCGATGGAGTTGTCGAGTTATGACCAAGGAGTGATTTACTTTCATCTTTAATAATAATAATAAAAAAAGTTTTTTTTTTTTTTGGAAAGCAAAAGTTTGAACTATTTCGTGGTTTCTTCAGGAGAGAAATAATAGTTTTTATATATGTGAGTGTCTAGGGCAACTTAAGCGCTTCTCGACTATCTTGCATAACAAACCACACGGCCCTACAATATTTGGTTGTCAAAGTAACGTGTAGAAAATTAATTCCTAGAAGGTGGTCACAATGAATTAAATCCATAACCTTTTGGTTCCCCAAAACCCTTATGAGGTTCTGACCACTAAGTCAACCCATGATGACTGAAATAATAGAACTTTTAGAGAAATGGAGAGATATGTATGGGATGTTTGAGCTCACATTAAATACTATGTTTCTCTTTAAGACTCTGTCAACAACTTTTTTGTAATTACCCTTTAGGTGTAACTTCTTTGTTCTTAAGATGGGACTTCTTTATCTTCAAGTTGTCTTTTTGTATACACTGTTCTTTCTTTCCTAACGCTTTGTTATTTCATTAAAATAGTAATAATAAGTATTGTTTGTTTACGGAGAAGAAAAAAACTTCCATTTGCACTGTTAAGCATCCTTTTCAGTACGGAATCAGCATAAATACTAACCTTTGAAATCTTCTTAAATGAAAGAAGCTGAAAAGATTGGACACGGTCATAATGAGATTGGAGAACCTCATCATCCGTCAATTGTGTCCCAACATGATCGTTGATCTCAAATCCTTCATAGAACTGCAGCAGATCAACCAGCTGAGCAAAAAGTTTACCTTTTACATGTTTGTAAAGAGCACTTAAATGGCATTTGGCAACAACAGCGACATCAGCAACAAGAGGTCGAAGGTATCTGAATGCTCCAACAAGGCCAAAAAGAGAGAAACGTGATTAAAAGAATAAAACGGAGAAAAATCATAATGCAAATGTATCATCAATTTATGAACAAAGGTCAGCAAAATAAGTTCCTAAACAGTCTACAATAGTATACATATACTATAAAAAATCCAACCACAACACCAAAAATCTGTCAAAGAATAAATATGAGAGAGGAGAAATTATCGTCTCATAACTGGTCAAGTAATATGCCAAAGTGAGCTTAGCTATGTAGTAACGGGGTGTATCCTCGACCAAGAGGATGTAATTTCAAATCCCCAATCCCCACATGTTGTGTCAAACTCAAAAAAAAGGTCAATATAAAAACTCTAAGCACATCAATCCATCCCAAATTAAACAGTGCAAAACTACGTCATTCGATATTTTTGTATACATATTTGAGTGTATGGGTAAGATTACTTACACCTCAACTATTTTCATGAGACATATCGCATAACCCTACAACACGTGGATGTCAAGGAACTTTGTAAAAACTTATTTCGTAAATAGGTTGGTCGCCATAAATTGAATCCATAATCACTTGGGGGTTGTTTGTTTGCAGTAATTGAAACCAGTATTTACAAAATACTCCTAAAAAAACTACATCCAAACAAGCTTTTAACTGCAACCATTACTTCTAAATACTTAAAATAAATCCGCATTCTAAATACTAATTCTAAATACTCTTACAAACTACATCCAAACAAGCTTTCAAACTAAATTCTCATTCTATATATAATTCTAAATACTCTTAAAAACTATATCCAAACAAGTTTTGGACTGAAATCATTACTAATCATTACTTCTAAATACTCAAAATAAATCCTCCTAAATACTAATTTTAAATACTCGTAAAATCTACTTTTTTTTTTCTTTTCTTTTTTTTTTTAAACTACATTCAAACAAGCTTTTGACGGTAATCATTACTTCTAAATACTCAAAATAAATTTTCATTCTATATACTCTTAAAAGCTACATCCAAACATCCCTTGGATCCTTGAGACCCTCTTAGACCACTAGAACAACTCATGATGTTCAAATTCAAGATTTGAAGTCAAACAGAGGATGCATATCCTGTTCACAGGCAATCACAGCATTTAAACATACCTCCTTGTAGGGAGCTGGCTTAAAAGGTCAATAAGAAACTCCATAAACCTCTCACAATAGAGAATGCAAGCATCGTCTCCCTCCATCAAGCCATTGGCAACGACAAACTGATCATCTTCATCAGCTGAATTACTCTGAGGGAAGACTTCAACATCCAAAACCTGGTCACCAAAAGTAAGATGAAGAATAAAAAAAATTAGTCAAAACTCATGCACAAGAAAAAAAATAGTTCTAATTCTAATCAGAAAAACAGCAACCTCCAGGAACTCTTCAATGAGGTTTCTTAAGAACTTCACTTCAAGAGTTGGTAATGGATCAAAAACCTCCCCTCGTTTAATAAACTCTTTAGCCTCTCTCTTTATCATCCTTTTCCATTTCTTTATTATATCAGTATTAAGACAAAGTTCCATCTGCAGATGAATGAAAAAGAAAAATGTTGTTACACAGTCCAATGGTAAGAGAAGATTGCCAGCAGGCACATGTCATACCTGTAAACGACCATATGATAAACTGTGCCATGACTGCAGACCTGCTATTCTCAATACAGTCTCACTGACAATCTCATCCTCCAAGCTCTGCCGAAGTGATTTTTTAAAAATATATGAGCAATGAAAGAACAACAATACAGGAAAATATTGGCAAAAACAACACAAACAACAGTCAATGAAATGTTTCCTATTCCAATAAAAAACACGCATAAATATGAATGCTTAATCATTTGAGACTTTGAGCGCATATTTCCAATTAAAAGAGGCTGTGACAAACATGTTTTTCACCTACTTATTGTTCTAAAAACAAATTTTGTGATTACCAAACAAGCCCTAAGCTTAACGAAGCAATTGGGAGGGAAGAAACTCCTTGGAAATCAACATCTCTAGACAGACTTTTGCGTTATTAGTAATTTGTAAACACAATAGACCAAGTCCAAATTCAGTTTTTTGACTCAGATAAAATTTGAGCAATTCTTATAGGTTATAAGATCATCCTTTGCATCACAAAACAAAGGTTATTTGGGTACTGTCATGAAAGGGTAGCCTTTGGTAGCTGGGAAAGGAAAAAACCATCATATTTTCAAAGAAAGTTCAAGATGCTTCCAGTGAGAGCTGATCATTTCTTGGATTGTTTATGAGTTGCACTTCTAATTTATTTTGCAGTTATGCTTTTTCTCATCAATGAACATTGTTGGTAGGGTGCCTAGGGGCTTTCATTGATCGTCTATGAGTTGATAACTTAACTATCCAGCCATTTTTCTTCAGAGGTTAAATTGCAATCACCGTGTCACATACCTGAAAGGCATTTATCATAAAAACAAGATAATTTGTTTTCTCTGCAATGCTTATTTCTCTTCCCTACATCATAAATAGAAGTAATTATAGTTTCAGATAAAAAACTGATAAATTAAGGTAAGAAATAACAAAAATGAAGCAATTCCTGGCCTACAAAAAAAAAAACACATTCATATATAATGATGACTTGAAAAGTAAGGCTTCCCAAGCTTACAATAGGGAGGGGAATAATTAAGCAGAAACTCTAACAAAATAAAGTCAAATGTCCATTCATCACCATATATTAAATTGATAAATTATCCTAATTATATTGGTTCCCACCAGAAGCAGAGAGCAACATATTTACAGAAAAGAAAAAAAAAAAGAATAAAGCATTTTCTTATTCTAAAAAATGACTGACAGTAGCAATAAAGTAGCAACAATGAACTGCATCAAAAACTCACACTAGCTTAACACAAGCACAACTGTAAAAGCTAAAGGGTGGTGATCTTGTTCTTCAACTGTTACAACATATTATAGCTCTGCCCCATGCAACCCATATTTTAGTAGTAAAAGGCAATAGCAAAATATGGTTGAAATCATCTGCTATGAAACTAGACAAGACACACCAATTAAGGCCAAGAACAAGAATGAAGAGTCGATACATAGCAGTGTTAGTCTACTTTAGTCTATGAGCTAAGTAAAGAAGCAGATTTTCTTTAGGAGGTACTTAAATGAATAACTGTGGACTGAATGTTTTGAGTGATTATAAATGATGGGTTATTTCGAGTGATTATGAAAGAGAAATTGTAGTAATAGCTCGTTTGGATGATATAGAGTAATTATAAAAGCTCATTATTAACAGCTTCATAAAAACTTCAGACAAACATCCCCTTAGGATTTCGGGCCTCTACATATATGAGAAAGAAGACTCCAATCTACTTGGATCTTCGTGACTAAATCTTTTCCTAATATCCCCTATTTCCACTCTCAGGTAACTAGAGCCCTTTTCCTACAGTTTTCATTTTTTAGTAAGCTCCATTCCCTGGATCAGCCTCTGTTTTTGTATATAGCTCCTCATACTCACATTCCTCTGTATGACAACAATTTTATCAAAGAAATATACATATATAAATAATCATCCAATGTGACCAATCAAGATTAAAGTATAATATAAAGGTTGATATCTTTCCTCTAAAAGTATCGTTCGAGCAAGTCTCACAAGCGCCATGTAGTAAGTCAAACAAAAGAAAACTAACCTCCTTCAGTCGAAGAACCCTCTCAAGAAACCCCTTGAAGACATCCTTCCGATCATAAAAACAAACCCAAGCTGCTACGTTTTCTCGAAACTACAAGAACAAAATTCAATTCTCACTCCTCATAGCAGTTTCAAATAATGAGCATTCCCAAATGACATTTTTTATTTTAGAAGAAACAAAAATAGACAGTGTTTCAATAAATTAGTGCCTAAAAACAACAATAAAACTAAAAAGAACAGCAAGTCTCTTTCGAGATGAGCTCTTATGAAATTCATTTCGGTGACCAACGGCCAGATGAACTTTCCAGGTTGTTAGACATCTCGTAAAATTAATCAAATGGTGGAGGTTCATTTTTCTCCTTTTAATAATTTCACAGTCACAGAAGACCCCTGGTTGAGATGTCATATTGAACAGCTGAAGTCTAACAAGAAACAAGCACTGCCTCAAAAAGAACATTCTTCCAGAAACCATGAATAATCGCGCAACCCTAATTATAAGGTTGAGAGATTTCGACTTTGCATCTAACGTCTACATTTCCAGTGACAACATTCTTTAAAGCTTTCCCATTACAACATTCCGAGCATATTAAGACGGATAAATACTCAGGACAACCATTAGTAAATTCACCAAAGTCGCAAACAGAACAATTACCTTTTCATTAACCATGAGAATCATCGACATTACATGCTCGAACGTGGCAGTCTCCGGGTCAAAATTAGGCCACAAATAGTTCTCCAAGTACTGACTGACCTCCAAAATCATCACCCTCTGTAGCGGCACGGTCTTCCTTCCCTCTTTAATCGAAAGCTCGGTCTCATAGATCTTCTTTACCAACTCTGGATCAAAGGGCTTCTTCGGCTTCGAAGGGTCGCTCACTTTGGACCAATTCGCCGCCGCAATCTTAGTCAGCCGGTCTCGTTGAATCTCCGATAGAGTTATGGTGTTAGGCAGTGCCGCACCAGGCTTAGACTCCACAGGCTTGTCATCGACCTGGTTGGACTCGACAGGATACTCCGCCACTCTGTGACGCTTGAAATCATAAACGCCAGTTCCATACACCTTCGGCATTGTAAGTGACCGGAAACCTTAACTCTTACGGCGGAGAAAGGAGAATCTAGGGTTTTGGAGTTCTCAAAACTGGTGGAGGGTTTTAGCTAGAGGGATGGATTCACTGAAGGGATAAACCTCCGGAGCTAGGTTTTGGAGAGTACAGCAGAATCGGCGTAAGCGGGCTTTGGATTGAGGAAATGGCGAAAATACTTCACCGTGCAGACTTGAGAGGAGGCGCCGGCGTCGGCGTAAATGCCATTCACCCGACCAGAGCCGGTGATCGTATTATATCTTCTAATTCCAACCCAATGCCTTGAAGCGTTTCTTTTTTTTTTTTTTTTCAAGTACAAAGTTGTGTTTAAACTCACTAATAATCTTAAATAAATTGGAATTTGCAAGACAGTGTTCAACTAGAATAACACCCGACAATAAAGTTATTGCACCATCCACATTTTGGCAAAACAAAAATAAATTCAAGAAATTTGCTCTTAATAGCATTTTTTAAGTAATTTGTTTGGCATGTTTGTTTTTGTAGAAAATGAGTATTATATCATTACTTCTCAAAAATCACTCGTTTATTATTATTTTTTTGTATAAACAATCTTCATCAAACTCTCTATCAAATGGTTTCATATCTAACATATCATTAAGTTATTATGGAGTGGTCTAATGATCAACAAAGATATTAGAGTGCTTAAGTTATCAGTTCAACTGATTGAAAACTATCAATTCATTCAATGCTATAAGTTGAATAAAATGTGGACATTTTGATCATTTTATTTAGATTAATTACTTTTTATGCAAGTTCAACACTAGCGTCGCGGATTCGATCTTAAAAATCGGTATTTGACTTTTAGTAGTGCCCTCTATGCATGGATTATTGTCCCCTCCCCCAATTTATACTAAAAAAATAATTTATGCCATGCATAAAATATTATCAAAATTTTAAAATATCGTTAGTTTTGTTGCTAAAGATGAAAAATTCAAACTAATTAACTTCTTCAAATACATGGGTCTTTTTCTTTTCTCGTTTGCTTTACAATACACGAGTGTTTTATTTTTAATCTTTTCACTGGATAAAGACAAACTTTTCAAACAAGAAACTAAACAATCATCAGTAGACAAATAGACTTTGAAATTCAAGTGATTACAAATTATGATTCAATCCCCTTTAAATTATTTTAATTAATTTCTTACAAGTTACATTAACAATCTAATATTATAGAGTCAAATCATTGTCTGATAAAAATAATTGAGATGTATAGTTTCATCTCCACTTTAAAATAATAATAATAACAATAAAAATAAAAACTAGCAACCTATTTAGCTTCATCAAGGGCCTTGAAATGAATCATAAACATATTTACAGGAGTAAGTCAGTAACTACAAAACTCATTGACAATAAAGCAAAAGAAGGATTAAAAAAAAGGGTAAGTTCTTTTGTCAATTGCAGATAATGTGCTAACTACTTCCCACAGCCCCAAACTAAATGGAAAATATTCCGGCTAGCACTTGCATTGATCAAATTGTTGCTCTGTCTTCTTAGCATCTCTTCTTGTCCACTAACATTATCGTCCTAGTATTTCATTCAAATGAATAAATAAATAGGTTAGTTGACATAATTAAATTTACCACAACTTATCAGCTTAAGTATTTATGTTAATTGGTAATTTACATAATTCGACATGGTATTAGAGCAGAGGTCTTGAATTCGAGTTTCTACTTTTCTTCTCATTTAAAATTAATTCCACTTGTAGAATATTTATCTAATTTATAAACACACGGGTAAAGGGGAGTGTTAGTTGACATAATTAAATTTCCTCTCAACCTATCAGTTTAAACTTTTAGATTGATTGATAATTTACTTAATTCAACCAAATAAAATTTAAAAAAAAAATACCAGAAAAATACACACAAATAAACGTTTTCTAATACTAAACCACTATCATTGTACAAGGAATAAGTTTCTGTTGAAGAAATTCAGATTTGTGTAATCTCCACTTGTTTCATGAGTATATAGTTTATGATTGTTTGCAAGAGCAGCCAATCAAAGCAAGCTCACCTTATACAAGTGTGTGTTATGGATTCGAATCATCCACCTTGAAGATGCTGAATTAAAAAATCTTCGTAGGTAATAATAAGGATGGGTTTCATAAGCCTACATTTACAAGACATGGGTTTACATAACTGTGAGCCAGGGGCAGCCGCAGGCCCCAAAGACAAGGGGATCAAACCAAAGAGATAGGAAATAATTCCCCTTAATTGCTTTTGTGTCACTGATCATTTCTCTCATAATCACATTATTCATTCTCCTTATATATTCCTCTAACCACTTATTATTCTTCTTGTAATCATTTTTCATTCTCGTAGCTAATATTTTGTTCCCCATAAGCAATATATTTTGTTCCCCATAAGCAATATCTCCATCCAAAACACAAGTAACAGTTCTCCCATAGTCATTTCATTCACTTTAACAAAAATAATCATTCATCTCATATCTTCATTCTCCGTGTCCATTCACATTCTCTTTCAAATTTGCTCCAAACACCTCCAAAGTGATTAAGGTGTGTTTAGGGCAAAGGGAATGAGAATGATTATGGGAGGAAAGAAAATTTGGGGAAGAATGAGAAAATGAATGATTATGGGAAGAATGATTAATTGTGTTTG
>JBBMEG010000003.1:443576-454663 GCA_037832605.1 Cyclanthera cordifolia
AAGAATGATTAATTGTGTTTGGACTGACGAGAATGATAATGAAAAAAATAAAATAATATGGATATGATGTGAGTGAAAAATAATTATGGGGAGAATAAAAAGTTGTTATGAGAAGAATAAATAGTTAGGAAGAGAATAAAAATGTGATTTTGGGAAAACGTGATTATGGGAGGAATGATTCTCGATGGCCCAAACACTGGGAATCATTCCCCTTCCATTCTCCCCCTTTATTAATGGTTGCCTAAACACTCCCTAACTATCTACAGCTTTCCCTCAAAAAATGGCGTTCAAGAGAATCTCTTAATCTTAAGTTTGAGCAGGTTAACTACTTTTGACAATTATACCGTTTCGAAATTAATGTTACAATGTTGAAAGAAGCCAGTTCTATAACAGTTAAGTAGGTACTTTACGCTATGGGCATATTTGGCTAAGACATGTAGGGAAGGGATAAAGGAACGAAAGTAAGAGTACACTAATGAATGATGTGATGCAATGTGATGGATCAAACAGTGAGAAAGGATCTTTCCATTTTGTTCCTTTCTCATCCCTTACCACCGCTCCAAACATGGCATAAAAGAGTTATCCCGGAGTATGAAGATGGGAACTTTATTCCTCAACTATAACTAAAATATATGTCATCCTAATTCCTAAATTGCAGGAAGCACGCAATCAAAAATGGCAATGAGCAGGCATATGAAATAGAAGAAAAGAAAAATCAACTCACTAGAAGAGAGTATGCTCGTGCAAGTGATAGAAGAGTGGGGTACAAATCCAAAACGGCTACAGCAACCTCCTCCGTCACCTGTGGGACCTGTAAATATACATACATGCATGCCATTAGTAGACTTTGAATAATCATAGACTTTTGAGAATGAAGTTTGCATTTAATCATAAACTTGTTTGTACCTGCATGAGCTGAAGAGCAAAAACATCACTAACCGTCATCTTATCCAATTCTTGGCACTTTTTGATAAATTCACCGAGACGAGGACAGACATCAGAGTGACTAAGATGCTCCTCAGATGCCTGTGATATGTAATGTTGTGTAATTGCACGAGTAAGATAACCATACTTCTTAAGTGTGTCGGCCAATCCACTGGTTCTTTGCACATCAAAACCCTCTAAAATCTCTGTGGTAAAACAACTGTAGAACATAAAATATGAAACAGTTTTAAGGGGGAAATACTCGAAGAATTGCTTTTCGTAAATTGCTAGATAGGCTGAGAATAAAAATATACAAATACCTATGAGGAAGAAAAAAATTAATGAGTATTAGTTGCAAAACTACCCAAAAACTGATGGTATATGTTAGACCCCTAACAAAGATAGTTTTGGAATATTGATATAATATGTGTAAGGGTAAAAATAAAATAGTAATTAGTTATTAAGGATTTTAGTATAAATATGAGAGTTAGGGTCTCTTGGAGGATATAGGGAATTTGGTATTGTTCTCTTGGTGGATATTTATTTTTAAAAAGAAATAAAATTGGCGGGTACGACTATTAATTTGTGTAATTACATAGGAAAAGAAAATAACTCAATTTTTTTTAATATCTGACTAAAAAACAGGAAAAACTGCACTTACGCTGTTTTGATGCTTTCTGCGGCTTCCGATGCATTGGGATCACCTTCCACAAGATATATCATCTTTTTAAGTCCACATCTCTGATAAGATGCAGCAAGAAACATTAACTATTGAGAAACTAATGAACTAGCAAGATAAATAAATAAGCGAAGATCTGCACCCTAACAGTAATCCGCCTATAATATTCTACCAACTCATAATAAAAACAAATGAACTTTGGCATTTAATCTCACTTAGCCCACATTTACTACTAATTTTCCAAAACATAGTCAGTTTTAAGGACAACGGGCTATACATAATGCATCCTTGTAATTCACTGAAAATTTGGACCAAGTGAAACAGAATCTAACAAAAAATCCATTGGTTGCAATATAAAAATATATTGTTCCCTTGGCTGCAATATAAAAATAACGCCGGTCATATTAAGTTAAGAACAATAAAAAATCAAAATATTGCAGGATCTGACAGTATGTCTCGTAGGAATAGTCGAGGTGCGTGCAAGCTGGCTCGGATACTCACGATTTTTTTTTTTTTTAAGTGACAGTGTGGCTACAGTTTTTGCTTTTCTTCATCCTTTTTTAAATTAATTAGAACATAAATTCCATTGAGAAGAATGGAAAAAAGCGGATACATTGGGGAGGAGGGACCAAGAGCTGCCAGCTAATAGCTATAGGAATGGAAATAATCATATTAATAACAAAAACCCAGTTTTGAAATAGAAGTAGCACTAGTGACGTGTACTATTTCTCAACAAATCCAGGCCGTATCAAAATCAAAGATTTATCAATTAATACAAAAGAGCAAAATACATTTCAGGTTTACAGAATGCAGCCGCCCCAAGAGGGAAATAAAAAAATATCAAGAAGTTAAAATGTTACCAAAAGTTTTAATTTTTGGTCTCTATAGCGGTTGTCCCTGATTGAGCAACGCAAATCATCAATATTTTTCCTCTCAACAATGAAATCAAGAACATATTCATTATCAAGATGTTTATGGCGAGCTATCCAGATTCCATCACCAACAGGTAGCCTCCTAATCTGAATAAAAACTGTCAGACTCATTCATGACCAAGTAAATTGTTAATTTTAGAACTAGAACTGTTGACAAGAATAAACAGGTGTAGCAACATGCAAATACTAAAACAAATATTTTAATCAGCTACTTTTCATAGTGCATGTGAACAACATGATCTGTGTAGAACAGTGGATGTTCAACATAGCAATGCATAATGAAAAACAGAACGAATTACCTCAACTTGAATCTTAAATTGGCTACAGATATTCTCTATCATTCTCCTGGACCGAGAACTAGAAAACCACAGAGATGAATGTAGTTTAGCTGAGTAATAAATATAAAAGTAAAAGGTTGAATATCAACAAACAACTGCAACTTAGCAAAAAGACCTAGGTTTCGTCATAGATACGAGCAAGCACATGACACGTCAGGGTGCTTTTGCGAGTCCTTGATTTCTAGTTTTGTCGTTCACATGTATCACAAAAATAAGAATATCCCCAAATAAAAATTAAAAAATCTAACCCATACAGTTTCTGAGGGGAAACTTTCGCTAGGTGTGAGGAGGAGAGGATAGACCAAAAGGCCAAATCAAGATATGAGTGTAGTTTTTTTTTTTTTTTTAAAGAGACGAAGTTTTATTGATTAATGATTAAAAAACAAAAATGTTCAAACATTTCATGGATTAATGAACAAGACACAAACATTGTTTGTTAAGGCCAAAATGCACTAAGGTGAAACAGCTGAAGTCTATTCAGAGAGGTTAAAAAAAAAAAGAGCAAATCTAAAATTTCTAGAAATGTGTTTTAACCTATAAAATACAGCATCTAGACATGTTATTTTATATAAAAAAATTACTAACCTATGGTTGGCAAACTGCTCTCGATCATCCAATATCAAGACTACGTTGTAAGAATCCTCAAATTTCTCGCCAAAACACAAAGGTGGCATGTTCAAGATGTTTGTATTTGCCTTGACGCCAGCACTACAGGGTTCAGTGACGGCATGATTCTATAAATCCAAAGTACGGTAAAGCTTCATTGGTCCTTCATAAATAATAATGAACTCATTGCAAAAAGAAGGAAGCGTTGCCAATTATCTAGTTAAGTACTTTCATTTGCATATGAAAGAATATCCACTTACAGTTGACGAGCAAGCTCTCAAGTTAAAAGACCTCTCTCCACGATCATTAGCAACAGTCTTTGGCATATGCCACTCATAAGTAGAAGAACCTATCGACCTATTCTCTCTTCCAACTGCTTCTACTTGGCCTGCATATATATACAACTTATCAACCTGGTGGTCAATATGTTACAATAAAAAAAAGAAATTGATAATTCAACTCCTTAGTTTCATAAATAAACGCTTACCTTATAAAAAAGCTTACAAACTTTTTTTCCTTTTAAATTACAAAAAGCCTGTGAACATATTTGGTTTGGTTTTCTAAGATCTAATCAAATCAAATGTTGTGCCAATATCCTAATTTCCAGATAAGAATTCTAAAAGCATACCATAAACAAGATCTTCACGAAGACGACATAGTACTGCTGGCCAAAGTGATGAGATGT
This sequence comes from Cyclanthera cordifolia, assembly GCA_037832605.1. NCBI lineage: Eukaryota > Viridiplantae > Streptophyta > Magnoliopsida > Cucurbitales > Cucurbitaceae > Cyclanthera > Cyclanthera cordifolia. Next base: position 447,741 of record JBBMEG010000003.1, read on the forward strand.
CCTTTTTTGGGTTATCCTCCGAAACTTCTTTAAAGGCCTCGAGAACTTGATGTTTGGAGTAGCCCATTCGTATAAACTGGAGCAACAAAAGCAAAAAGAAATAGATGGTGAATTGGCCAGATGTCTAGGGCTTGAGACTCTGGTAAAAAACAAATGGAGTTCAAAATAACAATGGTTAAAGAGTTGAATCAATCGTGTGATAGGATCAAGATCTAGAACAAGAACATACTATTGATTATAGAAAAATAAAAGATAAAAGGAATACAAACTAATAAAGTATTTGATGGTACTTGGAACCTCTCTCTCTAGAGAATCCTCTCTTAAGCCCAATGTGTAATCACTCAAAATATGCTTACCTTATCAAGTTATCATTATCGGTTCTTCCTATTTATAACCATAATCCTCTAACTAATTACCCAAATACCTCTATATTAATCCTAATTCCACTAAGGCCCAAACCTATCATTATGCATTATGCAGCTCTAGTATCATAAATAATACATGGATGTAATTATGAAAACTCAAATTGCCTATTGCTTAAGTTATAAACTATATGAAGTGAATTTTACTGGTGAAAAGGTGGCAATTAAAGTTTCATACCCTCTCAAGCGATTCAAGGGGAACATCGATTGATTTGTTTTGCCTACCCTGGGCTGCAGATGGTGAAGTCACTTCTACATCTGAATCAAGATCATCAACACTCCGATCAGAAATATCACATGATTCAAGAACAGATAATTCCTTTACATTATCAGAGTTCTTTGTAGAATCTAACAGTCCAGATCTCTTAAGACATTCAAGTGCAACTTGCTTCCCTTCCTCTGTTAGCATGTATCTGTAGGAAAAAAAAAATTTATAATATAATTGCAAATAATAGAATAGGAAGACGGGTCATAATCTGTAATAATCTGTAATATTCTGCATACATGGCTTTTATTTATTAATTTTATGGCTGCTAATAATCTTTCCCAAATACCCACAAGGTGTTTGTTTGAGAGTTGTATGGAGCTATTAAAAAAGAGCGGTTATAATCATTCTATAAAAACCTAATCCAAACGAGCTATCATAACAATTTTTTCTTTTTAATCACTCAAAATAACACTTCATTTCTAATCACCCAAAATAATCACTCCATAATTTTGCAAACAAACACCTCCTAAGAGTTAAATATTTCCGTACTTGCAAAGTATTAATCTATGTAAAGAGCTATTATTCCATGTTCCAACTTCTAAAGCTAATGTAGCTCATAAAGCAAGCTGGAGCTATCATATGCTCTGATCAATGCAAGAGAAGCTACATGATATTGCCAAATACACATTTTCTTACATTAATAACTAAACACGAAGCAGTAAAGTAACACTGTCTAAGCTTGCATAAACATATTACAAATAAGAAGGTTTAGGGAAAAAACCCCATCCACATAAATACTGTAATATAAAATATAGGTCGTCACATGTATTGACATTAAACATATTGCTTGAGTCAAATGATCCTTGTACGTTACTCCCAAGTAAACAGCAGAGCAGCCTACAACCATCAGTAACTCCCAAACAATTAGATGGAACCCACTCCCAGCCAAGTAAGCAATGACGTGATGACACAGATAAAATCATTGTAAAAGAAATAGAGCTGGGATAAGAAGAAATGAAAAGTAATATGACCAAGCCAAGACAATACTTTGCAGGGCAACTAGATTTCACCACCAATCCCCTAGATATCAATGTCTTCATGCAGTTCCATCCACTGTACCAATCTCTTGCAGAGCTTCCAAATTGACTAGGTTTACCTTTACCTTTTTCTGGCCTGCGAACATAGAAGTACTCTTCATCCATCAAATGGTCAAACGTAAAATATAAGGAAGAATAAAGGAATTACTTACCCAATTGGCACCCTAGAAAGATCACTTGCTTCAGCTGCATCAATAAGCTCCTGTTTACGCATGAATTCATCCCCATTTGTTGTACCCCTAATAACGAAACTTACATTACACATATATTTACTAAGAACAGAGAACTCGACAAAATAAATTGCAATCTATCCGTTGTACCTATAGAGAGTAATCAATAAGGCATATGCAACTGAGTTCTTCTGTGGAACATAGCGTTTGGTTCCCTTTGTTTTCTTACCTAAATTAATGAACGGGAAAAAAGGTGAAACAGGAAGAAATCTGATCGATGATTTTTTACATGGCAGACCAGAGAAACTCAAAACACCAAGCTTGTGAGAAGTACCTTTTCCTGCCAAATCTTCAGGTACAAAACCATCAGTGCTGCCCTTGAAAAAGTCTTTAACTAGTTTAAGAATCCATTTTCCTACGCCTCTGTGACATTAGAACATCAATACTTCAAAGGAGAGGGTAGAAGCCAAGCCACAATCCCACTTTAATGCGACAGTGCATTCGAATAATGAAAGACAGTCTGTAACTAACTTTGATATACTTCAAATTTAGAAAGAAGAGACCGAAAGGATTGGTGGCCGTGGCATAGTAGTTCAATTGTTTGATGGTAATCTAGGTTATGTGTTTAACACCACGTCGCGGGTTCGATTTGATAATCGGTATTTCACTCTCATTTACTTGAAAGTAATTGTACCCTCTATGTAGGGTTTGTTGTCCTCTTCCCAATTTGTACTCAAAAAAATAAAATAAAAAAATAGGAAGAAGAGAAAAATAAGAATGCAACTTCTAGCAACTAAACTACCCCGGTGAAAAAAAATCCCTTTATTGTTCAGAAAACCCAACAAAAAAAATGAAGGTAACAGAAAAGTATTTATAACTGCTAAAATAAAATAAATAAAGATCTTTCTTATACCCAGACCTTCTAACTTCAATTCCACGTGCTAAAACGGGCTGAACCTACGGGTATTAGGTATAACTTCAATTCTACACAAATAAACTTCAACCATGACTTCAATTAATGACTAAACTGAATCAATGAAACTAGAATTAAATCCAATGGAAACAACCAAGTGAAGACAGGGAAAAACTAAATCGCATTTTGCAATCAACCACTCGATTCTACTATATACACGGTTTCACAACCCACTAAACATAACGAAAACGGTGAGGCGATGCAATACTTACTTGATCTGGGAGAGATCCTTCATGGATTTGATGGAAGCCTTGGAGCTGCAGACATTGAAATACGCTTTGTACAGAGTCATATCGACTTTGTCGGAGATTCCTTTAGGCGCCTCCGCCATTTCCTGCCGCTTCTGCCACATAAAGGTGGCAAGTTCATCGTTCTCCGGACAGACGACCGGCAACCTTCGCTGATCCATTTCGATGGAATGGTGTTTATAAGAGAAAGATGAAGATTTGTTGGGGAAATTCTGAAGAAACGAGATGCTGGAACTCGGGAAGAGGGAAATAAACCAGGATTACCGCGCGACGCAAAGCGATTTTGAATTCGGGCTGACTTCTTCGTGAATAAACTAAAATCAAGGGTTTAATTGTTACAAAGGCTACTCTTGTAATTTTCTTACGTATACTTTCTTCCATAAATTATAAATTTGTTCATTTGTTAAAGGTTTTAAAATGGGAAATTGGTTTTAAGTTAAATGCTAAGAGTTTTTTTTTTTTCATAATTTGTCTCGAGTAAGGGGGCAGACTGCCCCCATTTCAGCGCCACGTGGTGGCGGTGCAATTTTTTTTTACCTTCTTTTTTTCCTCAAATACATTTACAAAAAAATATATATATATATATATATATATTTAAAAATATTCATAAATGTTGTCATATCGCATTCAAAACATTTTTCATAACTCCTCCATAACACTCTATTAAAATCTTCAAACAAACAAAAATTAATAACAACTTTTTCTAAACACTCTACTAAAACCTTCAAACAAACGAGCACTTACTAAACACTCAAAATAACTCTTCCATAAAATCTCTAACAAACACCACCTATAGGATGAACCAGATTTTAATTCTATGATTTAAATAACTATTTTATGTGTTTTGTGTTCTTCTATATGAGTTTAGTGTTCTAAATAACTCTTTTTATTATCGAAATATTTTATTTCGTCTCTTAGAACGGGATCGTGTAGTTCATGCTACTGCTCGGTAGGTTGTCTTTAATTCCTCTTCTTTTGTTTGGCAACGAGTTTTTATGATTCTTGATATACTAATCTCGTATGATTTTTGTTTATGTTATTTAGAGTTTATAAAAATACAATAATGTGATCATTAACGACAATCTCATATGGAGGTCCATATTCTCTTTATGATGATTTAAAAAAGTATTCATCATTGTTGTTTTCCTTTGGATGTCCTAAGAGGAAGGAAAGGTTTCAAGGGATTGACGAGCCAAAGAGGTGGACACCCTCGCCAAATAATTATTAGAAGTTGAATGATTTTCACAAGGCTAATAATTGAGGGATTCAATGGATAGCAAGAGACAGTCTATATGACGTTAGCATTATGCACAATATGTTTTAAGAATCTAGCTGTCAAGTTTCTAGAGGAAATTTATATTAGAGAATGTCTTAAGCATATTATGAAAGACAATCGCCGTGTCTTTTCTAAATTATAGTTGAATCTGATACTTTAGAGGCTGAGAATGAGATCGAAAAGAGCTCTCAAGATCTTTATGAACTCAACGACATTATTGTTAATAATAAATTATCGTGTTATAATTTAGAAAATGCTGTTATTTCTCGTTGAGATAGATTTCTTGAAATATAATAGTTGACTCGTAGCTAAAGAGATCTCATAAATTATTTACGTTGTTATCTTCTTTCTCTTTCGTGTGGAAAGAGATTGGTTTTTTTAAGAGAGAATATATTTATCGGTTCCGTGTGACAGAAGATGGCAAGTGATTGTTAGCTTTAAACTCGTGATCTTTGATTGCAACATTCAAATGATTTTTCTACTTCAATAATAGTCTTAAAGAAAATAATGAAAAGTCAATGTTATATTGCAACTTTTAGAAGTTATTGGTATAATTAATTAGTGATTATAACTTACGATTAATTTTTTTGTTTGTTGAATTACAAAAAGAAAGAGTATTTTATTTAACCTAGATTCTATATGTTAATTGAGATAAACTATTTTATCGAGTCAATTATTAAATTAAATTACTTATTGGTATTCATGCTGTACAGCTTCAATGAAAAAAAAAAAAAGAAAAAAAACGAAAAAACAAAACAACTTAACATAACCTAATTGTCCAACTGTCAACACAAGTAGTACGTAATTTGTTTTTAAAAAATTGTTAAATATGATTTCAAAAAAGTTCCGACCTGCCGGATTCGAACCAGCGACCTAAGGATCACTTTGAGTTTACTCACTACAGTCCTCCGCTCTACCAACTGAGCTAAGGTCGGATTTGATAATTTAGTAGACAGTCTGTTATATTATTAACGCACGAAATAATGAAAAGAAAAAAAGAGCGTCGACAGCAGGATTCGAACCTGCGCAGGCACAGCCCAACAGATTTCGAGTCTGTCTCCTTAACCACTCGGACATATCGACATTTTGTTATCTAAGTAAATTTAAATTAAACTATAACCAAAGTATCTATTATAACCCATATTTTCAAAGCAACTGTTCCGTCTTATATTCTAACTTGACCTCAACAACATATAAAGACAATGTAGAAATATTTAAACTTCTCAACTTGTGTAGACTATAAATCTCTTACGTGTTTCTCGGACGGGTATTTTATTATAACATTAAAACATGTCTTTAAATCTAAAATTAGAAATATCATTAAAGTATAAATTCTAACTTAATTATATTTAATGCATATGATAATGTAACTATATTGTTATTATTTTTTTTATTTTTTTTGTAAAACGAAAAACATGTTAAAGAAATAGATTTTAAATGTGTATAATTTTATCAAACTAATCAAATCTATCAAATAATTATTAATTTTGTGGGCATAATTCACTTCATCCTAGAGCGATGAATTTATATCTTTATCAAACTAATCAAATCTATAAAATAATTATTAACGTTGTTACCTAAAAAAAAACCATATGTAATTATTGTATTAATGAATACTATCAATACTTATTAATATTGTTACCTAAAAAAAAAAAACATATGTAATTATTGTATTAATGAATACCATCACGCATTTTCTTGTAATACAATATTAATGTCTACGTAGACAAATATTTTAAAAATTGTCTATATTCGTAAATATTTTATGAAAATACTAGGTCGTTTCTCATAAATTTATTGTCATAACGAAGACAATACATTTTCAAAAAACATGCTATATAACAAAATTTACATAGAGCTTGTTGCATGTTGGTCGAAATCTTTTCAATATGTATGTGCTCCCTAAATGAATCTAGACGAGTCAATGGTCAGATTGTTGATACCAAACAGTAATAAATGAAATAATTTGTTGGTCCTCCATCTCGTTCTCTAGATAGCACAAACTTTGTTAATTTGATGTATAAGCATGGAAAATGTTGAACAACATATCCAACAATACAAAACACATCGGTTCATATTTTAAATTAAAAAATGGTTAAAATAACATTTTGATTTATAGACTTTCACTTTTGTTATATTTCGGTCCTTAAATTTTCAAAAAGCTTTATTTTAATTCTCAGACTTTCATGTATGTTTCATTATGGTCACTGAACTTTTAAATGTATTTCATGCTTTAAAAAAAAGTTTAAATTCGTTTTTATTATATATATATATATATTTATTTATTTATTTATTAGCATCTTTGTCTTTAAATTTTAAAATATGCTCACATATTTTATTTAATTATATTTTTTGATTCAGTTGTTTTATTGTTTGGTGTTAATTTAAGATACAGTTTGATTTGGAACGAGTAAGGTATATTATAATATCATATTGACCATCCAAGTTACTGCAGTCTAATGATTCACGGGCTTTTTATATTGGGCCGGAGATTTTTGGTTCTTCACAAAGCCCAAAAAGCAAGCGGCC
>JBBMEG010000003.1:483106-540926 GCA_037832605.1 Cyclanthera cordifolia
CCCACATCGGTAAGGTGGGGAGTCCTCCAACCACATATAATACAAGGTGGGCTACTCCTCTCATTGCCAATTGGTTTACATAAGGGAAGAAGAAATAAAGAAAAACCACAAGAAACAAGCAATCATTTCAATACCTATACATGGAGTTTCGAATCCCGAAGAACATCAAAAGAAAATGTATGTTGAAGAACACATAACTCCCATAAAAGAAAAGAAATCAATTGTAGGGTTCGAAAATTAACGAGTTTCCGGATTTTGGCGGTAGCAGGGGAAACACGGGGCCTACAAATTGCGATCAAATATTATTTACAGAATATAAAATAAAAAAAAAAACATCAGAATCATGATCAATCTCAATCATGAACAGCAACAACCGAATCGTAATTCGGCTGCTAATCCATTTTCCGAGAAAGGAAGAAAACCTGAACGATGATGAATTGAATCGTACGAGAAAGCGTAATTTGAGTGTTGGATCATGAGAAGCGGTTGTGATGTTGATACAGATATGTGGCTTGAAACTTTTAGCTCTGCCATTGACACGATTCCCTCAACTATTAGCCATTGGTTGGTTTTCATTTCGTTGGTCGTTACAATTACAACTCCATTTTTGTTTTCTTTATGCCCTACAAATATTGCAACGGCAAAACTTCCTTCACCGAAGTGTACAGACTCCCCATTTTCCCTTTTTTTTTTAATTAATTTTTTTCAAGTCTGTATTTTGAAATTTTTACATCATTTTTTAATATATTTTACCCACATATATACACATTTATTCTTCTTTTAATTAGTATTTGACTCAATTTAGATTACTTTAACTTTTTATTTACTTTATTTTTGTTAAATTAAAATATCACCCCCATCAATTCTCATCTTAACATCAATATCAAATTTTAATGTTTATTTGTAAATTTTAACTATCATCTTAACATTACGAGTGTAGAGATTTTAACTATCTCGACATCGATTTCATCTTAACATTCATGTCCTTGGATGTACATAGGTGTCGTTGAGCTATTGTTATTTTGACACTTTTTTCCTTTTACTTTTTGTATTTTCATATATTTTTTCATCCAATCTATATAAAAATTTGTTATGAATATTTAAGCTGGGCATAAATTTTATATCCGTATCCAAATTAATTTAAATTACATAAATATTCATTTATTTATTTAATGTTTATTTAACTTTTTAATAATCTCTTAAATACCCATTTTTCTTCTTCAACCTCTAACCTTATTTTTGTGGTTTTTTTCAGCTGTTAGAAGCTTCATCATCACTGGCGGTGAAGGATCATTAACGCCAACGCATCCGACGTCATCTCCATCAATGTTGAACGGATGTGCAGAGTCTGTCGCGGGTTGCCTTTGGCTAGAGATGGAGTTGGAATAGCTTCGGGTTCATTGGCAAAGATGAGATGTAGTCGAAGATGCCGGAGATGGCCGTTCGTCGGTTATCGGAGTTGCAAAGTTGTTTGTCGAGTCTGCAGCACCGATTTTTATTCATTTTTTTTTCCCTTATTTTTCTCCATGATTTTTTGCCAAAACAATTAATTGAAGAAACACAAAGTCAAATCAGCCACCACCATTTTTTCTGGATTTTTTCTGCTATTTTTGGCTCAATTGTTGATTACTTCAATGACATCTACAAAGCCTAATTTTTTAATGGTAAGATTTGTGTATTTAGCAGATATAAATGAAATATATTATTAAACAAAATATATACTACCGTAAAAATATTATCTACTAAGATATTGAAATCGATAATATTCACATTATTAGAAAACATATCGTATAATGATCATGCTTAGAATTATTACAAATGTTATAATACACATAGCATCATTATAATACTCATATTCTAATCTATTAATCGTGTACATATAATATTCATAGTGTCTCACTTCTTAATAATATGTTTTGTATTAGATAATATATATTTAGGTTACTGAAAAAATACTATATAATACTATAATACAATAGTAATACAAATTGAAGTGGAAACGTTATACTACATTGGTAATACCAACCTAGGGAGCTGAGATAATTAAATTTGTTGAAGTTTCTAATATATTATTGTAGTATTCTAGTTTGTGGATTGATAAATGCAATATTTAATACAAATATATATAATACCTTATTAATATAATATACCTAAATAATACATCATTAATAACATTTTTGTAGTTAAAGTCATCTTCAACTTAGATTTCTTATTTGTTTAAATACAACATCCATTTTTCTATAGTTTTGATTTTTCAAATGGCCTGCTTGCTATTGTACTTTGCCACCAGGTCGAGATCGATGACGACGGTGAAGAACGAGATCGATGGCGACAATGAAGGGCGAGTTTGACGGCGGCGCAGAAGGGCGAGGTCAAGTTCGACGGCATCGATGGTCAAGATCGAGGTCGATAGTGATGATGGTGAAGGTCTCTAGTCCGATGTTGGAGCTTGTCGACGACAAAACTGGTGAGGGTTACACCGGCGCTGATGGCAAGGTTGGCGAATGCAAGGATGGAGTGCGACAACTTGAAAAAAAGAAAATTCTTATTTTTAATGTAGGATATAATTGTCTTTTCATAATATATGTATTTTCTGTATCTTTAATATTTAAATATTATTGTTAATAATTTAAAAGGTAGACATGATTGTAATTAGATTCTTACATTTAGCTAGGGATGCAAAGCTTATATATATATATTTTTTTTTTTTTTTTTTTTCTTTTTCTAATTTGTCATTTGGCTTAACGGTTTTTTTTTTTTTTTTTTTTAACTAAAATCTTTTTTTGATAACAATTCTTATTATTTTGACTATTAGAGAACAATTAGACACTAAATTGTATCAAAAATCAATTTTAACATTAACATTTAAGGAGCTTACTTTATTTGGAAATTTCAATTAATGTTAAAATGTTTTATTTTAGATGCTATTTCAATTTTATATATTAAATTTAAAATTGGCAAAAAAATATTCAATATCACACTGTCGATTCTGGCCTTAAAATTCAATTAAACTTAAGAGCTTTATTCGTAAATTTTAACCATCCTTCTAAATATTTTATTTTAGATGCTATTTTTAAATTGAAAAATTATAATAAATGTCTAAAATGTGTAAACTAATAAAGATGGCGTCTAGTGTTTTTTAGACTTTAAATCAATGTCTAAAACAAAAATGAGGAAAGATAGATATTACATTCATCTCTAAAGTACCCATATTTTAGGTTTGTGAATTTTGAATAAAACAAAGTTGCGCTTATGGATAACTTGGTCAACTCGTGATTCAATGAATAAATAACTACTAACTTCCTATATTTATATATATATTTTTTATTCTTTCTCTCGTGTATATTCCAAAATATATTCTCTAAAAATAGTTAAATAAAAACTTCAATATCTAATTATCAAAATCTTATTATCACATTCCTTAGATCTCACAACAATTAATCTTAACCATTTTTTTCTCTATAGTTTCGATTTGTGCATATTAGGTACACATGACAACCATTCTACGTATTAGGACACACATAAGGGCTAGAACGTTTAACATGCATCTCTTGTGGTACATACGAGTACATAAAACAGAAGATGCAAATTAGTTATAATTAAAAGAAAAAAACATGAAAAATAGCAAATATAATCAGAGGAACATAATCTCTTGAAAATATATTCGAAAATATCTTTTCTACAAATAGTTAAATAAAAACATAATATATAAATATCTAATCTTATTATCACGTCCTTAGATCTCACAACAATTAATTTCAACTGTTATTTTGTATATAGCTTCGATCTGTACGCACTTGGTACTCATAGCAGTCATTGTATATATGAGTATACACCCAAGTACTGCTAGCACGTTTAACATGCATCCCTTGTCGTACATATGAGTGCATAATGAATAAGATAAGACACAAATTAGTTATAATTAGAAGAAAAACGAAAAAATAGCAAATAGAGTGAAGGAAGCAGAATCCCTTAAAAATAGGGATTTCAGTTGGGGAGGATTTAAAACACCTTACCTTCTAAAATGTAACAACTTTCTAGATGTTCATACACTAAGGGGTGAGTCGGAATGTCGCTGAGCGACAAAGACAACAAGCTTGATCGGAAGGGAAGGTCGGACTTGTAACAAATGCGCTAAAATTTTCAATGTGAACGAGCACATGATGATCAGTTGGGCTTCGAATAAAGTGGGAGTTGGGTATTTGTCTCTAAGATTTTTTTAGACTATTAAAATTCTCTTTTTCAATTTCAAATGGAGTTTTGTTTTTTGAGACTATTTGTCTCTTAACATTTTGTTTAATGATATTCACACCCTAATGCAACATTCACCACGAATGCATAGCTCGCCAGGTGCAGGTGCGTATTTCACATTTTCTTTTATTTTTATTATATATTCATTACCCATCACAATTCTCATAATTTTTTTTGGTATGTACTGATGTGTCATGTACCTTACACAATCATCATTTCAAAATTTCAAAAGTTTAAAATATTAAGATTCAACGTATTTTTTTATTTGAAAACATTGAAATATTGGATTATATTGGCAAAAATATCTCATCGTGGTCTTTTTTCTTTTTTTTTTAGATTACAACGATGGAGGGTAGGAGATTCAAGAAACCCGTGACCACATGATCCTTGGGTGTACACAGATGTGGTTGAGCTACTACTCTTTTGGATTAAAACTTTATAGGTTGTAAGAGGTATAATTGTCAAACTTATTTTCATAATTTAATAATTTTAATTCGCAAATTAATTTTAAACATAAATTTGAAGTATAAAAAACTAGATATTATCTTAATTAGTTTCTCCTACTTTTCCATTTCAAATTTGATATTCAAAATATAAATGTTATAGTTTGCCAAAAAAAAAAACCCATATATTAAAACCCATTTGATCTAATAAAAAAATGTGAATTCATCGAATCCAATACAAACGGCAAAAAATCTTAAATTTTAATATATTGGAGTTAGCAGCTACATTTGTTCAATTTAAAGTCATCAACAATAATCTTGTAATTCTAAAAAAAAAAGACAATAATATTTTAGAACTAATATTGAATTTTGTTATAGGCTAAAATATCTAGAAATACTCGAATCAGGCTAGGACCCCTCCCGAGGGTTGTCTGAGTCAATGCAGGCCACGACTCCCAGGAGGTCGGCCAAATTGAGGCCACGATCCACAAGAGGTCGGCCAAGTCCATGCCAACCTCTCGGGGGTCGGCAATATGGAAGCTCGACCCAAGGGTCGGCCAAGCCAATACCGACCCCACGGGGGTCGGGCAATGGAGGCCACGACTCCCTAAGGGTCAACCTAGTCCATGCCACTCCTAGGGGTCGGCCAAGCTAGTTCTGACCCCCTTCAAGAGTCGACCAAAGATGGCGAACACCCCCTAGGGGAAAACCGTGGAGGTTAGGACTCCTCTGTGAGTCGACCGAGTCCAAAAGCGAGCCTTGAGGGGATGACCGAAGGCGAACACCCCCTAAAGGGGGAAAGGCATGGAGGTTAGAGCTCCAGTAAGAGCCGGCCGAGTCCAAGTGACAACTGGATACGATGATAACCACAAGAAGTTACATTGAAGGTGAACATCCCTCTTAAAGGGGGACCAGCCATGGAGGTCATTAGTGACCGAGTCCAAAACTGATCCATGAGGGGACAGCCGAAGGAGAACACCCTCTGAGGGGGGAAAGCCGTGGAGGTGAGGGCTCCCCTAAGAGTCGTCCGAGTCCAAGTGACAACTGGATCCACTGATTACGACCAGGTGATACACGGAAGGTGAACACCCCCTAAGGGGACAAGCCATGGATGTCATGATTGACCGAGTCCAAAGCCGATCCTCGAGGGGATGGTCGAAAGCGAACACCCGTTTAAGGTGGGAAAGTCATGAAGGTTAGGACTCCCCTAGGAGTTGACCGAGTCCAAGTAACATCCTAGGTTGTTGCACCCTTAAGGGGTAACGTCTTGAGTTACACTGAGAAGACCCACACCCTTAAGGTGTCGGCCCTAGAGGTGAGAACCTGCAAAGGTTGGCCGAGTCCAAGTAACCCCGGAGATAAGACCGTTACACCTCTCAAGTCTAATGGTTAGGAGTTACACCGGTATTCATTCTAGACTTAATAACTAACGTTATGAACGACTGACCATTAAGCTACTTATAAGTGAGCTGCAGCGATTACGAGTTCGACTGCTATAAAACGTTAAGTCATCCTCCATTTGAATCCAAGCTGGATTAAGCTGAAATACACTCATAATCCTTGTAAGCTAATCTCAAGCTCTCTCTAAACTCTCTTAAAATATTTTACTGACTTAGGCATCGGAGGCCATGTGGCTCACACCACAGCGGTGTGCCTAATTTTCGTAGTTTTAGGCAAATTCGTCCTGGGTAAATAAATCTCTACCGTTGATCCTAGTTAACCATTTTTAGCATCAACAGTTGGCACCAGTTGTGGGGACAATTTCGTGTTCTACCTGAAAAGCAAGACTTTTTCACTTTTCTTTCAAGATGACGAACAACCTAAGTCATAACAACCATGTTGTCGATGGAGAGTCAAACGGCGAGCACGCTCCGAGAAAAGTTGCTGCCCAGAGAAGGGAGCAAGACTTAGTCGAGAACCATCCGGAACCTGAGGGTGGGGAGCCTATGCAAGGAGCGGAGCAAGTTGATCCGAGGTTCACAGCCTTGGAAGAACAAGTGCAAAAAATACTAGAGAACCAAGGTTGATTGATGAAATAACTCGAATAACCCCCTCCAACCAAGGCTACCATTACCGAGAACCAACAAGCACCACAAGAGGTGGTAGCATGTCCACCAGTCAGGGAGCAAGCTGCGGCGGAAAGATCTATACCCTTGATACGGGACACTGCGAGACGGAAAGCCCTAGCCACCGAGGCTCTGAGAGAGGTTCCCTCCCGACACTCAAGACCGATAGATCATTTTCAATTGGGGGGTATAATCGAAGAAAGGAGCACTCGGTGCACCAAGTAGCTTCTCGAAGTGGAGGAAGTCGATCCATATCACATTCAATTAGAAGCAGCCAACCACAAAGCAACCTACAAATAACTTATAGTCAGTATCTGAAAGTCCTAAGTGACCGTGTAATGAGATCAGACTTACAAGCGGACCAAGGAGCGGCGATCAACCAGCGTCGGAAGGAAGCAGTGCCTGATGGAGCCGAGGACCAACCTTGGTTAGCTCAGTTTCGCCTCATCCAAGATCAGTTGGGGGATATGAAGAAGGCTCAGGTCCAAGAAGAACTTGACTTAGACAACCTAGTCGACCACCCCGACCCTCCTTTCATTGACGAAATTATGGAGAAGCCGGTACCGACAAAATTCAAGCTTCCAATCATGTAGGTGTACGACGAGTCCAAGGATCATGTGGAACACTTAGATTCTTACCGGGCATGGATGGAACTTCATGGAGTGCGAGATGAAATTAAGTGATGAACATTCTCATTCACGCTCACAAGACCAACTCGAAGATGGTCCAGGCAACTTAAACGAAAGTCCATTGCGTCGTTCAGGAAGCCGGCCCGAGCTTTTGTCACCCAATTCTTGGGCAAACAAGATCAGAAGAAGTCGGTCATGCATTTACTGACTGTGAGGCAAAGAAGCCATGAGACCTTACGGGAGTACATGAAGCGCTTCAACAAGGAAGCGTTGCAAGTTGAACGATACACCGACGATACGGCTCTAACAACAGCAATGGCAGGACTTAAGGACGAAAAGTTCCTATGGTTCTTAGGAAAGAGGGCACCACTTATATATGTAGAGTTGCTCACTCGGGCACAAAAATACATGAGTGTCGAAGAGCTGGTGAGTTCCCAAGCACACTGAAAAAAGGCGTTCAGCCCTAGGACGCGAAAAGGGCGACTACCTAGCGAGAATCCAACTACAAGGAATCACGCAAGCGGAAAGAGTATGGCCAAAAGAGGGTACCTACCCGTCGGTTTGAAAAATACACTCCGACCATAGTACCAGTCGAGCAGATCTTGATGGAGATCTGAGACAAAGAGATGTTGACATGGCCTGGAAAGATCAAGGCAGGAGCTAACAAGAGAAATAAGGACAAATATTACTTATTTCACAAAGATCACAGTCATACAACCTCATACTGCCACGACCTAAAAGGGTCGATAGAGTCCCTTATCCGAAGGGGATAGCTAAAAGAGTACGTTGAAGAAGGTGAAAAAATGCCCGAGTCTCCTAATAAAAAGAGGAGATGCGAAGGTTTACCACCATCTCAAAAGGTCCGAACCATCGAATGAGAACCTGTAGGAGGAAGGTCTAACAAGATCTATGGACGGGGAATTGATCCTAGTAAAGGCTGTTCGAAAGATAGCGCCTGAAGAAAAGTCAATCCTTGGAAATATTCTTGAAAACTCCTCCTAGAAAAGTTGAATGAGACAGGAAAGAAATTGCAGAGAGATTATAGGTTATTCCCTTGCTGAGCGAAGCCCAAGTGGTTAGCTTCGCAGCCTAGACCAAGAGCAAAGAGAGAGTCTCATAACATTCTTGAGAAAGAATGCAGACATTTTTGCATGGACAGCTGACTACATGCAGGGGGTTGACCCGACAGTTATAGTTCAGCGAATCAATGTCAATTGAGACCACAAACTAAATTGGGGGTAAAAGTTATAGATAAGAAGTTGGTCCCAAGTGAGGCTGTCACAAAGATAGTACCTGGGAGAAGTCAATCCTCAAGAGTATCTTTCACACCCCTCCCAGATAAGATAACTAGAAAAAAATCTATTCGGAAAGTACTTTACCCCGAATGACACTCAAACACTGTCTTGCTCAAGAAGAACCTCAATACCAAGCTCGAAAGCTTGGAAGGGTCATGGTCGGAAGAGCCACCACAAGCACTGTGGGTACACCGCACCACACCTAAAACATCAAAAGCCCCTGCTCTTTAGCATTTGGGGTGGAAGCAGTAACCCCAGTAGAGATGAACCTCTCCTCCCCGCGTATCGAATCTTTTGACACATAACAAAATGACTAACTACTACAGATGAGCTTGGATCTCTTGAATGAAAGAAGAAGTGCAATCCACCTAAAGTAACAAGAGTTCGATAATGGAGTCTATGGGCCACATTGAAGAGGACCGTACGAGGTCACCAAAGTGGCCTGCCCAGGCACCCACTACCTTCAAGGCATAGACTGGAATAAGATCATTCATCCTTGGACCATGTATATTTGAGAAATATGTTTTCAATAAAATATAGTCCAATTTCCCAACTAGTGTTAGCAATAAAGATTGTCCTATCATTCTATACAAAACTCTCTAAATTTAAGCTATAAGTCTATAGATTTATAATACATTAAAGCTTAAATTAGGGGTAAGCAAGAGTAAGGAATTGATAAACATTCAATTGCAAAATTTCTAGTGATAAAAAGTTGTAATACGAGCATACAACACCCGAAGAAAAATGTTCCATTTCAAAAAAATGAAAAAATGAGTACATCAAAAAGCAAAAAAGTTATCCAGTGCTACAGTTGCTGGAACCAGGATGTCATTCACAGACACACCTTGGAAGATGCGGGAGTCATAAGCAACCTGCACTGGATCACTAGGAAGTCTAGACTCAAAAGCCGACAAATAAGGGCCAGCAACCTTTGCTGCAGTTGTGGCACAAAAAGACTTAGAGGGAGACAAGAGGGTACCATGACTAACTGGTTCTTTAATTCGGTCTAGCGCCAAACCAATAGTAGTCGCGCCCAAAGTTGTTCTCCAATGTTACAAAGGCATGAGAGTCTTTCACTAAATTGACTAAGTATGAGGTATCCTACAACTTCACTTTAGTAGAAGTCAAACTCTCGACAAAGCTGAGCGATGGTAGATTAGCCTTCCTTGTAAGTACAAGTAACAAGAATTAGGACCGCCTTAATGGAAGTCCGAAAGTCAACCAAGGCGACCTCAGCAACATGTTGAGCCTTACGAGCTTGGCCCAAGTCTCACTTGAGTTGATCGATGCTGGAAAACCAAGAGGAGCGCGTATGGCGCAAGTCCTCTAAAAGGTGTCGATAAGTCGAAGCAAGGTGCATAAAGGCCTGCCATTCAAAAACTACAAGGAAACGGGAAGTCCTTTGAAGTAAGGTTCACCATACCATTGGTATGAGTCCTAAAAACAAGGAAAGGAAATCCCACCCACTAAAGGAGCCTTCAAAGTCAGTGTACCTCACAGGCTGTGGACTCCAAAGAACATGTTAGACCTAGACTTGACTACCAAGACCTTACGCCGAGTCCTCTTTTGAAGAGGAGGCTAAGGTGGGGCGTACTTCATCCTCATAGTCAAAAGAGGGATCCATGTGCAAATTTCAAAGAATGTGTCTGTGAAGAAGCAAAAGTTCGAAAAGGCGCTTAAAAATGGACAAGTCCCTGCAAAGGGAGCCTCAATAGCCTAAAAATTTGAAAAAATGCTTAAAAAAGCGAGTCCCTATATAGAGGGCCTAAGGAACCTTTCAGTAAAAAAACGCTAAAAAAGGGACAAGTCTCTACAAAGAAAGTCTAATTACCCTAAAGTTTAAAGAAAGAGCCTAAAAGGGCGAGTCTCCACTAAGAGGGCTTACCTAGCCTAAATTTTGAAAATGTGCCTAAATGTAGTAAGTCTTTGAAAAGAGAGCCTAGTTGGAAAAAATTTCAAAAAATGTGCTAAGGGATGGCGAGTCTCTGAAAATGGAGCCTACTTGGCCGAAAAAAGTCAAAGGGTAGTAAGTCTCTGAAAAGAGAGTCTACTTAGCCAAAAAGAGCCAAAGGGTAGTGAGTCTCAGAAAAGATAGTCTACTTGGTCGAAAAGATCCAAAGGATGGTGAGTCTCTGAAAAGATAGCCTAGAAAAGATCCAAAGGGTAATGGTCTCTGAAAAGGGAGCCTACTTGGCCGAAAAGAGCCAAAGGATAGTGAATCTCTGAAAAATGGAGCCTACCTCGCCAAAAAGAGCCAAATGGTAGTAAGTCTCCGAAAAAGGAAGCCTAATTGGCCAAAAAAAGCCAAAAGGTGGTGAGTCTCTACAAACGGAGCCTACTTGGACAATTATTTAAAAAGAATGCCTAAAAGGGTGACACTCTAAAAAGAGAGCCTTCTTAGCCGCAATTTTCGAATAAGTGCCAAAAAGAGGTGAAACTCTAAATGTAGAACCTACTTGGCCAAAATTTTGAAAAATGACTAAAAAAGGTAAGTCTCTATAAAAGAGAACCTTCTTAAGAACGAAATACTCTTCAAATTCCTGTAACAAAGTAAGTCAAAAAATAAAGAGTGAGGGTAATGTTATAGGATAAAATATCTCGAAATACTCGGACAAGGCTAGGACCCCTCCCGGGGTCGATCGAGTCAATGTCGACCCCCCACGTGTCGGCCAATTGGAGGTCACGACCCTCAAGAGGTCGGAAAAATGGAGGTTACGACTCCCAGGGGGTTGGCTAAGCTAATGTCGAACCCTCGGGGATCGGCCAAATAGAGGCCACGACCCCCAAGGGATCGGTCAAGCCAATACCGACCTTCCGTGGGTCGACTAATGAAGGTCACGACCATCAGACGGTCGACGAAATGGAAGCCACAACTCCTAGGGGGTCGGCCAAATTAAAGCCACGACCCTCAATAGGTCGATCATGTCCATGCCAACCCCCTTGGGGTCGGCCAAATTGAGGGCACGATCCCCAAGGGATCCACCAAGCCAATGCCGACCCCCGGGGGTCGACTAATGAAGGTCACGACCATCAGAGGATCGAAAAAATGGAAGCCACGACTCCTAGGGGGTCGGCTAAATGAAGACCACGACCCTTAATGGATCGACTAAGTCCGTGCCGACCTCCAGGGGTTGGCCAAATGGAGGTCACCACCCCCAAGGGTCGGCGAAGTCCATGGAGGGGTCGGCCAAAGAAGGCGAACACCCCCTAGGGGAAAAGATGTGGAGGTTAGGACTCCCTCAGGAGTTGACCAAGTCCAAAATCGAGCCTTGAGGGGACAGCCGAAGGCGAACACCCACTAAGTGGGACAAGCCATGGAGGCCATGATTGATCGAGATCAAAGCTGATCCCCGAGGGGACGGTCGAAGGCATACACCCCCCCTAAGTTGGGAAATCCATGGAGGTTAGGACTCCCCTAGGAGTCGATCGAGTCCAAGTAACATCCTAGGTTGTTGCACTCTTAAGGGGTAACGTCTTGGACTTACACCGAAAAGCCCCACACCTTTAAGGGGTCTGCCGTGGAGGTGAAGACCTGCAAATGTTAGTTGAGTCCAAGTAACCCTCGAGACCGTTAGACCTCTTAAGTGTAATGGTCAGGGGTTGCGTAGGTATTCATTCTCGGCTTAATGGCTGATGTTACAAATGGTTGATCATTAAGCAACCACTAAGTGAGCTACAGCGGTTACGAGTTCGACTGCTATAAAACGTCATGTCATCCTTCATTTGATTCCAAGCTAGGTTAAGCTGAAATAC
The DNA here is from genome assembly GCA_037832605.1 of Cyclanthera cordifolia. NCBI lineage: Eukaryota > Viridiplantae > Streptophyta > Magnoliopsida > Cucurbitales > Cucurbitaceae > Cyclanthera > Cyclanthera cordifolia. The sequence goes on from JBBMEG010000003.1 coordinate 495,544, forward strand.
ACGCATAATCCTTGTAAGCTTATCTCAAGCAGCTCTCTCTAAACTCTCCTAAAATACATTACTGACTTAGTCATCATAGGCCATATGGCTCACACCACTCCGATGTGCCTAATTTTCGTTGTTTCGCAGGCAAATTCGTCCTCGGTAAATAAATCTCTACCGTTGATTCCAATTGACCATTTTATAGTCTAGGTAAGCTGCATGATTGCTTAATTTATTTTCAATAAAATTTATATTATTTTGAATGTAATGTATAGTATTTGAAAATTTTGATTGGAATTTTTTAATACAGATTCAATATAAAAAATTGAAATAACATCTAAAATGATGGTCAAAATTGACAAATAAATATTAAATTTTGGAAATTATTGAAGGTTAAGATGAAAATTGATGTCGTAATATTAATTCTTTCGTCAATTTTGTTTGTAAATAAGGATTGCTATCTAAAAAAATATTTAATTTAATAGAAACAAAATAAATAAAGAGTTTTAAGTAATCTAAATTCAATCGATGTCTAATTTAAAAAAAAAAAATTATATATATCTGTGTGTGTGTGTGTGTGTATAGATTAGATAAAAAAAGTTGGTATAAAATTGCAAACTACACAAATAAAAAGAGATTTGCAAAAAACATTAGAAAAAAAACAAAATGTACAGTATGTAAACTTCCTACAGAATTTCCGGCAGGGAAGTTATACTCATATTACAATGGTTGAGCTGCATATTTCCTATTAATTTGTGATTAAAAGTCAAAAGGTATGGAATGTTGTAGTGAATTTAAAATGGATAAAAATACATGATGCATGTTTGGCCACGTGGAAAGGGAATCGAAAGATAAAATAATGGAAGTTAGAATAAATTAGTTTTTGGTGAGATGAAAATTTGGTGAGTTAAATGATGACAAGCGATCTCTTCCCTTCTCATCTTATCATATTACCCCAAACATACTTTTTTTATGAGAAACGAAAAATATTTTCATGGATAAGATAAAATAAATTAATAAATTTGTTTGGGTAGTTTTGTGCATTTTGTAATAGGAAAACTTATGAGACTGGTTAAATCTACAAAATAATAATAAATTGTTAAGGATTGTGTTATAAATGTCTAGTAGTTTGTATATTATAACAAGCATTTAATGTTAGACATTTAATGTCATATTTTAGTTATTAATAAATATCATTATTTTCTTATATTGCACATTTAATATTCAAACGTCATTTAGTCTTATCGCATTAATTGGACAAGTATATGAAACATACAAGTGGATGTAGTTTCAAGTTAATAACCTAAAATATCTATAGTATATGGACTAAGACAAAGGCGCCTAAGTCCTAGTGACACTGTTGGTGCAACCCACTTTGCAAGAATTGCAAACGACATGATTCTAGTTGTTCATGTGGAGACATGTGAATGTGAGTGCCTATGAAAAATAAGTTTTTGCATAAGACGAGACCAAAAGTTTTATGATCTTTGAGCTAGTAATTCTGTTATAGACTCGCATCAACTACTTCACTAATGATGATTGTATGTTGATGTGATCATAATTAAGAACCCAAGTTTTCAAAAAATAAAACCAAAGACCTTACTTAACTGCAAATGCATGAAAATCAGTTACAAAACCAATTTAACGGATAAACCAACGTGCATTTAATGAAAACGGTTTTCAGTGGGATCTCATATCATTTAAGTAAGCAATAAATTTCATTTATCCAAAAATTGTGGAATTCAAAACATGCTAGGACTTTTCCTAGACTCTAGTGCAATGTCCCCATAGTCAAACAGCAGCCTGGTCAACATCCTGGTCCAAGTACCTGAGAGGAAATCCACAATGGAAATGATGAGTCACGAAACTCAGTAAGGGGCCCCAACTCGGGGTTCAACATGTATACAGTCAAAAGACCATATCACATAATTCAATACAAGCCAGAAAATAATAATAAGTAATCTATGTCAAAACGAGAGAAGTTTAGCAGCTTAAACTGTAAATCCAAAAATATTATTCACGAAGTCCTTTGACTCAAGGAAATCTTGGTACCAATGCTAGTGTGAGAGCTTCTCGACGAGCTGAAGCAATCTGGTTGCCGCTAGACCTTGAGCACTCGTGCGAAAAGGTAGTATACGCACCCTCCGCAGTGGGATATCGCCCACACCCTCACTCCTAAACACGGCTCCTGAAAAAAGTCAAGCGAACTCTGTGTAGGTATGGCTAACCTGGTGGCCACCCGATCCCTAACACTACCGCGATGAGGAATATCGTCCCCTCGCCCAGCACTTGACAAATCCCCTATCCAAATCTAATAGCTAAGACAAGTCTGACCTAACCGTAGCTCGGGCTCTCAAAGAAATATCGTCTCCTTTGGAACGTCTCAAAAACTCGGGTTCCCTTTGGAACATTAAAATAATTGGTCCTTATTTAGACATCTATAACTCAATGAATCAATATGGCTAGATCTCTTTGGAACATCCAGACCTAATACACACGCATATATATATCACAATATATAAAGCAATGTTAGGCTAGTTGACTGTAAAACTTCACATCCTAACAAGCATCAACAATGACTCAAAATAATATAATACATACAAGTACACTCAAATCATATTCACGTAATAGATATCATAGAAACACCACAATCATCAAGATAATAACAAGCTCAATCGACATATATACATGTTATTACACCACTGACTACAAGAAGGAGTAATGGTTTTTTACCGGGCCAAAATTCTCAAATGAGCTCCTTAGCTCCAAAACCCTCGAACCACGAAGATTGATCATTAAAATGGACTCAGGATGACGAAATCATTCAAGAGACCACACTTTCAAAATGGGTTCTCGGGTCTCGGTACTCGGTCAAAGCTAATCAAACTTAGCCAAGGGTCTCTCTTTTCAATAACTCATGACCTAAATGCAATTAATCAATTTAAAAATATTAATTGTTTAATTTAAGTTCTCACCCCCACATGGTCTCACCAGATAAAGAATTTAATAAAGAACGCTTCAACACTTAACAGGTTTGATCATGGCCAACAAAAATGACAAAAGAGGTCTACCAGAATAAATACATTTACAATTTGTTTTAATTCAAGTTTCAATAAAAGAATTTCATTTTACCTACTGATAAATAATAGTCAGAATGCACAAACTTAAAAACCAGTGAAGAATAAGGTTCTAATATCAACAATAGCGCAATAAATATAACGCATTAGTGAAATGTAACGACCTGACCCAAACTATGAGTCCAATCTCTAGTCTTTCACCCTAATGCATGAATTTAAAATTTTGATGAGGTGGCATGTTCTCAAAACAACAATATTTAATTAAATTCAACAAAAGCTCTCAAAACCATTTAAGGGTACCTGAGTAAAATCCAAAATAGTGAAACATCATTTAATACCATAACCAACACATGCCCTAAAAGTTATGCGGAATGAAACATAAGTGAAATAAATTGTAAAAGTGCAGCGGTGCTCATGGTCAAATCCAGCTCGATCATCCATCATGGTTCAGACTTGGTAAACCTGTGCAATTCCACAGTGGAAAGGGTGAATTCGTGAAAACAAAGTAAGGATTCCCAACTCGGGATCAGACATGAATATAATCAAAATAAGATATCAACAATCGCAACAAATACAACGGTCTCAATAATATACCTCAAACAAATGATACATAGACCCAAGCTTCACTAAAACTTACGTATTAAGCAAGGTCCCCTATGGGACGGCGGTGTCAACGCACGCACTAAAAATGAGGCTTGTCCCATATGGGACGGCGGTGTCGTTGCACACACCCTGATCCGAATCTTGTTCCCTATGAGACGGTGGTGTAGTCTAGTTTGCTATGGAACATCCTGGCCTATTACGCACCTTAAATGTCTTGCAACAATTTAAACTACATCAATAAAACATTGCATTCTCTGAACATCAACAAGTATCAATGCATCAACACAAACACATAACCGGATATAACCTATCGGTTTAGTTCCATCTTGATAATCATGATTAGGCCAGTCTTCTAAATAATATGACAACATCAATTAAGTAGTAATCCATATGAGCATCTTCGAGCTTCTATATATCATCACAATTTTCGGATATTCACATATTCATATGTATTTATAGGTTCAATTCCATCTCAGTTAGCCAGCACCAAACCAAGTATCATCAAATCATACAGGCATGTATCTAATAAATGGTTTGCAAATACATGATATCAGATGATGCATATGATGAATGATAATACCGAGACGACTTCACTAGGGCCCTGCAGTTCTGAGTCTTCAATAGATAGTAACGGCGACACCGGGGCTATCCTGACGGAACATGCCACTACGGGCCTTCAGTTGCTAGAACTTTACATTGTCGGGGCTACTCTCGTAGGGCGTGCCACTCTCGAGCCTTCAGTAGATAGTGATGGTGACACCGAGGCTATTCTATTAGAACATGCCACTCTTGGGCCCCTTTTAGACAATAATTTACACTTCCGGGACTACCCTTGTAGGCAATGCCACTCCCGAGCCTTCAATTTGATTATTACTTGTGGCTTTCCAAATGATGCATATATATGCAAATACTCAGACACATATCAAAATAGGTCAACAGGTGCATCATCAAAACATGTCAGCACATCATCATAGTGCATCACATATGTATAGTTCATTGGATAACAATATCATTCACAAACAACAGGGCAATCAATGCAGATCATCAAGTAAATTACACTCAATTTATCCTATACCTGCTTATATTTACCAACAAGATTCCAATTCACGGATATAATTCATTTACCTTAAGCGATCCCACGAGCGAGCTCCTACGCTCCAAGCCAACATTCAGCAAAGGCTAGCTCACAAACGGAGGCCTAACAATTTAACGAGTCCAAACTAGCACCTTAGACTCTCAAAAATGGAATCAGGACATCAATATTAGTAAAAAGGACTAAACTTTGAAAAACGTATTTTTGGGATCCGCGGCCCGGTCAACTCGGTTGACCGATCAAAGCTGGTCAAACTGGTCAAACTACCTCAAACTATTCAAATCTTCCAATAATTAAATCATTCTTTTAAGACTCCAATTCAATTTAATTTATTTATTTATATATCTATTTTAACTATTTCCAATGAAAAACACACGGTCCAACCAACAAATATATATTAATTTCATTTTTCATTTTCTTAACAATTTTAAAATTCAAGGGGCCCCACATGGTCATCTTCTTCCTTCACCTCCTACTTTCTCTTATAAACTCCATTATTGGAGTTTAACCAAGCTTTACAACAAAAAACCACCCATGGTTCACAAACACCACCAAACCAATAAATAAACCTCACCAGCGGCTGTCTCGGCGCAAACCCGATAAAATAGATTTGCGTGGCGAGCTCGGACGTGGCTGGCTTAGCGTGGCTGATGGCGCGAGCTGCACAACAAGGCACGGGCGCGAACTGAGCGCGGCGAACGGCGAGCACGGTAGTGTTGGATGGTGTATGTTTCAAGTGGTTATCGAAAGTGAGATTTTGACATCTTGAATGTTTGGAATGAGTTTAGGCTTAACTTAATCCCTTATAAACTTTAGCCACATATTAAAAAAAATCAATTAATATTTACTTAAAATGTGATGCTCATTTAATTAATTATTTAAAATAAAATAAATAATAATTAATCATTCTTCTTTTAATTAATAAAAAAAGTAAGGATTTTAAAACCATTAGAACTTAGAAATAAAATCCAATTTTCTTAATAGTAAAATTTTGGGTTGTTACATGAAATCTCAACCAACTATGATGTAGATCTAATGCCAAAAATCAATAAATTATCAACTTACAAAATTACCTAAGAGAACTCCCACAGCAAGTGAATTGATGTTGGGACGTAAACCTGGCGGTGTGGGTTCGGCTTTGCACTGCCCAAATCGCGACTGCGCTAGCCGGATTTGATTGGCGCAACAAAGAGATGGGCGACGACTTTTATTCGGCACACCCTTGTGTGCGTGAACCAAGAGTAAGAATGAGGGAGAGAAAAAAACTTAATTTTTCGTCAAATCAATTAAATGATTGGATAGTTTGCAGGATTTGATAGGAATGAGATTATCCAATTTAATCTATAAATACTTCTATTGAATTAATTTTATAACCTTTAATAAATCTCTGGAATAATAACCAATGTCTTTTTTAACCACTATTCAATTTATTTTAAATTATAATTTAAAGCTTGAAAACTTGAGGTTGTTACAAATTCTAGGTGGGTTGCGAGCTCCTACCCTATGAAAATGTCATTTGATGTGCATGAGTGAGACCAGCCAAATAGCGCTGAGTCAACAAGTCCTCCACGTCGAGGATTGTTGTAGTGAATGGCTAGGAACGAAACATCACAAGAAGAAATTCACGTGTTCTCGTATTATAAAGAATATGTTGAGTTATTTCCTTAAGAATGGATTCCGAGGCTTGAACAAATGGTACCCGCCTCTCATTGGCTCGAGAGAACACTGGTTTATAGTTGGACTATAAACAGCTGGTTCATTAGAGGAATTAGTGACACTTAGAAAGAAGTTATCACAAGTGTAACGAATTTCTTATCCCAACTGTGAATTACAAACAAGCTCATGTCATATGACATATGCTCGATTATATCTGTGAACGTTGACTGGTCATATAATGCAAAAGGGTTCAACACATGGATTTAGTGGAATAAGTTTGTTGTTAACGGGAGGGATTGGATCTCGGATCGTTGTAGCTTTCAACTTATAAGTCCACTGGTCCCCGAGCAAGCTCATAATTTCTGGTACACTTTTATATTAGAGACTGAATTTAAAAAGTTCAAAAGAGTTCAAATTTAGAGAAATAATTATATGAGACATAATTAATAAGAGTGTTAAGTTTAATTGTTAAACTTAATTAATTAATCTATTTGATCTATTAATTTAATATTTATTGAATAAATATTAAAAGAAGAAATTAATTTATTGAAAAATTAATCATAAATAATTATTGGGTAATTATTGAGAGAACTCATATGTTAATATGTTGGACATATTGTTTTAATAGTTATTGGATAATTATTAAGTTAAGAATTATTAATAATATGTTGGACTAATAATTATTGGATATTATTAAATTAAGAATGTTGAACATATTAACTAGATTAATAATTATTTGATAATTATTAACAAGAATTAATATATTAATTTAGTGGATTTATGTTTTTTAATAATATAATGGATATATTATGGAATTGGAATTTATTGGATAAATATCAATTAAAAATTATTAAAACAGTATATGGAATATTTGAAAAAATTCGAAAATCTCTTCCTCTAAATTGGGGAAGGCAATTTCGTCCCTAGGAAGGGGATGGATTTTCTAATTCTTATGTTAAATGGGAAAAAGAAATTTTTTTTTATTTTTTCCCATCTTTAAATATTGGATACTTAAAGATATTGTATTTTTCTAATTTAAAATATTCATTCTTTATTATAAATAGAAGGCTTTTGAGATATTCATTCTCATCTCACTCATTTTTAGAGTAACATATTCTCAAGAAAAAACTCTATGAAAGTTGAGTTCTCTTTTTCCTCCTAAATATAAGTTTCAAGCCCCCTTTTCTAAAAGGATTCTCCTCAACCATTTAGTGTAGCAAAGAAGTCATAGCCTAGAAGGTAAGAGGAGATCGTTCAAGATCGAAAAGAAATTTGATCATGATCCTACTTGTTGGGAATTCTCGGGTAGGAGCATGCAATCACACAAAAAATAACGCACCGGAAGCGTGGTTATAATCACAAAAAAATGAAAATAAATATAATTAATTCTATTAACTACTTGTTAATTAATCTACATGCAACCCCTAGGTGATTAATTTGTTGTTGATAAAACATAAAGACTTTCACAGATTGTCGCCTCTAAATAAGTTTGACTAGTCTTTAGGTTGAGAAGATCACGATCAATTCCTTTTTTATTATTTTCTTGATTGAATCATTCAATCTTCCAAGTTATATTTATAATGTGTTGTGCTTTGTGGAAAGTTTTCAGAGAAATGAACTTGGAAGTATTTTTTCAGTGATTTGACTTAAGAGAAAAAAGATTAAAAAAAACCTATAATGTACCAATTATTAAAAAAAAAATGATATAATTAAAATAAATTACAAAAATTCTGTTTTTCTCATTGGGATTCTTCTTATTCTGATATTGATAGTAAAAACTGCAGTCATAATTTATTGCATTTGCAAGACAACATCACTTTTTACCTTCTTTTTTTTTTCTTTTTTTTTTTTTGACAACCTCATATTAGTAGTCATGATTTCGTTTTTTTTTTGGGTCAAGAGTTTCAAAATTTGTTTGATTAAATTTTTTTGACAAGAGTCATGAATTCAATTAGTGTAAAATAACATTTGGTTTCAAGCTGAAATTTGTTACATTTCTGTTATTGTATTATCCAAAGTTGAATTTTAATCATTAATTTTTTTAATTTGTTCCATTATTATTCCCAACTTTCAAAAGTTTAATCTAACTACATGTAATTTATTTTGTTCATTTTTCTTTTAAAAAAATACATTTTTAAAATATTAAAATAGATTTAAGTTTTGTCATTGGTTTCATTAAAAATATTAATGAACCAGTTTTGATTAGTATTGATTTTAAATTCTCAATAAAAACAAAATATAAGCTTTTTCTATAAAATACAAAGACTAAAATAAAAAAAATTAATATTCAGATACTAAAATAAAATATTAGAAATTCAGATTAAAATAAAACAAATCTCAAAAGAGTAACTAAGATTCAGAAACCAAACTACAATGGTCTTTAACCCTCTCAATTAAAGAAGGGAAAAAATAGGATACAAGACAAAATTTAAATGACTTTTATAGGGCTAATCATCCAAGAAAGTATAAAGAAAAATGACAAAAAAAAAACTACTCACCTCAACTGGATAATGTTACAAGTCAGGTAGGTTAGGTAATACAGTTAAAGGACCGGACCTGTAAAAGGAGCTGTAACTATGCCTGCTCCTTTTAGAAGATTATTTCTGTGTTGCAATTAAATACAAAAGCTGCTACAAATATAGCAATCCCCCAAAATCCCCCTTCTGATTTTCCAACCAAAAAGACGGATTTTTTCAGAACCCATTGGTGGTTCATAAAAACTCCAATCTTGCCAATTTTTTAACTTGAAACAGACTGATTATCATACATGGCGAGGTCCTCCCCGGCGATTCAGAAGCACGCGATGAACATGATTCGGGAGCACAGGATGAACATACTACCGGCTGCTGCCTAAATCTTCATTACCTCCTCCTCTCCAACTCCCATCCTCTCTGGTTAATGTGCTACCAGGTTGGCCAACGTACTGCTCGGCATTAGCATAGGGGATTTTGATGGATGTCACAGGATCCAAAATGCCTGTACAAGAATCACCCATGAGAATCCCTCCCCTCCCGACAACATTCATTCCGACGAGCACTCTTCCCTGCTGCTGTAAACTTGCTAACGACAGAGCATCCAACCCATTTCGTCTGTGCATCTCTGAAATTTTGTCAACTGGGAAAGGTCGCATCTTAACACAATCTCGAGTTCTATAAGACAGGTAATCAACCACTCCATCCTTTGTTGGGAAAGCCGATACCAGTCCATTAAGATTTCCATCACCATTATTTGCAACTGCCTGCAATGGCAGTTGATTGGTTTGAACAGGCATTGCAGAGTAGCCACCGAATGCAGCAGGATACTTGGCCTGTAAAACGGCAGAATCAGGCAATGCAGAAAGCCCAGTCTGTATTCTGCTTCCATCCCAAAATCCGTAACTCCTTAACGGAACATTCTCCCCCATGTTGGTTGATTTGCTGCTTGACTTGTGAATTACATTTTTCTCTCCACACTCGTTAGAACCAGAGCTTGAAAGCTGCTGGGAAGGAGCATGACTTAGTATCTGACCGAACAGTTTCACCCCACCTTTCTTGGGTGGAACGTCTGAACCCGAGGCACTGCCACTGCGTGAAGTATTCTTCTGAGAATCATGGCCTAATTCAACATTCAACGGCAAAAAAGGAAACTTGTCCGCCTGGTTGCACGACTTGGAACTGTTACAGTTTTGAAGATAACATTCGTCAGCAACACTGTTACAATTGATGTCTGGCTTTGACAGCCTTTGAACAGCAGGAAAAAATGTGTGATTGATATTTCTATTTATGTCCTCAATGAATGCTTTATCAAAAGGATAGCTGCATGGAAACTCAGACAATTCAACATGGTGTGACAAATGATTTTCGTGCTCAGTATAGTTGCCTCTTTTCGACGGTTTTTGGCTTACATCTCTAACCTCCTGTGAAACAGTAGTTGATGACAAGATATCTTGGTTAAGCTTCTGTTCCCTTTCCATGACACCAGGATCAGAATGCCCAAAAGCAGGAGACTTTTCTTCGGATTTGGTACAAGACTTCCCAACATAATCCACTATAAGAATGTTTGGTTGTGAAGTTTGTTGATCAAGTCCCAAAGACCTTCCCTCAAGAGAAATATCAGAATCAATTACAGACGAATCACGAACTGAGCACTGTAATATGCTTTGACCGTGTAAGTTACTTCTTTTTTCTTCTCCAAATGCAAGCTTCGCTATAGCTCTACTCTCACCCATAAATGTTGAACTTTCATCAGCTGGGGACGCCAATTCAGACCTCAGAATGTTGGGTTCATTACAGCAAATGCTTCCTGCTTCAGCATTGTCAGAACCTTCAATTTGGAGGTGATCATGCAGTGGCTGGCTGGGAGAGGCACAAGTATTATTGAGATTGCAGGTAGAATGAGAATCTCGATTATGCCCACCTTCTTCCTGAGATGAACCAGAAATCAAGTTTCCAACAGCATCGGCACCTTCAGTATCGGACTGTTGTAGTGCTGTACTTCCCTCAAATTTACATTTAGTGTGCATGTTGGCAGTCACAGTAGAAACTGATTCTTCATGTTTTATGTTCACAGATGTTGATAAGCCATCCACTGACTTGGAGCCCAATTCATCGCTACAACGGGCTCCTTCCACAAAACAGTTGTCTTCTGTGTCAGTCCCACTCTCACCGGCATCGTTACCACTCCCAGGCTCTGCTACATCTCCAAACGTATGCATCAAATTCAATCCAAGGCATTTCCGAGCTTTGCTGAAAAAAACCTTGCACTGGTCCCTACACTTTGATCTGACACATCTAGAGATCATATCAAAATCCTTACCATAGGATGATACAGCCTGCATGAAGATAGACTTCTCCTGATCTGTCCAACTACAAGAATCTACATCGCCAGAACTATCATCGGAACAAGGTTCGCTATCAATTACCTGCATAACATCTGGTGGTGGAGGCAGTTTCGTAGCAGAATCCACATTCTGGTACTTCCACTCCCTATAGTCCTCACCGGGATCAATAGCACTTGTAATGCAAGAACTCATGGCTTCCGAAGAAATTGAACCACAAATACCGGCAAGCACATCAGCAGCAACTGTTTCTTTTACAGTTTGAAGATCATCAAACTTTTTTTTATTTGAAGAAGTGGTATCAGCATTCCATGATACTTTTGACTCTACATTCCCTCTGATGCCCACACTGCGTGTACATTTCTTCGGATTTTCACTGTTGCAGTCTTCCTGTGCTGCCATTACTGAAGCAACACCCAACAAATCAAGGGAAGTAGAATTTGCATCTGGATTCCATTTTTTCCCCGATGTCACCAAGTATGCAGTAGTAGAATATTTCATTTGCTTGCCCAATTCCAAATTTTTACTCTTCCTAAAACTATCAGATTTGTGGTTTTTGTAATAGAACTGGATACAGTCTGCCGTGGTTTTGTGGTCTAGAAATGAAGAAATTTTCCTAAAATCCTTTCCAAACAAAGATAGTTTCTCCCAGAATATACCTCTCTCTTCTGAAGTCCAAGGGTTTATCATGTTCCTTTCCATCTCAACAGCACATGGATCTTCAACCAACCCATTATGGGACACAAACCTTAATGCCATCTTTTCTTTCTTGTCCAAAATCATAGCTGGCATCTTCAAACTATTCCTGTAAAGCCTAACACGTGGATTCAACAGCAGCTTGCCAGCAATTTCTGAGTTAAGGGCCGGATTTGGACATGCTCCTGAAAAAATATATTTTAACATTCACTACATCATTATGATAGTTCATGGTTTGGAGGAAAATTTTACTGTTGGGTTGGGTGATCAACTATTCAACAAATTACAAACCCGCAGCTTTACAAAAGAAAATTAGTCAACCACTAAGCAATCAAAAAGGGAAGATGAGGACTAAGAAAAACTTCGAAAAATGCCAAAATAAATCTGGACTGCCAACCCAACAACTGATTAACAGCTCAAATCTCTGGCCAGACAGTTTGAAGCAAGGTTGACAACTCATAAAACGGAACGTGTATCGAAATCAAATTTTACTATATCATGTATTGTAACGTATCCTAAGTTTTAATTTGATAATAACATAAAAATACAGATCTAAATAACCTAATTTAATATATAGAAACAAATAGTTATACATTAAATAATTACTTAAATTTATTTAAATAAATATGAAATATTGTCTATCAAATTTACAAAAATAAAAAAACAAGAATAGTAATAAATGAAAGAAAACAATTATCAGTAATAAAAAAAAACAAACTAGGTTTATAAGCCTTTAAATTTTGAAGGTTGAAAATGTTAAGAAGAAAAAAAAACTAGTCTTGAGCCTGCAACTAAAATATAATAAAAAAGAGTAAGATCTCAAGGATTCAAAATCCAAAAGACAGTTCTTGAGCCATGAGTATGATGTAAAAATGACTTCAATATTTTTATTCCAGATTTCAATGTGGTTCTGTCTTGTTCAAGATCCTTCCTTTTCATTTCCAAACTTGTCTTTTCTTCTTCCCTTATTTTTCTAACTGAACACACAAGTTCTTTAAACATTTTTTTCCTCTCATTTGGTCTTTGTCAATTTTTTCCTGGGATTTATTTCTTATTCTTGGTTGTTTTGACGAAAGCTTAGTTGCGGGTATTTTTAGATTTAGTTTCTTTTTTTTTTCAGTTTTCATTTTATCAAGTTACGATTCACTATGTATCGTATGATTAAAATATTTGAATCGTAAGTTATAATCAATTTCCGATTCATTCAAACAATTCAAATCGTTTAGGGGTCGATATGAGTTGACTCGTACGATACACGAGTTGTATCGTACGAGTTTGAGAACACTGGTGGGAAGTACAAGATAAAGAAAACGGCTGCCATTCCACCAATTGTCGATCACAACAGGAAGTGTACATATAGCTTAGCTTTCTTTATCCTGAAATTTCAATTAAGCAATCATATTTGATAAAACAGTGCTAACGAATACTCCCTAGAATTTCATTATTAACGTTCTGATTCATTTAAAAAAGAGGAAAACGTGCCTCTTATGACTCAGAAGGTAAGCCCTCCTTAAGAGTGATGTATCATCATTTGGTGCCACAAACTTTCACTTTCAATAAGTATTAAAAATAAAAAAAATTGGTGTCACCAAATGGTGCCACATCACCCTTAAGGAGGCTTGCCTCCTTGATGATAAGGAGACAAGTTTTTCTCTTTAAAAAAATATTGATACTACCACAGTTTAGCCACCAACACAAATAGAGCCCGTCTTCTTAATGTAGAAAATAAGCACAATAATATTTGAAGAATTAGTTTTCCTATAAAACAAAATAGCAAGTCTGTAGTGGAGAAGAAAAGATAAAGCTTATCTTACCATGTTGAATCAAACGGGAGCGTATTGAAGACCGGTGCTTCTGATAGCCAGAATGTGTCACCCTTAGACTCGACTCCTTTTTTTGGAGCCTTGGGCGACATTTCTTCACAGAATGCAGCAAACTTTCCTTCCATGAATGTTGTAAGGCTTTAAATCTAAGGGTCAATGCACTCTCCGTAAATTTTAAGACCTGCCTCCTCAATGCAAATTTCTCTTTAATAAGCTTCTCAGTCTCTGAGCAGGAGATATTGTTGGTGCTTTGAGTGCTGATCTTACACATTCCTTTGGGCAACTCCTTAAAAATTATTTCTGTGGATTTATTTGCTTGTTCTTTGTTACATGTAAAAATTAGATCACAGAGAGAAGATCCACTATCCAGTTGTGCCATCAAATCACCAGAAATGGATTCAGCAGAACAACTCTTAGTAGAAATGAATTCATTACCAGAGCCAATTGTTTTATGTTCATCCACAAAAGGCCCAGTTATTGAAAGCTTCCCTTTCATCTTGTCAGGTACAGTTGCATCTGTAACTTCAGAGCATTGATCATTTTCCACAAGAGTAGAAGGAAAACCCTTCACTACACTGGATGGTTCATTAAATTTTGATGTCACAGATCCAGGACTATCAATTCCTTCATCCTTTGAATCAACATCTTCAACTACCATGTCACCCTTGCAAACTGGCATCTTCTCAACCATTGTAACAGAAGAAGAAACCATTTTTGAGGGAACAGGTTGAGAAGAGACACCAACTGGTTCTTTGAAATATGTAGCACTCTTCACCAAATGCATGGCACTGCAAGATTTTGGATGAGAAACATTGCCACCATTTTCAGATTTCAAACACTTAAGTTCATTTTCAAGTAAATCAATTTCAGATTCAGTCATCTCCAATGTCTTTGATATTTCACTTTTATATGCTAGCAGCTTATTCAATGTAGACTTTCCAAAACATGATTCTACTGTATTAAGATCATCAGAGTGAAACAGTTCGTCAAGTGATGATCCTAAATTAGCAATTGAACTAATCTCCACCTTCTCTAAACTAAACAAGAACTTCTGAAGCTGATTTTGAGAACCGGACCCAGGTGAACTACATAACATGCCATCAACACTTGCTACCTTACTAAATGGTTTATCCTCCAAGCCTATTGCAATCAATTCCAAAAATAGAAAAGAAAGAAAGGTAATGTTCAGCATATATTAAGATAAGAAAAATAAAAGGTTAGAATGGTTACTAAATTCCTATTAAACGAAATTTAAGTAATAGAACTATTTCTTTACTCATAATAAGGATAGGCCAACTTATTCTAGAAAAAAAAAGAGACAACTATGAACTATAGTTAAGAAAATAGAGAGAAAATTAAAAGCAATCTCTAAAACCACAACATAACAAGAATAAGTGCTACGTACAAAAAATATTAAAAGAATCTGAATAAGAATAACAAAGGGGCCACAATCCATAAGGAAAATTATAATATGAGAATGAGATTATGCACAGAACATACTAAGTAATAAAAAAGTTATACTGCCATGGTTAACAAACATTGTATGATCGAAAAAAAAACAGGTAAAGAAAAGGCCTAGATGAAATGAGAGCCTACGAACCAAAAGAGCAGTAGCTCTGTGGCACCAGTGTATACTCAAAGACCAAGAGGTCATGGGTTCCAATCCCCACCCCAAATGTTGTAATCTAAAAAAAAAAAAAAAAAAAAGAGAGAGAGCCTACCCATAACCTAAATGGAAACCATATTTCATAGTTTAATAATGAACTTCGCAAGTTTAAGGAATAGAAATACAAAGTCTCAACATAGGAGAAGAACAATGCTAGCTTAAAACAATCAATTCTACAGTGATCAACTACTTCCAACTCAAACTCCAACTCCAACAAACTCAAACCCTGTCATCTACTTCCAACTTCTTTTCTTTTTCTACTTCATACAACTTGCACTGCCCAGGTCCAACTAAAACTCTTTTTTTCAACCCTCAAATTGCACAAGCCAAAAAGTCTACACTATGCCAACTTCGCCAACAAGAGCATAGCACAACTAACATGAAATGTATGCTTATGACCAAGAGGTCATGAGTTCGAATCCCCTAGTTGAACTCAAAAAAAAATGACTGCCAATTTCAACCTATTTAACAAAATGATTAAGGCAGTGGGTGTAAAATAATGTTAAGCATATAATATTGTCACAATTTTCATACATGTTAAACTAATTTAAGTAAAAAGCACTCTTAAAGACTAAAATGATCATTATTTTCTATTAATAAAAGGTTTACCTGGTGATGAACTACAAGCAAAAGAGGAAGGGGTTGCAGGAGATGAACAGTCTGAGAAGGGCAAGGTTTTGGGGCTTTTCTCAGCAACGTTTGAATGAATGGAATGAGTTAATTCAGAACTACTATTTGAAAGAAAAGTACCATCTTTTCTCAGACTAGTGTCAGGCTTTATACTCTCATACTTCGTTAGTCCATCCCCCCATCCAAGCCTTGGCTTCTTCCTAGAAATAGTATCTTCAAGAGGCAGAGAAGAGGTCACACGGGCACTAGCTTCCGCAGAAGGGCTTTCTATAGGAGATGGAACTCTATGAGATAAATCAACCTTTTCAGTCATAGAGTTCATTGAACTGCTGTAAGATCCCCAAGAAGACAAACTCCCAGACCTGGACCACTTAAGATGCTTCCAATCAGTGGAGCCAAGATCAGACCTCGGGCCATTATTTAACCCAAAGACACCACCAACCTTATCATTAAGGTCCTTATAGTGAATTCGATCCGACCCACTTGCAAAATCAGATTGAGGAGAGGAATATCTGGCCCTATCATCTACTGACTTCTCATCAGAACTCATATCCTGCGGGGACAGCCTTCGAGAAGGGTTTCCAAATCCATTATTAGCCTCCCTGGAGTAACTCCTCCAGTCTCTATGAGTAAAAGAACCTCTACTTCCTCTGCCCATTTTAATATATTTCCCATCCCCACGATAAACTGAAGGCCGGAAGCTCTCCTCTTCTAGCACTCTGTCGCTACATGACCGAGATGGCCCATAGCCATGACTAGATTCTTCAGAAAACTGGTGCCAACCACCCTGCCTACCACGACCTACAGGTAAAAAAAAAAGGGCAAAAAAAAAACTCATCAATACCAGCAGAAATTAAAAATTAATACGACCCAACAATATTGTGGGGCAGGAGGAAAGATCTTAACAGAAATTAGACCAGGTATCCTCATTCAAAGCTTCTAAAAACACCACCCAAAAACTCGATGTACAGCTTAGACACCCTAAAATCTGAAGTTCGAAAAGAAGAATCAGTAGAGTAAAATAAAAACTCACCAGTATGGCGCCGAAAGTCAGCAGAACCAGACCGGTAGAACTCGCGAGATCCACGATAAGAGTCCCTCCATCTGGTCGCAGACCCTACGGCCTCCATCTTCTCATATCTCCTCTCCTTGAAGAGGTCTTTCCTGTCCCACGGCAAAGGTTCTGGCGGCATGTAAAGCAAGAAAATCGCATGAGCATCCACGAAGAAAAGAGTACCCTACAGACACAAACCCTAGAGCCTCGCCCCCACCACCACAGCCAAATCCAAATTCCAACAACTCAGCAACCAATCCCAACGAAGCTTTCAACGCACAAAATCACAGAAACAAAAGCTCAAAAAAAAAACTGAGCACCGACTACAATAACCCTTGCAGACCAATATACACAATCCTCAGCTCTGCAAATGAACTATAGAGCTTGAATCAGATAAAAAGAAAACGACAATGATATTGTTCTCCTTCTTCTTCCACTCTTCCTAGGGTTTGCAAACTTGACTCTTTATCTCATTCTTGGCTGGTGTAAATCTGCTACTGAAGCGAGAGAGGCAGAAGAAGAAGAAAAGATAAGAAACAGAATAGATCCTTGCGCAATTAGAGATAGATGGCATTCGGATCTCAACGCTATTACTAAACTGAATTTCAATCACGCTTGAAGTCCGGAAAAAAATTAAAAATTAATTATTATTTCAAAAGTTATTTTTCCTTCCAGATTTCTCAATCATATCTTTATTTTATTCTTTCTATATTTCTTTTCGTGCGAGTTAGTTTGCTGCTTTGTATTCCTAAAATGCCCCTGCTAACGTATTTACTGATTGGACCCACCGACTTTTTTACTCATTTGATTTTGGGGTATGCATGGATAAAAGAGAAATTTTGTGAAATTTTGTGAGATAAACATTTTCATTGACATCTAACCTCTTTTGGGGTTGGGGTTTGGATTTGGAGAGGAGAAAAGGAATTGAACTTATTTTTATTTTTAGTATATGACAACCTTTCATAACTTCTGTCCAATATCTCATCAAACATCAAATCGACTTTTTATCAAACTTCATCTTCTCTCCTAAACATAAATCTCATAAAGAAATTTTCCAACATCTTCTCCCTAAAAAATCAATCACTAACAAATACTTTATATTCTCAAATCACTCAACTTGCTCTTCTTTCTCCTATTCCTCTCCTCTCATCTCATCAACCCAAAATCCAAACACACCCTTGGTGTTCGGTCATATTCCATTAAAGCACCGTTACTTTTGACAAAAAGTTATAGATTCAAATTCCAAATTTCGATGGTTATTCGATAAAACATGTAAGTGTTACAGGCATAATATTCCCCAAAATACCCTGACAAGGTTAGAACCATCCTTATGGTGCCCAAAGCTACTCCAGCCCCCAAAGGGATTGACAATGGAGGCAAAGACCCCTAGGGGTTGACCAAGCCTTCTCCAACACCCCCAAGGGGAATGGCCATGGAGGCAAAGATTGCTAGGAACTCCTGGGGACTGCCAAAGAAGGCCAAGCCCCCTAGGGTCAGCCAAACCCAATCCGACCCCTTAGGGATTAGCTAAAGAAGACTATAACCCATCGGGGATCGGCCATGGAGATTAAGTTTCTCCCCCAAGAGTCGACCAAGTCCAAGTAACACTTATAACCGTTATGGTGTCAAGTAGCAAAGGTTGAAGGTTACACCAAAGGGCCAAGATCCCCTAGGGGTCAGCCATGGAGGTCAAGACCCTTGGTCAATCGAGACTAAAAAATTGACCCCCCTCCCCCTAAAGTGTCGGTTAAGAGGGCGAGGACTCCACAACGGTCGGCCATAGAGGTTAGGACTCTCCCTTAGAAGTCGACCAAGTCCAAGTAACACTTAAGGCCATTGCGATGTCAAATGACAATGATCAAAGGTTACACCGAGAGAGTAATAACCCTCTGGGGTCAATCGTGGAGGTGAGAATCTGCAAGAGTTGATCGAGATCAAAGCTGGCCTCTAAAGGGTTGGTCGAGAGAGCTAGGACCACATAGGAGTTGTCCATGAAGGTTAGAACTTTCCCTCAAGAGTCAACTAAGTCCAAGTAACTTCTAGGACAGTTAAACCTCTAAGTTTTAATGTCTAGGGTTACATCGAGAAGGTCAGAACCCCCAAAGGATCGCCCGTAGAGATTAGGATCTCATAGGTCGACCAAGTTCAAGCAACATCCAGGGTCGTTACACCTCTAAGTTGTAACATCCAAGAGTTACGTCACTACTTATTCCATGTTTAATAGTTGGCCATTAAGGAACCATTAAGTGGGTTATGGCGACTACGACTCTAACTACTATAAAAAGGACAAAAGGTTACCATTTCAATCCAAGTCATTGTAAACTACTTGACTGTAAGCTATTCATGAGCTATCAAACTTTCTTAAAAGACTCACTAAATACTCGTCAGTCGGAGGCATGCGGCTCACACTATTGTGCTTAATTTTTGTCGTTTTGCGTGCATCTCATTCTTGGTGATACAAATCTTTACTCTTAACCCAGAGGGCCATTGTTTGGTATCAATCGCAAAATTACCTTGTAATTCCACCTAATCTAGTTAGTTGTTCTCGTTTGCTTGTATATTTATTTTCATTGTTTGAGTTTAATTCTTCATTTTTATTATACATAATAATTAGGTATGTCTTTGTTAGTTCTTTGAAGACTGGTTCAAGTTAGTTTTCCTCTTTATATGTTTGTATCGACCTTTCTACTGTAGTATTAAAATATGAATACCAAAAATTGAGGTTTCTCTCAAAACTCATATACTCTTTAATATGTGCATTTAATCTTTTCTCTTTTATTTACTATGCATTATGGTCATGCCTGATCTTTCCATCCTTGAATCTAAGACTTGGAAGAAAAAAACATAGAAAATTCATCAAAGAACACCATAGCTACTAATGGTTTTACATGGCTGATAGCTCAAGAAGAAGCTTAGAAGCCCTTATCTTGTTTTACACAAGGATAATTCAATTAGAAGCTCAACTTTTACTAATATGCTTAACAAATAAGCTTCAACACCTACTCGATACTCCACCAGTCCAGCAACCATCGTGGCTCGCCATGAAACATTAGAAGACTTTGCATGGTACATGGATAGTGACGCTAGTAACCATGCAGCTCAGATCTAGGAAAGTTAACATTAATGGTAAATGTCTTCCTTTACAAACTATTATGGTTGGAGATGAAATAAAAGTTCATTAAAGGTAACCATCAGATATAGGAAAGCTAAACATCAGAACGTGTTATTATATCATACAAGGTCTTTGTCAAGACAACAATAATAAAATGAACAATTCTTCCATGTGTAACATAATCAGACATGCTTACCAAATAGAAAGCATCTCTCAAGCTTCCTATGAAACACGGGATCAACAAGCCCCCAATGAGACAAGAATGCTCGGCTAATTCACCTTCGAACATTCTAGCCTAACACGCACAACATCGCATAATTAATGACAATGCTAGGCTAGTTCACCATGGAATATTTTGGCCCAACATTCACCAAAATAAACTCATGCAAGAGCATAGAAGAAAAAAAAATACAGTAAGGGTATATGTTAACACATAGAGCAAACATGAATACCAAATAATCATAACAAGTCATGCAAGTTTACAACAACATCTCATGTAAGTCCAGATAACTATATACAAGTATTTAATCCACCTACCCAGATCAAGGGAACATATCACTTACCTTGGCTAAATCTACAACTTAGGACAAACCAGGCATCTCCAAGTCCAATCAGGGCCAACAGAACTCGCAAAGTAGATAACAAGCAAACTAGTTAGTAACAGTAAAATAAACTATAAAAAATGAAGTCACAACATTGAACTTGCCAAAGGGAGAAATTATGGAAAAACTAGACTTTCGTGGATATAATGACAGTGTGTGAACCAACACGACAACGTGTGAGCTACACGGTGGTAAACAAAGGGTTACATAACTACACTCGAGTGTGCATGGCTTTACACATTAGCTAGAACACGTGAATTGTGGCTTGAAAATAAAACCACTCAACTAAGATCGACTCACCCAACGACTTGACTCTGCCTCAACTGTGACTCAGCTCAGACGCGGCTAAACGACTAAGCTGAAATATGAGCAGCTTGACTTGTTGATGTAACCTAAGACTCTTGGCACAACTCAACTTGACCTCAAACGACGCAGCTTGATGATAGAGATCGACGCCTTGAAGCGAACCACGGTGGATGGAATAACACAAAAAGTGGTTTACAAGCTCGAGAAACACTCTTCTTTGAGGCAACTTCGTTGTGTGGCTCGGTGGCTAATGGAAACTCACTAACATGGATCGAGAATTCAGTATGGTGGCTCGTGATGAAACTTCATGACTCAAAGTGCTACGGAGAATTGAAAACGATGCAATAAAAGCCTTGGCCTCTATGAGTCAAATGCACCAACAAATGAAGCGACGACAAGAAAGCTCTTCAAATTGATTGTGTCGCAACCCTGAGGCAAAAATCTTGAGTGCCTTTCCGATGAATCTCAATTGAAGTGACGACTCAAAACCAAATACTAATTAATTCACATAAACTGAGATAGAAATGCCAAGAAGAATGGCGACTAATTGGTGTTTTATATCTATAAACGATAATTTGATATTTAAATACTTAGGCTTTCTTCTTTCTTTCTTCTATTACAGGTGCGGAGATGTTCGACGGGAGAAGGATCTCCACCATAAGGTGTAGAAGGACCTTGACAGATAAAAGTCCACTTAATTAGAAAAATGTCCCTATGGCTAAAATTACCTATTTATCTTTATTAGAACAAAAGAAAACATTAACAATCTCAGGACAATGCTCATCTGGTTTCTCAATAGCTAATTAAATAGTTTAAAACCTCTTCAGAACTTATAGGAATAAAAAAAGTCATTTAAAACAAAGAAGAAAATTTTGGTTGATACACTTTATAATCATAGACCTCAAGTGATCTTGCATTGCATTTTATATAAAATTCTCCATACTTAAGTTTTTTTAGTTATCAAGATATAATTACAATGTACAAATATTCTAGATGTTTACCAAATAGATGACTAAATAACTCTCTAATTGAGAGTTATTAATGTTGTTGATGATCATAGTACTATTTCACTTTCTATATCACCCCGACACTTTGCCTGATCTCATATCACATGTGACTCTACCATCTTCATCCAATGAATCTACTACAGTTCCTAGCTTCACCCTTTAAACCAACATTACATGACTACACGAGCTAAATTCATGATTTACAAACCTAAATCAATTTTCAGTGGTTGTACACAAATTAAATCCTCAATTGATTGGTGTCTTTTTGAACCAATTTTGTTTAAAAGATATTGTACGAGTCCCATGATGGATCAAAACTACGAATGATTAATTTTCCGCTCTCACAAAGAATCACTTATAGACTTTGGTTTCTTCTTGTAACAACCCAAAATTTCATAGTTTTGAAATTAAATTCTAGCCATAAACAGTTGATAATTTAATATGTCATTTAGTTATTAATATTGTAGAAATATTTAATTAGATTATTCTTTAATTATTTTTTAGAACTTTTATATTCAATATGCTTCTTTAAAAAAAGTTTAGCCTGGTCAAAAAAAGATTATAATTTAATTGACTTTAATTACATAAAAATTAAATATTGCATTATATAAATGTATGTATTTAGTAAACCAATTTTGAACCAATTTTGTTTAAAAGATATTGTACGAGTCCCATGATGGATCAAAACTACGAATGATTAATTTTCCGCTCTCACAAAGAATCACTTATAGACTTTGGTTTCTTCTTGTAACAACCCAAAATTTCATAGTTTTGAAATTAAATTCTAGCCATAAACAGTTGATAATTTAATATGTCATTTAGTTATTAATATTGTAGAAATATTTAATTAGATTATTCTTTAATTATTTTTTAGAACTTTTATATTCAATATGCTTCTTTAAAAAAAGTTTAGCCTGGTCAAAAAAAGATTATAATTTAATTGACTTTAATTACATAAAAATTAAATATTGCATTATATAAATGTATGTATTTAGTAAACATCTAAGAAGAATCAAGAATTTTGAGTAAGCACCCTTCTCAAACATGTTTTTATCCAAACAACTCTTGTGCCTATTGCACCTTTCCAAACTCCCTGGTTGGCCAAACTCATTTACCTTATACCCCTATCCAAACAATCCTTGTCAACATCAAACATCACTATTTAACCTATCATTTCACTTCTCTCTTCCGTCCTAAAAATAGAGTCATATTATTCACCCTTCTTCCCTCATTGAAGTTTTGAACTATACCTGGCTAGATTCTTTGTTTTTTGAGTTTCATGCGCGTTGCATCAAGGATTAGCGAACCCCACCACTTTTCCGCCTTGGTGGAGAAGCTGTCACGGCATGTCATGAAAACCCGTCATCGGCCTCAGCTAGTTCATTCCGGGGCCATTTTGCTACTATTTAAACCCATTGTAAGTTTTTCTTACTCTTCTTGTATATAATGTGTATATTGAAACCCAATTGTCGTTGAGTTGGATTGTTGAACCTTTGACCAAGTATTTTAGTTTCATGTGAATAATAAATCCATATAGTTATCATGTTGTATGAGTTAATTAGTTGAAACTCCATCATTGGACCTTGGATTTGTTGACCCATGTGTATATAGAAATTTCAAGAGCAAGTTGACCACCCTTGCTTGCTGGCCATCTTTGACCAAGTTATGTGTACTTAATTGACAACTTTGACCTAGCTATAAATAGAGTGTTAACTACCCTTGTGTGTTGCCAAGTTAACCTTAAATGAGTTGCTTAAGGCTATGCTTGATAAAATATCAGTCTCTTTTACTAAGTTGATCGTACTTTACCAACTTTGTGCTAGTCAACCGAGTGAGTGAGTCTTATATCCCGAAAACTCATTTTTCGAAGTTTAGTCTATTTTGTTAATTTCGACGTTATGAATCCATTTTTTATAGTCGTAGGTGCTTTTTAAAGCTCGTTAATTCGTTAGGACCATGTTTGAGTATGGATCTTCATTGTTCGTTGGACTTGGAGTTCGAGAGCTATTTTGTGGATTTCGACCGAGGTAAATAACCTTAACCCTTATTTGTGATATGTGGATTAGTAATATGTATGTAGGTTGAATGGGCACTTTTTATATGTTGTGTTTACTTGTATAATATGGTATGATATCTGATATGTGTATATTTATAAGTGTACTTATATGTACCATTGTATGTCGTACTGTGTTTCAGGATGACATTGGTATTTACGAGATATTGTTTGTCAGGGGTTGTGCCCTAAAGACCTAGTAGTTTATATATTTAAGAATAAACATTTAATGTCAGACATTTATGTTATTTTTCAGTTATTAATAAGAGTTATTATTTTTCATAATTTGGCCATTTAATATTCAAACGTCATTCAGCCTTATCGCATTAATTGGATTAATGTCGATATAACCCTTGGTTATTTAGATGAACACTTGGACAAGTATGTGGGACATACAAGTGGATATAGTTCCAAGTTTGTAACATAAAATAGTTTATAGTATATGGACTAAGGCTAAGGTGCCTAAGTTCTGCAAGAGTCGCAAACAACTTGATCTTGGTTGTTCATGTGGAGACATGTAAGTAGGGGTGCCTATACGAAAAGAAGTTTTGCATTAGACAGGACCATAAATTTTATGATAGAACTAGTAATTCCGTTATAGACTCGTATCAACTATTTCACAGAGGATGATCGTATATCGATGTGATTTTAATTCTAAGTGGATTGCAAACTCACATTTTATGAAAACGTCATATAATGTACATAGGTGAGACTAGTCAAACAGTAATGGGTCAATAAGCCTCCGACGCTGAGCATTGTCGTAATGAGTAGCTAGGTAAGCAAAGTCACAATAATGAATTCACGCCTTCCCTATTATTGAGAAAGAAGTAGAGTGGTTCCCTTACGAACTGATCTCGGGGCTTAAATAAAGAGATCTCACCTCTCATTGACCCGATAGGATATTCGTTTATAGTGGAACTATAAACAACTTATTCATTAGACGCTTAAGAAGAAAGATGTAATCACAAGGGCAGAACGAACATTTTGACCCAACTATGAATTACAAACAAGCTCGTGAATGATCATATCACAGATGACCGATTGTATCCATAAACACTAACTTGTCCTGTAGCGCAAAAGAGTTCAACACAGGCTTTTAATGAAATAAGTCTAATGTTAGCGAGGAGGGATTAGATCCTAGGTCGCTGTAGCTTTCAACCTATAGATCCTTCGGTCCACATGCTAGCTGATAATTGCTGGTACACTGTTTCATTAGAGAATGAATTTAAGAAGTTCAAATTCAAGGATTAATTTTATGGGACATAATTAATAGAAGTGTTAAGTTTAATAGTTACACTTAATTAATTAATATATTTGATATATTAATTTAATATTTATTGGATAAATATTATTGAGGAAATATTAATTTATTGGACAAATTAAATTATAAATAATTATGAGATAATCATTGAGTTCTCAGTAAGAAATATGTTCGTTGAACATATTGAGTTAATAGTTATTTGATAATTACTATTAAGTTTGAGAATTATAAATTAATATGTTGAACATATTAATTAATTTAATAATTATTGGACAATTATTAAAGTATATAGTTAATATATTGGATATATTAATTGTATGACTTTATTTATTAATAATATATTGTGTTGATGCCGAAAAATGGTCAACAGATATCCACAATAAATTTGTTTAGCTGAAGACCAAAGAGCCTGCAAAAAAACGAATTTTAGGGCACACCGGTGTGGTGTGAGCCATTGGGCCTCCGATGCCTAAGCCAGAAAACGAATTTAGGGAGAGTAAATTAAAGCACAAAGAATGGCTTAAGGGTACTTAGCTTAGGAATCGCCCCTTGGATGGGAAAATGACTTAACTTTTATAGCAGCCGGTCTTGTAACCGTTGCGGCTCACTTATAGCGATATGATGGCCGACCGTTATAAACGTCCGTCATTAAGCCGGGTATCAATATCAGCGTAACTCCTGACAGTTACCCTTCGGAGGTGTACGGCCTTGACTCCGGAGTTGCTTGGACTCGGTCAACATTCGTAGGTCCTCACCTCCATGGCCGACCCATTAGGGGTGCAGCCTTCTCGTTGCAGAACTAGGACGCCACGAGTGTGCAACGTCCCTTAGTGCTACTTTGGACTTGGTCGACTTATCCTTCAGCACCAGAGACCTTCTTTCACTTTACCGCTTCTGCCAGCATCCCGATGTTACTGTGGGCTGCTACTTGACCGCCAGAAGCAAGCTTTCTCTTTTGGTGGGGTGCCCCAACTTTCAGGAGGGGTGGAAGGAGCGTTAGTTCTTTGTTAGAGGACCTTGGGCTGCCCCAGGTGCCGATGCCTCGCTAAGGACTCCCACCGTCTTCGGGACATACGGTATGATTCTGTTCTCTTTGACTTTATCTGTCTTTTGGCACCGTACTAACTTTTTGTTTACAGTGCACAGGAAACTGAATCCCCGCTCCCGGGTAATGAAGTTTTACGAGACGGTTATGTCCTACCCTTAGGAGGTTACTCGCAGTGCTCAGTACCTGACCACGAACTCACTGGCGCTGTACAACCTCCTTCCACCTTCTGCCATGCCAGTCAACTCTAACTCGGAATCACTTGTCCCATTGGAGGGATCCGCTCCAGGTATGAAGCTTACTTTTTCCTTTAACTTTGCATGCCTCGAATACTGAAAATATGGGTTGACACCTTTTACCGTGTTCAGTCGACATGGAATACGAGCCTTCGCTGAGGCGTGCCTTTGACGTAGTGATGGGTCAAACCTTTCGCCCCCCTACCAGGCCTCTCACCGATGATAGGGTGGACCTTACTTCGGAGGGCTGCTCTCTCCCGCTTGGTGATGACGAAGACCTTCCTTTTCCCGAAGTTCTAGAGGATTTGGATGTTGGGTCAAACACGGAGTTTGACGGTCCCAGACTTGGTTTTGACCACATTCCTTCTCTAGTTTGAAGTAACTCGCGTGGGCCTCGGACGCCTGTACACAGCCTTCCCCCTAGATTCGACTCTTACCTCTTGTTAGGACCACACTTTCTTACTTTGGACCCACAGGAAGAAAGGACTTTGGCCTCCAACTTGTGAAGTGAAGTGGGGTCTTCTTCAACTACTTTTCCTCTAGGAGATGCCTCCGAGTTTCTAGAAAAGAGGACTCGTCTGATGCACGAGGTACCACAGCCCTACTCTTTACGGCTAGACTTTGATTTTGAGTATGTATGCTAACTTGTACCTTGATTTCTTTTTGCAGGCATTCATGCACTTTGCTTCAGTTTCTCGCCACCTCTCGGAGGACTTGCGTCAAGCCCGCTCTTCCTTGTCTACCAGTACTGATAAGCTAAAATGGGAACTTGCACAGGCTAGAGAAGCTCAGCGAGTTGCCGAGGCTGCCTTAACCGCCTCTCGTACCTCTACCGAAACAACCCGGAATCTAGCTGCCCGCGCACGTCAAGATGACTTGGCTACGATCGCTCGCCTGCGACGAGAGTTGGCTTCTGCTGAAGGGAAGCTCAAGAATGGCGCCTACTTGGCTAACCTTGTGAAAAGTTCTTCTGCCTTTGTGATTCTGGAAAATAACGCCGGTGAGGCTGCCATTGGCTGGGCACTGGACCGAATCCAAGAGGGGGTTAGCTATAGCAACCTTCTTCCTCTCTTTCGGTCACTTTGTTCCAGCATCGAGGAAAGAGTCGTCGACCCTTCCCTGCCTGCCTTCGAGTTCGGACTTCCGAGTGATACAACCTAGGCTGCTTTTATGATTCCTGCATCTTTCAAGGCATGCCCGACTGGAGCCAGACTCTTCCAGCTAGGACAGCACATGCCCAAGCAGGACTTGTTCGACCGTCTTCCAGCAGGCACAGCCCTGGAGGGCCTTGATGACTTTTACCTTGCTGTCTTTTTACCTTGTAGCACTTTATTTTGCAGTCCTTACTTTTTCATCTAGGTTGTAACCCAGGAAATTTTTCTTTGAATGAAATGATGAACTTTTTCCATCTTCTTTCTTTTCTATCTCATATACCTCCAATTTAAAGTTTATGAAAATGAGCTCAATATACTTAGATTAAAATGAGAGTGGGCAGAATGAGAAAAAACATCAATTTTTATTCATCAACCACTTGAATTACAATCTATCGAAAGTACTTTTTTAAGTGTTTAAGAATCCTCTAATATGGAGGATTTGATTGCTGAATGTGAAATTGGTGTTGCTTTGTCAATCTGTGCAGCAGCTTGGCAAGGATGCTAGACTCATCTAAGATCTTTTGCCAGCACGGTTTTGCCCGCCTTAACTTCGCAAGCGGCCTCTGACTTTGCCAAGACATCAGCCTTGGTGCTTTTGGGATCTAAGTATTTGCTCATCTTGTACCCTCACATGTGTTGTTCTTTAAACAGCCACACCTGGAACCGGTCCCTTTTTAATAGCCTCTTGCTTTTAGGGACTTTGTACAACGCCTTTTAAGGCTGCGTTGTAGCATTCCCTCGAGGACATCTGTTCTCCTCTTATTTGCCCCATCCTCATAGAAGTAGGGAATTTTAACACCTGGTCGTAGGTTGACGCCACCACTCTCAATCCATGAATTGTAGGTCTTCCCAGTATTGCATTGTAGGCGGAGTTGTCATTAACCACAAAAAATTTGACGAAGTGCAGGATGATATTATCTCCTTCTCCAAAAGTTACTGGGAGTTCAACTGACCCTTCAGGGATTAAAATGCGCCCACCAAATCCGACTAAGGGTGTCGAGCTCGGCTTGAGCCTCTCCCTTCCCAACTTCATGACCTCATATGCTTTCAGCGACACCACATCCGCCGACTGCCTCCATCGATGAGGATCCTTCTAACGCAAATTTTGGATATGGTTAGGGACACCACTAAGGTGTCGTGTGCGGCTGGTGTAACGCTGCAGCTTTAGCGGCGGTGAAGGCAAGTTGTTCGTCTACCGCTTCCATTATACGCACTTCTTCACTCCTTAGTGTGCTCCTAGCTTGCCTCACGTTGCTTTTCCGTCTCTGGTTGGACTCCCCTCCAGCTGGTCCTCCGATGATTATTCTGATCTCCGACGGCGAAGGTGACTTGTCGCCTCTCTTTTTCTTACTTGGGAACTCGATCACCTTCCCACCCTCGCCTACGTACCTGTCCAGTCGGCCTCTGCGAATAAGGGACTCTATGGACTCTTTCAGGTTGTAGCAGTCCGAAGTAACGTGGCCGTGATCCCTGTGAAATAGGCAGTACTTGCCCTAATTTCTTTGGTTGGATCCTGCCCTAATTCGGCTCGGTCATTTTAGCTCATCCTTATCTTGAATCTCCATCAAGATATGTTCGATGGGAATCACCGTTGGAGTGTACCTCTCGAACCGGCTATGGGGTACCCTCCGTCATTCGGTCTTTTCTTTTTTCACTGAGCGCTCTTCCGTCCCTCGCTTTCGCGACTCCTTGTAGTCTACCTCGTGATGGTTGACTGGCTTCTCGTGCTCTGGAATGGAATGCTTTCCTTCGGTGCTTCCTCGGGAATTGACTAGTTCCCCGACGCTTATGTATTTTTGTACCCTGGTTAAGAGCTCTACATATGTGAGTGGGGCTCTTTTTCCCAGGGACCACACAAATTTTTCATCCTTGAGTCTCGCCACGAAGTATCCTTCAATTTGTAACGCCTCGTTGTTGAAGCTGGCAATGTACTCCCGAAGAGTCTCATGACTCCTTTGCCTCACGGTCAGCAAATGTGCGACTGGCTTCTTCTGATCTCGTCCTCCCAGGAATTGGGTGACGAATGACCTGGCCAGCTCTCTAAAGGAAGCAATGAACTTACGCTTAAGCTGTCTGAACCATCTCTGAGCTGGTCCTGCGAGCGTGAATGAGAACGTTCGACACTTGATTGCGTCCCAGACTTCATGTAGCTCCATCTATACCTGGTATGAATCCAGGTGCTCGACTGGATCCGTAGATCTGTCGTACTCCTTGATTGCAGGGAGTTTGAATTTTGATGGGACGGACTCCTCGATGATTTCATCAGTGAAGAGGGGGTCGACCTGGTCGACCAGGCTATCCAGGTCCAGTCCGTCTTGGTCCTGCGCCTTCTTCATGCTTCCCAACTGGTCTTGAAGGAGACGAAGTTGAGCCAGACAAGGTTGTGCCCCGGCTCCATCAACCTCTACCTCTCTTGGGCGTTGGTTAAGCACCTCACTGAGATCCGTTCCCAAGTCTGATACCGCCGTACGGGCACTTGGAACTTTGAAGGGACAGGGGATGGATGATCCTCGTGTGGTACTCATTGGCTGGCTACTCCGGACTTATTGCGTCCAAGAAGACTCTGCCATTTTGGATCCGATCCTTTGGTGGACCGAATGCTCCTTCCTCCGGTTATTATCGCCTAGTCAAAGTCACTCGACCGGTCTTTGGTGCCGAAAATACATCTTTTTTGGTGCCTGTGTGGCTGGGGCTTTCCCTTTGGCAGGGTCCCGGCACACGGGGCTGTTTTTTCTGTCACAACCTTTTTCTTGGCAGGCTGTCGCTGCGCCGCCTCCTACGGTGCCTGTTGGTTCCCATCATCAGCTACCTGAGCCGGAGGTGGTTGCTGGAGTAACTCCACCAGGCGACTCAAACTTTCCGCCATTCCTTGCATTTGTTTTTCCAAAGCAATGATTTTTGGATCCACACATTCAGATTCTTGCCTAGCTACCGCACCCTCAGAATCCGGGTGGTTTTCGATCTTCATCGCCACCGTGGTGGTGGCCATTCTCAACGTTCGATATTTTTCGCAGGAAAATGGTTTAGATATTAGCGTTTTAGGTAGAACACTCTCGTCCCCACAGACGGTGCCAACTGTAGATGTCGAAAAATGGTCAACGGATATCCACAGTAAATTTGTTTAGCTGAGGACGAAAGGGCCTGCAAAAAAGCGATTTTAGGGCACACCGGTGTGGTGTGAGCCACAGGGCCTCCGATGCCTAAGTCAGAAAACAAATTTAGGGAGAGTAAATTAAAGCACAAAGAATGGCTTAAGGGTACTTAGCTTAGGAATCGCCCATTGGATGGGAAAATGTCTTAACTTTTATAGCAGCCGGTCTTGTAACCGCTGCGGCTCACTTATGGCGATATAATGGCCGACCTTTATAAATGTCCGTCATTAAGTCGGATATGAATACCGGCGTAACTCCTGGCCGTTACCCTTTGGAGGTGTAACGGCCTTGACTCTAGAGTTGCTTGGACTCGGTCAACCTTGGCAGGTCCTCACCTCTATGGGCGACGCTTTAAGGGCGAAACTTTCTTGTTACAGCACTAGGACGCCACAGGTTTGCAGCGTCCCTTAGTACTACTTTGGACTTGGTCGACTTTTCCACCGGAAAGTCCTAACGTCCACGACCAACCCACCCGGGTCAGCCTACTTGACCGCCTTCCTCAGAGGTCAGCTTTGGACTCGGTCGACCCTTACGAGTCCTCACCTCCACGACCAACCCACTTTGGTTGGCCTACTCGTTGTAACTAGGGACACCACGGGGAGTTGCGTCCGCATGCGTTACTTGGACTAAGTCGACTCCCAGGGGAGAGTCCTGACCTCCACGACCAACCCACTCGGGCTGGCCTACTCGTTGTAACGGGTGACACAATGGGGAGCGACACCTCCAAACGTTACTTGGACTCGTTCGACTCATCCATAAAAGAGTCCTAACCTCCACGGCCAACCCACCCGGGCTGGCCTACTCGTTGTAACGGGTAACGCCATGAGGTGCAATGCCTCAACACGTTACATGGGCTTGGTCGACTCTGGGGAGAGTCCTGACCTCCACGGCCAATCCACTCGGATTGACCTACTCGTTGCTGGACCCAAGAAGGGTGAGGCTACAAGGGCCGACCCCGGAGGGTCCTGGCCTTCCTTGGCCGACCCCTAGGGGCGTCGAACTTGCTTGGTCGATCTCTTGAGGGACGGTATGGACTCGGCCAACCTCCAGGGGTTTATGGCCTCCATTTGGCCGACCCCCGAGGGGTCGGAAGTGGCGAGGCCGACCCCCGGGGAATCGGCAAGGACTTTGGGGGTCGGCGTTGGCGTGGCCGACCCCATAAGGTCGAGGCCTCCATTTGGCCGACCCCGGGGGGTCGCTGTTGGCTTAGTTGTCCTTTGTGCGGTTCGCAATCTCTTCCGAGTCTACGGAATATTTTTAGGTTATAACAATATATAATATTTTTTTTGTATGGAAACACAAGAAGGTTAAAGTATTAAAATAGAGTTAGCTTATTTGGGCTCGTAAGGTTTAGATTAGAGTTTCATCTTTCTACTATTTAATGTCTATTATCCTCAAGCATATAAGGGTGTTGTCCCCTATTATCTCCTCCAATAATACAATATTCTCTAAATAATTGCTTCTTAAAAATATAAAGGAAGAGAAATGTGTGCTCACCGTAACCCTAAATAGATTTAAGAGAAAGAGAAATAGCTGAGCAGAGAGTAAACAATTATGAGAGGAAAAATAAAAAATAATTAAGATGTGAATAAAAAGATAATTTTTTAAAAAATGTGATTAAATATTTTTTTTTTATCATGGCTCAACTCAAGAATTATTCTTATTCTATTTTTGACCTTTATTTTTGGTAACTCAAACACATTCTAGAAATTAATTGTTGGGAAGAGAGCAAATAAAGAGCTGTTTGCTTATATGTTTTATGAAGCTATTAAAAACTGACTTTTCATAATTATTATTTAAACATCTTGTAAAACAAACTAATATTACAATTTCTTCTCTAAAATGATTTAAAATAACTCATCAATTCTACACAATCTACCATTGTTCATCAAAACATCTAATAATAAACCATTCGAAGTTTTCCTTCTGTACTTTCTCCCTTTTTTTTCATTATCATCATTGTTATTATATTATTTAAATTATTTATAATATTTTATTTTTTATTTTAAAAATATAAGAAATATCTCACTGCCAATACGAATAACCAATCAACTGTACTGTCAGTTAACAACATCACGAAATGACTCAAAAGCTCCCTCTGTAGCACCCAAGGCAGGTGCTTTCTGGTATTATTCTAAGGGTATTATAGTATTTTCGAGAAACCTATTGTGTAATATATGTGAGAGTCTCAATAGCTTTTCCACATTTTAATTATTTTTAGAAGACGTATCATAATTTTTTATAAATTTTTTTTATTGTCATACACATAGTTACTCACGGTAGTTAGAAATACGCAAATTAAAGCTGATTGTTTAGCCAATGAAAAATAAAGTTTAGACTCATTAAATTCTAAGTTTTATTTTATTATTATTTTTTTAAGTTTTGGATTAAGAATTTTGTAATATTTCTGTTGTAAGAGATATTGATTCATAAGTTGGATTTTTTTGTAACATGAAGGTTAAAAGTTTGAGTTTGTTCACTCAAAACTTTTGTTCAAAGATTAATTGGCATGCCTTACACGCGTTGGAGTTTTCTTATTAATATATTTTTGTTTTATTACATACCTGTATCTAATAATTGTTGCAATACAAACAAAGTCTACCACGTTAGTTAGATGAGAGAAAGATCATGAATATATATAAATTATGACAACTATTTTCGTTTGATTGAGACTCTTTGGATAAAACAAAAAACAAATTCTTGAGAATGTTTGTCTAGAGTAGACAATATCTTATGAATACTAGAAAACTTATAAGTGCGTTGCACGTTTATAATTTTTTTGCATAATTTTTAATTCTTTTTTTGAATACAGAGATTGGAGGACTTGAATCATAAATACCGAGCACATTTTACATTCAGTGGTCAGCTCAATTATGCTGAATTTGAAATTTAAATATAATACATTATAATAATTTTGATAAATTTACAAATTAAGAAAACGACCATATAAATAGATCGACCACCATTATTTTTAAATGAATTAGTACTATTTTTATAAACATAATACAATATATTATATACAGAAATTAGTTAGTTACATTAGCATTAAATATTAATTATAATAAAAATTCAAAAATATTAATTATAAATATATGTTTAATCTATTATTGATATACAAAATATATTGATTCAAGTAAATAATTTATATATTAAGAAATATAAAAAAGAAAAAGAATGTTTTTATTATTTGTTTTTTACAAGAAAATGATTTTATTAAATCTAATACTTATCTACAAAAAGATATACAAATAATATTGATTTGAAACTCAAATATTTTTCTTTCCAACAAAACAAGAAATACTTAAATTATTTTATCTCGATTTTTTTGAATACATTCAAATTATTGTATTATTATGTAGTATTATAAGTAAAATTTAAAAAAAAATAGAATAATGAAATATGATTGACTTGTATTACACATACTTTAATGAATTTGTTCTAAAATAAAATATTTCATTTTGTTCTAAAATGAAAAATATATAGTTTTTAAGTGCAATGAGGGTAAACAAAAATATATGAAACAATAGGATGAAAATCAAATATTTTAAATTGAGAATATAATTACATTCATTATAATATAATATAAATTAATTAAAAAAAAAAAAAGAAGGTAGGCATCTCAATGTACACAACTTTATTTTATAATAGATGTACACACAATCATTGATAATGGTGTAGCACAAAAATTACTATAAACCCATCAAATGAAAATATGTATATCAATGAATCAGAATGTATATTCTCTAAAAATTTAAAAAAAGTAAGATAATATCAATAGGAAAAGGAAAACAAAGTATTATTCCCTATTCGTTCTATATTATACAACAAAAAAATGGTGTTGAAGCTTTCGATTGACTTGAGTTCAAAAACATATTGTAAAAGTTAAGAAATCTTCTATGTGACATTTGTTCGGTATATCTTCTAGCATAGCCTTTGCACACATTCGTTCCATTCTAGCATATTGGAAATGCATGCTTTGAAAAATGTTGAAGAGCCCTTGTAATATCAAAATGTTGAGATGTTTTGAAGATTGAAGAATCTTTAACAACAAACTATTGAGTGAAAAAACTAATGTAAAGATGTAGATCCTAGAGTTTGTTGAAAAATGATAAAACTAAGTCATTTTTATAGGTAGAAATGGCAAATTACCAAACCTTTTAAATTCCACATTAGTTCTACCATAATCAATAATAAATAATTACACATCAATTTAAGATGTTCACACATGTTTTCATCATTTTTTATTTATATTTTTTCTTAAATATATCATAAATAATTATTGAGTGGCATATTTGAAATTTAAAAAAATTATTTGGACAAAACAGTCCAAAAATGATTTTCCATACTAAGTCACACTTTAAGATGATATGATATGACATGATAAAGATTTGGGTAGATTCGTCATCCTCA
Source organism: Cyclanthera cordifolia (assembly GCA_037832605.1). NCBI lineage: Eukaryota > Viridiplantae > Streptophyta > Magnoliopsida > Cucurbitales > Cucurbitaceae > Cyclanthera > Cyclanthera cordifolia. The sequence continues at coordinate 530,978 of JBBMEG010000003.1, forward strand.
TTATTAACCTCAAAATTTTTCTTAATACTTTTCTTATAAACTCTTATAAATATTGTTTAGTACATTATTGAACTTTTAAGTTTTTTTTTTTTAACCAAGGAGGAGATTCGCCCTCCAAAAATTAGATTATTTCTCAACAATGAGCAATTGAGACACCCATCTAAAAAAAAGAGGACTAAAATGTTTTGCCAGAAGATCAACCACACAATGCTACACTTTCTATTATAATGAGCAAAACTATCCATACCTAATAAAACGGCCAAAGTGCTATCAGTAATAATACCGTTGAATTCATAATAATTTGGGAAGCCATCTATAATAGCTTTAATAACCACTAAAGTGTCGGACTCCACTAGAATAGGAGGAAGAAAATAATCCTTCGAATCAATCAAATGAAGAAGTCCTTCTCTCCAAGCAACACCCTCCAAAATCTTAATCGAGAGATTTTTGAAATTAGCTTTCCAACCTCCCACCTTTGCATGAACTTTCCTGTCTCAAACCACCCTACCAATCCCACATTTTTTATTAGAACCCTTTGTAGAAGCATCAATATTGAGTTTTCACATACCTTGAGGAGGGGTCTTCCATTTAATTAACTCCTTCGAAGGCCTAGGTTTGGACTGCTTATCATTACCTGCAAAACAAGATAAGAAAGAATCAATAGTTTTCTCGATTAAAAGATGGAGATTATATGGAACTTTATCAAATATCTCTCATTTAAATTTTGATTTCTAAAGTTCCATAAACCCCAAATAACAATGATCCATTTAAGTCTCTCATCTTTAGAAATTTTATCACATAAAAATTTCCAAAAATCAATCCTCTTATCCACTTTCTTGAACAAGTATTTGAAATTGGCAAACCAAGAAAAAGTAGCAACTCTTGTAGAAACCTTACACTCTTTCAATATATGTAAGTTAACTCTCTTTTCTCCTTGAAAAGTTGACAAAAAAACATTAATATCAAGCCCTCTAGAAAAATATTACACTTACAAGGAATAACATTAGTAATAAAACTTGAGGCCCCCACTTTAATTCTATGAGTCATCTCGAACTGCCAAAAAAAAAAAAAAATCATATTATCGAAACCACTTTTATCATTAGAAGGGAACTCCTTTTTAGCATTAGCTAACTTAATACCAAGGTGATAAGCCCTTTCTACCGAGAATAAACCTTTAAGACAATCATTCTAAATCACCCTCATCATTAGATTAAGCCTTGATTCGAGGCGTGTTAGATATGCTATCGGCCTCCTTCTAACAAAAGATATTATTAATTAGCTCCACATTCCATTCTTCATTCTCTAGCTTCAACTCAGCAACAATTCTATCTCTCCAATCATAATTTACTCCAGCCATCGAAGGAAACCCAATTCTATTTAGCCACGGATCCCTACCAATAGTTAATCTTCTCTCATTTCCCACTTTCCATCTATAGCTTTTTTGAAAAAGCTTTCTACCCCACGTGATACCAAGCCAGGTTAAAGAAGGACAGAAGCCTAAGGGGCCAGATAAAAAAATCACCAATAGCAAAATATTTTCCCCTAAAAAATCTATAATAAGGCTATTCGAATATTTGAGAATCCTTCAACTATGCTTGGCAAGAAGAGCTTGATTAAAAGTATTAAGATTTCGAAACTCAAGCCCACCAATTTCTTCACTCTTACATAAGCTTTCCCAACTAGACCAATGCATCTTTTTCTTGTCACCTTCCTCACCTTACCAAAAATTGGCATACAACTTTTGTAAGTTCTCATTAAAAGATTTGGACAAACGAAAAGCAACTCATAATATACGTAGGGATAGCCTGACCAATCGCCTTAATCATTACTTTCTTAGCTCCTCTTGACAATATCTTACACTTCCAAGCTTGAAGGCACTTAAGAATACGTTATTTGAAAGACTACAAAATAGTATTTTTCTTCCTACCATTTTGGGAAGGCATTCCAACATGAATTCCAAGGTTCTCATTAATTTTGACCCCCAAGACATCACTCTAATAAAATTTATCTTTTTGTCCCATACGTTACTTGGACTCGGTCGACTCTTCAGAGAGTCCTGGTCTCCACGGCCAACCCACTCGAGTTGACCTACTCGTTATAATGGGCGACGTCACGGGGTGCAGCACCTTCATAAGTTACTTGGACTCGGTTGACTCTTCGAAGAGTCCTGACCTCCACGGTCAACCCACTCGGATTGACCTACTCGTTGCCAGACCCGAGAAGGGTGAGGCTGCAAGAGCCGATCCTTGGGGGGTCGAGGCCTTCCTTGATCGACCCTCAAAGGTGTCAGACATGCTTGGCTGACCCCCAGGGGGTCTGTAATGGCATGGCCGACCCTCGGAGGGTCGAAAAAAGCGTGGCCAACCCCCGGGGGTCGACAAGAGGCGTGGCAGAACCCCGAGGGGTCGACAATGGGTGTGGCCGACCCACGGGGGGTCGACATGGACTTGGCCAACCCCGTGGGGTTCGAGGCTTTCATTTGGTCGACCCTCGAGTGGTCGACGTTGGCTTATTTGTCCTTAGAGTGGGTCCCAACCTCTTCCGAGTTTTTCGGGATATTTTAGCTTACAACACAAGATAATGTCGAAACACCTACTAGCTTACGGAATAGATTCTAGGAGTCCTTGTGATTACTTTCAACTAGGTTTCCATAGAATCTTGTAAATCTCCACCACTTAAACTAGTCCATCATTAAGCAATTAGTGTGACTTTTAGAGAAAGAGAGAATGTTGATATCCAACCCCGAACGAAAAAATAACACCAATCAGCCAATGAGCCCAATACTAGGAACACAAAAACAACAGTCAAAATTCAAGCTAACTTTCACCTTATCCACCGTGTTCTCACCATATTTCGTTTCACTAACAGTCAAAGTTCTCTCTACCAACGGAGGCCGCTGGCTCCATTTTATCACTGATATCTTCCCCTCAAATTTGGTTATCTCTCTATCTTCTTTAAATTCCATCTCCTGATCAATGTTATTGAACATATTTTGAAATTTCACATCCAGTACTGGTATTCTCATAAAAACTTGATCTTTTGAAAGTGATTGGCCTACTACCAGTTTCATATCTTTTTCCAAAATCACAGTTGTATTATTCAGCCAAACCTCCATAGACTTTTTACCAACATCACTACTGCGTTTGGGCATGATATTTGTTGGGATTTTTCCTAGGACATATTCTTAGCATTCAAAAGTTCTTTATAGAATAACTAGCCAAATTTGAGGTTTTAAATCACTTTTAGTTGGCTGAAAATTTTTTAGCAACACTCATTTAACATCAATTATCAACTATATGAGAAAAATTACACTACGATTTTACGTGGTTCTGCAGTAAGGCCTACATCCACGTCGCCTAAGTTTTTGGCTTAGGCGAGACATTATTATTAGAGGAATACTTTCAATAACAAAGTTACAAACAATCAACAATGAGCTATGAAATTAAACTAATCCTAAAGTGAACAATAAAACAAATTAGATTGAGGATAGAAATTACAACCTATTAAACATTGATTTCTTCAAGAGTCTCACCAAGAATTGGCTTTCAAGAACTCTTTAATCTCCAAGAAATCACTCTAAGAAAAAAGATCAAAAAACTCACACGTCAATGACTCAACGTCGACAATGCATCAAAATACAAGCGCTTTGTTAGGCTGCTGCTTCTTTAATCTAATCTTCAACGATTTCACTTTATTTCTTGTGTATTTACCAAAACCTCAATGGAAATGACTCATTCTATTTAATTTCCAAATTGTAAATCACCAAAAGCTTAATTCCAACTCAATGAACCAATGCCATATTTATAACATTTAAACAAAGGGTTCACATGGATTTAATAAACATGAATACATCAAATTAAATCTCTAATTAGTTATAAAACTAATTGCAACTAATCTCTAAATTAGTTAATGACTCTTTTAATTAATCTTGACATAAAAATGTATTTAATTAACCTAAACACATTTTAATTCAATTAAGCAAATTAACATTTATTTAAATTGTTATATTTAAAGTTTAGCCAAACAAAATTATAACAATATCCACCTTGGTTTTACTTTAAATAAACGCAACAATACAATGTTAATTTCACTCTCATTAATCAATCATGCTAAAAGAAAAACATCAACTAATCAATATCAAAACAAATAATGGTATAAACACACAGTTCATTACAAAACCATAACCTCATCAACATTTCTCTCTAAAACAATCAAGGGAAAATAAAAAATTTGACACATGAAAAAGTAAACTTAATGCAAACATGCAAACAAGTATTACATATTTTCAAGCATGCTTAATTTTATAAAATAATCTTGATCCACAACACAATTAGAGACAAAATATAAATTGCTTACAACATATTCCTATAATAATATTAATCCATATTTCACATTTGCCTTGCCTAAATACTACATGCCAAACACCATTTCAAAAGAACATGCATCAACTACATAATGCAATCTTTTAACGAAATGAAGATACTCACATCTTTAACACAAAGTCAAAGAACAACACATTATGGGCAAGCAAAAAATTAAATAGAGATGCATTTAGACATAAAAGGGAAAATCAACATTAAGTCACTACCATTTAAACCAACCAACACTCACAAGATGGTTAAGACCATCCACCTCCACTAAGCAACTCTCTTTTACAAAAACAAGGAAAAAAAAATTTAAGCGAGTAGGAGGTTACAAAAAATCTAAAATTTCACATAGATTTAGGAGCAAGGGTTGCAGGTGGTGACATATTTTTCCTTATTTTGAAACCTAAATCAAACTAGCAACTCTATTAATATGGATTTAAGCATTTGATTTAAAACACATAATTAATAGCTCATACTCAATAAACATAGGGGAAACTAAGAAAAGTCACATTTCTTAGTAAACACAAACATAAATGGTAGAATGGGGAAACTACAATGCCAAAACTCACATAAAGCATTTAAACATGTCACAACCTCAAGGCTTCTTCTACAATTCATAATACCAACTCTCTCTTCCAAAGTTCTATAATCAATTCTAATCGACTTTACCGATGAGTTACAACATGTTTTTACATGATTGATCCACCTAACAAGTATACCAAAAGAATTATATTTATTTTCACAAAATAAAAACAATCTTTCTTTGTACACGCATCAATCACAAACACACAATGTATAACTCCATCAATAGTAAACATATTAGAATGACTCAACGAAATAGAAAACACACAATCTATTTCATGCAAAAGAAAGTGATAACCTCCACTAAACTTTACTTTTCCATTGTACATATAGGAACAATATTCAAGAATATCAAGATCAACACTTTTTATATTGGGAAAAAACTGTTGTTTAGTCAACTCGTTAATCTCTAGTTCACTAGCATGACCCAAACCTCAATGCCAACAAGTAGATTTAGATAAGTCAATTTCTTTACCTAGGTTATTTAAGCATACGCCAAATGAACTTTCTAGAGAGTATAACGTATTATTTATGAAACCTTTCAATACTACCCTATTGTCCTTCATGATAACCATTTCACCATTCTTGGTCCCAATGGTGAAACCTAACCGATCAAGTATACCTAGAGATATTAAGTTCCTTCTAACGTCAGTACATACTTTACCCCATTTAGAAGCATAATACTCTCATCATGAAGTCTAAGCCTAATTGTCCCTTCACCCTCTATCTTACAAATTTGGCCATTACCTAATGTGACTCTACTCCCTATATTAGTTCGAAAGTCTACAAGCCAATCTTTATTAGGTGTCATTATGGAAAGAACATCTCGAATCTAAGATCCATGACCTATCCTCACAAGTGGTGCTAACTATGAGCACATCATTGTACTCCTCACCAATATTAACATCACTTGTCTCATTTTTTCCATTTTACGACTCAAATTTGTTTGTAAGTTTCGGACAATTACTCTTTATATGGCCTCCTCTATGACAATGTAGCATTTCACATTACTTACTCCCCTAAACTCGGACCTACCATGATTCTTACCCCTATATTTATTATTGTTGTAAAGATCCCTATTCTCGGATATCCCTCTAACATACAAAGACTCAGAAATTATCTTTTTATTTTCTTTCAATTCTTGGTCCTTTACTTTTATGGCGGCAAGAACAACATCACAAGTTAAACTATCCCTACCAAATTTCATGGCCGATTTAACATCATTATATGCATCAGGAACAACATTAACTAACACAATCGCATGATTTTCATCAGAAAAGACCTCTCCTATATTTTCCATTTCAGAAATTATCTCATGGAATCCATCTAGATTTTTTTTCATGCTTTTATTATTCTCCATTTTAAAACTAAAAAAAATCTAGATTTGAGATAGATCTTTCTTGACACCGATGCGCTTTGGAACGTTGTCCCCACCTTGCTGCATAACGAGGACGCCGTTTTCTCTCCTCAAACTTGTAGAATGATCGAATCCGAAAGGTGCAGAATAATCAAGCTATGTGTCACCTTGTTCATCTCTAAAAGTTGATCCTCGGTCAAGCTTGAAGAACATCCTTCTTTTCCGAAATTGTGAAGTCCACTTTTTGTTGTCGGAGTACGGTGAGCACCTTATTTTCCATAGCTCGAAGTCGCCTTTCCCGTCGAAATGATCCACCTCAAATTTAGTACTCATCCTCTGAAAAAATAAAAACAAGAACCCGATAGCGATGTACTTTTACAAAAAAAATTAGAAAACAATAAAAGAACTAAAAATGAATAATATTCAACAATCTTTATTCATAATATGTGATAAAGTAAACAATTCAATCACAATGAATATTAATCACAATTAATTCTTTAATTTTAAGAACACTATATTTAAAAAAATTATCACAAGAAACACACTCTAAAAAATTCTTTAATCATACCATGTTCAATTGTAAATTTTCTAAAACAATAAATACATGCTCCAAATGTATGGCGGAATCAAGAATTAGGCTCTGATACCAATTGTTGGAATTTTTCGTAAGACCTATTCTTAGCATACAAAAGTTCTTTATACAATAACTAGCCAAATTTGAGGTTTTAAATCACTTTTAGTTGGCTAAAAGTTTTTTGGCAGCACTCATTTAACATCAATTATCAACTATAAACACTATGAGAAAAATGACAATATAATTTTACGTGGCTCTGCCATAAGGCCTACATCCACGTCGCCTAAGTTTTTTGGCTTAGGCGAGACAATATTATTAGAGGAATACTTTCAATAACAAAGTTACAAACAATCAACAATGAGCTATGAAATTAAACTAATCTTAAAGTGAACAATAGAACAAATTAGATTGAAGATAGAAATTACAACCTATTACACGCTGATTTCTTCGAGAGTCTCGCCAAAAATTGGCCTTCAAGAACTCGCTTCTTTAATCAAAATCTTCAAAGCTCTCTCATTCTTTCTTGTGTATTTATCAAAACCTCAATCCAAATGGCTCACTCTATTTAATTCCCAAATTGTAAATCACCAAAAGCTTAATTTCAAGTCAGTGAACCAATCTCATATTTATAACATTTAAACAAGGGGTTCACATGGATTTGATAAACATGGATACACCTAATTAAATCTTTAATAAGTTATAAAACTAATTGCAACTAATTCCTAAATTAGTTAATGATTCTTTTAATTAATCTTACATAAAAATGTATTTAATTAACGTAAACACATTTTAATTCAATTAATTTACATTTATTTAAATTATTATATTTAAAGTCTAAACCAAACAAAATTATAACAATATCCACTTACAGTTTCTTCGACTCACGACCCATATTTGAATATAGTGGCTCGTTTGAATTCTCGGTAAAAATAATTCCTTTATTTAGCATAGTTAGACCACTAAAGAAAACCCTCTCATCTTGCTTGACTAGCTCGTCATTCCCACTAAATTTTTCTGAGTGAATTATGCAAGCCACCACACTTCTGAAATATCTGTTTCCTTAAGTTCATAGAAGCCCTGATCTTCCTGCTCCGCTATCTCTAAGTTCTCCATTAGTTGCCTAAAATTGAAAGCATCCATCACACCACCTTCGAGCTCCCCAGCACCAACCCGCTCTCAAGAAAACAATCTTGAATGCCTACCAACGGAGTCTAGTCCCTTCATAGTTCCAAACGAAACTCCTCTCACACTCGATGGATGCTCTCAAATTAATTGAGATCCAAACACCGATTTCCAGAATAGAACACGTGATGCTGGTGTTGAACTGTTATAACCCCAAGCAATCAAACTAGTGTGTCACCAACTCTTTAGGTAAAACGTTTAGGATTTGATTGAAGTTCAATTACGAAAAATTAGAAATAGAAAGCTAAAAATTTTATCTTACAATTTTTATTTTAAAGATAGTGGATATATTTGACGCAATCAATTCCAAACATGTACTTTAAAATTCAATATAAATACGAAAATCACATAAACCTATGTTTTTCTTTCCTTCTAATATTCATAATAACTTGGTAAAACATTGCATTAAACATTCATTAATGATGTAAGACTGCCAATTTAAATTGGTGGGGATTCAACAACCAACTTATTGCTTTAAAAAAAAAAAAATCTTTGCATATAAATTGAAATTGATAATTTAGAGTTGTAAATTGAACCAAAAAAAGTTAGGTTTCAATTTGTATGGGTCTGAAAAAAAAAAAAAAAAAAAAAAAGTTTGTCAAAGCAAGTATAGCTCATCTTGTTATCCCCTCTACAACTTGTGATCAAAAAAATTAAAAAAAGGGTTTTTTTTTTTGACTAAAAAAAAAAAGGTGGGGTTTCAAAAGACGTCTAAGGTGGCTCTCATTTATTTATATCTTTTGTAATATTGTTGTAGGCCCCCAACCTTAGCAAATGTGATGACAATACTTTGATAGAGGTTCCCCACCTGAAATTTCATATTATCATATATTTCAATAGCTATATATGTTCAAGAAAGCTGATTTTGATACCCTTAAATATGTGTTGTTTTGATTTTGGACAATAAATTAAAATTTTATGAACTCATCACACAAATTGAAAACTCATTTTTATTTTTAGTTCTTCTAAATAAATTTATTTTATATCAATTAAGTATAATTCAAAAAAAAAAAAAAAAAGGATTTTTCATGTATAGGATAAAAAAAAATCAGGAATAACACACTTTTAGAGTAATTATATGTATAACACAAAAGTAGTCCCGATAAAAAACTGAAAAGCCCCAATGGATTAAAATCAAAATGGCCTAGAATCCAATCCCAATCCGTTAAAATCAAGCTTATTCCACTAAAGGCATGTGTTGTACTCCCTCGCACTATAGGACAATTTATGTCCATGAACTTAATTAATAGGTCATCTACTAAATAATCATTCACGAGTTATACATAGTTCATAACTCGGTCAAAAGTCTACATTACCCACGTGATTACATCTTTCTGGTGAGGATTGTGCCCTAAAGGCGTAGTAGTTTGTATATTTAAAAACTAACATTTAATGTCATTTTCAGCTATTAATAAAAGTTATTATTTTTCATAAATTTGCGTATTTAATATTCAAAAGTAATTCAATCTTATCACATTAGTTTGATTAATGTTGATAAACCCTTAGTTATTAATATGAACACTTGGACAGGTATGTGTGACATACAAGTGGATCTAGTTCCAAGTTTATAACATAAATTGTCTACAATATATAAACTAAGGCTAAGGGTGCCTAAGTCCTGTAACCACTACTACAAATAAGGGAATAGGTGTCGGTTAAACCAAAATATTTTCAAAAACACGGATATTTGGTGTCAGTCACATTTAGTGTCGGTTTTTTGGTGTCGGTCAACATTTTTTGTGTTGGTCAGACCGACACCAATTCCTGACCGACTAAAAAAAAATAAAAATAAAAAATAAAAAAATCGGCCCATTTCAACCATTTAGTGTCGGTCTGACCGACACTACAGGGTATTAGTGTCGGTCGGACCGACACCAAAAAAACTTA
>JBBMEG010000003.1:541026-553536 GCA_037832605.1 Cyclanthera cordifolia
AGTCAATAATTTATCTCATTTGCAAGACTATTCTTCACATTAGTCATAATCTCAAATACAAACAAGGAAATATGATACAATACAAATTTTGACAATAATCAAAATTTACAAAATACTTACTCCTAAAAACCCTAATCATACAACCAGGCATAAAAATAAAAATGTCAAAAAAGAGAAGCTGACCAAAAAACTACTAACCTCCACTGGATAATGTCACAAGTCAGGTAGGTTAGGTTATACAGTTGAAGGATCAGACCAGTAAGAGGAGCTGTAGAACATTATTTCTGTGTTGCAATCAAATACAACAAATACAAAAAGCTGCTACAATTTTACAATCCCCTAAAATCACTTCCCTTTTTTTCAACCAAAAAGTTGGATTTATCAAAACCCATTGGTTACTATTACTCCTACCCTACCTCTATTTATCGTACAGGGCGGTCCTCCCGGATGTCGGGAGCCCTCGAGGCAAATCAACTACCTGCCTAAATCGTTGTTACTCCCACCTCTCCAATTCGCGTCCTCTCTGGTGAATGGGCTACCAGGTTGTCCGGCATACGTCTCGGCCTTGGCATAGTGCATTTTAATGGCTGCCACAGGATCCGAAACGCCAGTACAAGAACCACCCATGAGAACCCCTCCCCTCCTCCCAACATTCATTCCAACGAGCACTTTTCCCTGCTGCTGTAAACTCGCCAACGACAGAGCATCAAGTCCACTTCTTCTGTGCATCTCAGAAAATATATTGACTGGGAGAGGTTGCATCTTAGCACCATCTCGACTTCTATTTGACTGGTAATCAACCACTCCATCCTTAGTTGGAAAAACAGACACTAATCCGTTAAGATTTTGGTCATAGTTGTTTGCAAGTGCCTGCAATGGCTGCTGTTCGGTTTTAACAGACGTCGCAGAGTAGCCACTAAATGCAGCAGGATACTTGGCCTGTAAAATGGAAGAATCGGGCAAAGCAGACAGCCCAGTCTGTATTCTGATTCCATCCCAAAACCCATAACTCCTTAACGGAATATTCTCTCCCATGCTATATGATTTGCTGCTCGACTTAGATTGCCCCCTTTTCTCTCCACACTCGTTAGAACCAGGACTCGAATTCTGCCGCGAAGGGGCATGGCTTAGTATCTGACCAAACAGTTTCACGCCACCTTTCATGCCAGGAATATTGGAATCTGAAGCACTGCCACCACGTGAAGTGTTCTTCTGATGATCATGACCCGATTCTACATTTGGAGGAAGCTTGGCTGCCTGAGGGCATGGCTTACTGTTAGAGTTTTGAAGATAACAGTCTGTGGCAACAAATGAACTGTTACAATTGATGTCCGGCTTTGACAGCCCTTGAACAACAGAAAAATGAGTGTGGTCGATATTTCTATTTATGTTCTCAATGATTGGTTTATTGGAAGGATAGCTGCATTGAAACTCGGACGATTCAAAGTGGCAGGGTAAATTATTTTGGTGCTCGGCATAGTCCTCTCTACTCGTAGGTTTTTGGTATGCATCTCTAACCTCCTCAAAAACTAGAGTTGATGGCAATAAATCCTGGTTAAGCATTTGTTCTCTTTCAATGATGACAGCAAGAGAATTTTCCTCAGACTTGATACAAGGCATCTTCTCTACAGAATCCCCTTCAAGAATGTTTGTATGTAAAATTATTGGATCAAGTCCCAAAGACATTCCCTCTAAAGCAAGATTAGAATCACTTCCTGGGCACTGTAGATTAGTGTTACTTCCTTTTTCTTCTCCGAATGCAAGCTTCAATGAAGCTCTGTTCTCAATCACAGTTGCTAAATTTCCATCTACAGTGGACACCGCTTCAGATCTCTGAATGCCGCTGGGATCAATACATCGATTGATTCCAGCTTCAAAAATTTCGGAAGAGGCCTCAATTTTGTGGTCAAGCACTGGCTGGCTTGGAGAAGCACCAGCAATTGATAGATTGCAGGCAGAATGAGAGTCTGGAATTGGCTCATTTTCTTCCTTGGCTGTCTGAGATATCGAATCTTTAACTGCCTGAACACATTTGGCATCCGACTGTAGCAATGCTGCTGTGCTTCCCTCAAATTCACTACAAGACTGTATGTTGGTAGTCGCAGCAGAAGCAGACTCTTCTTGATTGATGTCAAGTGATGTAGATAAGCCATCCCCTAACTTGGAGTCAAACTCATCGCTACTACGGGCTCCTTCCACGACACATTGGTCTTCTGTGTCTGTCCCACTCCCACTGGCATCGTTACCACTCGCATGTGTCCCTACATCTCCAGAATTATGCATCAAATCCAGTCCAAGGCAGTTCCGAGCTTTGCTGAAAAACACTTTGCACTGGTCTCTAGACTTCGACCTGACACATCTAGATATCATATCAAAATCCTTACCATAGGATGAAACAGCCTTCATAAAGATAGACTTCTCCTCATCTGTCCAATTTGAAGAATCTACATCTCCAGAACTATCATCTGAACAAGCTTCACTATCAGTTAACTGCATGACATCCTGTGTTGAAAGCCGTTCTGTAATAGAATCCACTTTAAGACACTTCTGTTCCCGGCAGTCCTCCCTGGGATCAATAGCAATTGTAATGCAAGAACTCATGGCTTCTGAAGAAATTGAACCACGTATACCAACAAGAGCATCAGCAGCAAGCGTTTCTTTATCAGTTTGAAGATCGTCAAAATTGTTTCTACTTGAAGGAGTGCACTCAGCATTCCACGAGACTTTTGACTCAACATTCCCTCCCGTGCCCAAAGAGCAAGTATAGTTCTGCTGTTTGTCCATATTGTCTGCCTGTGCCGCCATAACTGAAGCAACACCCAACATGTCAAGAAACATAGCATTTGCATCTCGGTTCCACTTTTTCCCTGATGTTACCATGTATGTAGGGGTAGAAGATTTCATTAGCTTGCCCAACTCCAAATTTTTGTTCTTCTTAAAACTATCAGATTTATGGTTTTTGTAATAGAACTGGATACAGTCTGCTGTGGTTTTGTGGTCTAGAAATGAGGAAATTTTCCTAAAATCCTTTCCAACCAATGATAGTTTTTCCCAGAATATCTCTCTCTCTGCTGTTGTCCAAGGGTTTATCATTTTCCTTTCCATCTCAACAGCACATGGATCTTCAACCAAACCATTGTTAGAGATGAATCTTAACGCTGTCTTTTCCTTCTTGTCCAAAATCATAGCTGGCATCTTCAAAGTATTCCTGTAAATCTTAACACGTGGATTCAATAGCAGCTTGCTGGAGTAACGAATTGCAGTTTCTGAGTTCAGGACAGAGTTTTGAAATGCTCCTGAAAAATCAAATTTAGACACTTACATCACGAGTCCATGGTTCTTAAAGAAAAATTACTATTGGGTTGAATTCAACAAATTACAACGACTGCTTCGTAAAGAGAGATTTAGTCAGTTTAGTCAGCATACCAAGCACTCAATAGGACAAGAAAAAAAGTGTGCTCGTCAGAGGCTAACAAAGGTTTGAATCTTATAACTCGGAAAAACAGCTTGGAAGAAATAAATATTAACTACCAACAAAACAAATAATAAAAATACACAGGTATATATGGAGATTTTGTAAGAAGTTCCATCTGAGTGCAACTCAAATATCTGGCACGAGAGGGAACATCAAACATGTTCAGTACACCTTTAACAGCTTTCTTAGGTGAGACAACCTGGATCACGGACACTAAAATCTCTTATGTTGAAAAATGAACTCAATTATCAATGGAAACTACCAAGCCTAGGTTACACATTCCACCTATTAAAACAACCCAAGTGACAACAGTAAAAATAAGTATGAAGTACATGATCAAGAGAACAGTTCCTACCAAATAACAATCACAACATGATGAGTAGATAGCCTTGCTCTCTTTGAATGAAAACTGAACTTTCAATAAGAATTCATACTTGATAAAATATTGCAGATGAGAATATTTCCTAGAATTTCATCATTGACATTCTGATATTATTTTTTTTTTTAAATCACATTACTGTCGTAGTTCTGTCATTAAACAACATTTAAAGAATTTATTTGACAATAAAACAAAAAAGAAAGTCAAGAGAAGAAACATTACTCAGCCTAAGGAAAGATGAACTCATCTTACCATGCTTAACCAAACGGGAGCGAATTGAAGACCTGTTCTTCTGATGACCAGAATGTGTCACCCTTAGACTCAACTCCTTCTTTTGGGGCCTAGAGCGACATTTCTTCACAGAAGGCAGCAAACCTTCTTTCCAGGAGCGTTGCAATGCATTAAATCTAAGGGTCAATGCTCTCTCCCTAAATTTTAAAAAATGCTTCTTCATTGCAAATTTCTCTTCAATAAGCTTCTTGGTTTCTGTGCAGGAGACACCATTGGTACTTAGACTACTGATCTTGCACATTTCTGTTGGCAATTCTTTAAAAATTTCTTCTGCAGCTTTATTTGCATATTCTTTATTGCAAGCAAAAATCATATCACAGAGAGAAGACCCACTATCAGCTAGTCCGATCAAATCGCAATTAATGGATTCAAGGGTAAAACTCTTAGCAGGAATGTATTCATCTACAGGGTCAATAGTTACATGTTCATCCACAAAAGACCCAGAGATTGGGAACGTCTCTTCCAACTTGTCAGGTACAATTGCATCCATAACTTCAGAGCATTGATCATTTTCCACAAGTCTAGAAGGAACGCCCTTTTCTACTCGGGATAGCTCATTCAATTTTGATGTCACAGTTCCAGGACTATCAATTTCCTCATCCTTCGTAACATCTTCAACTCCCACGTAACCCTTGCAGTCCGGCATCTTCTCAACCGTTGCATCGGATGAAGAAACTATTTTCAAGGGAGCAGGTCGAGAGGCAATACAGAAGACACTATCTGGTTCTTTAATCAAATGTGCAGCACTGCAGGATTTTGGATGTGAAACATTGCCTCCATTTTCAGATTTCAAAGACTTAAGTTTATGATCTAGCAAATCAATTTCCGATTCAGTAATCTCCAATGTCTTTGTAATTGCACTTTTATATGCTAGTAACTTATTCAATGTAGGCTTCTCAAAACATGATTCTGCAGTATTCGGATCATCAGAATGGAACGGTTCAACAAGTGATGGCCCTACACTAGCAATTGAACTAATCTCCACCTTCTCTAAACCAAAAAGCAATTTCCGAAGCTGATTATGTGAACCAGACCCAGGGGAACTACATACCATGCCATCAACACTTGCTCCCTTACTAAATGGTCTGTCCTCCAAGCCTATTATCAAATAAAGAAAAGAAAAAGAAAGAAAAAAGAAAGGTCAGCAATGTAAAGGTAAGAAAGAAAAGTTAACATGGATACAAAAGTTCCTATTAAACAAAATTAAAGAATATAACTTTTCTGTACTAATAGTAATGATATAGAATGATAAACTAAAAGAAGTTGCAAGCACCTACTCAACTACATATTCCAAAAAAGCTAACTATACTAATGAAAATGAAGAGAAACACAAAAGCAATCTCGAAAAAACAAAATTGAACCAACATAAGGGCTAAGGGGAGAAGATTTTAAAAAAAAACACTGAATAAAAACAGCAAAAGACCACAACTGACATTGATAAGGAAAATATAGTTATAGAAGTATGCATGGCGTGAAATAAGTGTTACAAAAAATTATGGTGCTAGAGTTAATGAAGAATTTACAGGTTACCAAAAAAAAAAGAAGTGAGGAATAGACCATCAAGAAAATCAGAGGCCAAGTGTAACCGAGTTGAGAACTTAAAAGGAAATAAAAAAAGTTTCTTTTTTTTGGATAAGAAACAACTTCATTTGATGTATGAAAATACAGAAGAATGGTGAGAACCCCATGAAGAAAGAAAGAGAGAACAAAGAGGGATCACGAAAGAATCATGAATAACTTTGACAGTTGAAGAGATATAAATAAGAAGTCCAACATAAGAGTAAACATTGCAAACTTAATACAAGAATTTTCATCTCAATCTAGGTGCAAAGAACTCAAACTCCAACTTAATTATTCGCCTTCAATTCTTTCTTTTCCTATTTCATATAACTTGCATTGCCCAGGTCTAACTAAAATTCTCTTTTCAACCCTCAGAATTGCACAAGCAAAAAAAGTTCATAAAATAATGGCAGCTCACAGCAAAACAACCTACATCGTACACGAGCCATGGAAAAAAAATTCAATACTAGACAACAGTTAAGACGTTAGTAAAAATGATGTAAAAATAGGTTAAACATAAAATCATGCCACTTATTAACACATTAATTAACTAATTAGAAGTATAACGCAATTACATCCAGTCACACACTAAAAATATCCCGTTTAATTTTTCTATGAAAATAATACCTGATGATGAACTGCAAGCAAAAGAAGATGGAGTAGCGGGTGATGCACATTCTGAAAAGGGTAAACTTTTTGGGCTTTTCTCAGCAAAGTTTGAACCAAGGGAATGATTTAATTCAGCACTACTACATGAAAGAAGAGTCCCTTCTATTTTCAAACTAGTATCAGGAGCATCATCCTTTTTCTTCTCAAATTTCGCTAACCCATCACCCCATCCAAGCCGTGGTCTCTTCCTAGAAATATTATCTTCAAAAGGCAGAGAAGATGTCACACATGTAGTAGCTTCAGCAGAAGGGTTTTCTATAGGAGATGCAACTCTATGAGGTAAATCAGCCTTATCGTTCTTTGAGCTTGTTGAACTGCTGTAAGCAGATCCTCGAGAAGACAAACTCCCAGATCTGGACCATTTGAGAGGCTTCCAATCAGTGGAACAAAGGGAAACTTCCACATCAGACATCAGGCCCTTTTCTGACCCACAAGCACCACAATCCTTATTATTACGGTCCTTATAGTGAATTTGATCCGAGAGACGTACACAATCAGATTGAGGAGAAGAAAATTTTGCAATAGCATCTACTGACCTCTGATCAGAACTCACATCCTGCGAGGATGGCCTTCGAGATGGGTATCCAAATCCATTGTAAGTCTCCCTTGAGTAACTTCTCCAGTCTCTATGACTAAAAGAACCTCTACTATCTCTACCGTTTCTAATATATTTTCCATCTCCACGAGGAATGCATGGCCGGAAGCTTTCATCTTCTACAACCCTATCACTGGATGACCGAGATGGCCCATATCCATGACTGGATTCTTCCGAAAACTGGTGCCAACCACCCTGCTTACCATGACCTTCAGAAAAAAATGACAACAAAAATCATCAATACCAGAAAAGGAAAACAAATCCAAGCAAATTGATGGGTAGGGATTGAATCAAATTCATTATCACCCACAGGTTCAAAAAGAAAACCCACCAGAAACCTAGAGAACCAGAAGAAAAGAAAAGAAAAGAAAAAAACCATGATGATACACATGCTAAGCCAGACTAAGATCTAAAAAGTTCCAAGTTAAAATCAGTATAGTAAAATCAAAACTCACCAGTGGGTCTTCGAAATTCAGAAGAACCCCAGCGGTTGAATTCGCGAGATCCATGATAAGAGTCCCTCCATCTGGTCGCAGACCCTATGGCCTCCGACTTCTCATGTTTCCTCTCCTTGAAGAGGTCTTTCCTGTCCCACGGCAAAGGTTCTGGCGGCATGAAAAGCAAAAAAATAGCATGAGCATCCAGAAACAACAGGTGCCCCACGAACAAACACAAAAACCAACAAACCCTAGCGCCAAGTCCCCACCACCAGAGCCAAGTTCCAATTCCCGATAACACAATTCAAAAACCTTCCTTGCAGACCCGAACCGAGACTCGCAACGCACGGAATCACAAAAACAAGAGCTCAAAAACTGAGCACGACCCCAGCAAACCAATAAACACAATCTTCAGCGCTACAAACGAATTCCAGGGCTTGAATCAGATGAAGCGGACGATGACTGAAAGCTTTATTCTTCTTCTTCTTCAACAACTTCTAGGGCTAGCAATCTTCTTAGCAATTCCTTTATCAGTCTTCCTTGGCTGGTGGAAAATCGGCAACTTGAACGAGAAAGTAATTAAGAAGGAGAATAGAAGACGATAAGGAACAAAATAGATCCTTGTGCCAAAAGAGAGATGGGCATTCGGATCTCAACGAGACTTGCACTGTATTTCAATTACGCTTCAAGTCCGTGAAAAGAAAAAACAATTATCATTTATTATTTTATTTAAAAATGATTGTCAACTAAAAAATATATAATAAACAAAAAATATATTTTTTCCTTCTATAATTATGATTTTTTTTTTTATCAAAATCTGTTGGTTAAAGGGTTTGTTGCAAACCCATTAAATATTTGGGGAACTGGGCCTAAGTGCTCGAAGTAAACACTCAAATTGAGTCTTTTTTAAAACCATCAAACAAACAAGCACTTTCCTCGAAAATCACATAATAAACACCATAAAAACAAATAACCACATTTATAAATCTCTTTATAAAACTATCAAACAAACAAGAATTTCATTACAAATACTCTGTCAAAATCATTTAACAAACAAGCTTTTAGAAATACATAAAATATCTAACTGCTCAGAGTAACTCCTTATTTCTAAACACTCAAAATTTTCCAAACAAACGCTCTGGATTAAAAATTATAGATTAGTTTTAGTAATTTTAAAGAAAAAATTATAATAATAAAAAATAACTAAACTCTGAAATGATGAATCATTCATCTTTCCCGCCTTAAAATTGGCCTTTTATTCCGGTTGGCGACCGTCAAGAGACGGAATCAAACGACAAAAATAAAGAGCCACGTCATCCACAACTCGTGCAAAGTCACGTGAACAGCTTGAAACACGAAACTAGAGCACGTGCTCTCTGCACCCACTTTCAATTTTCGAACTACTTCCCGTTATAAGTGGGAAAATTGAAGTATAATGGTGCGTTTAGAGCGTTTTTTTTTAGCCAAACCCAGCATACATTCACTCGAAGTTTAAATACACATGTTGTTGAGAACTCTATATATAAATAGTTCTTTCATTTAAAATGATTCAAAAAATTTGAAACTGGATATAACCACAAAAAAAAAAAACTTTCCAAATATTAAAAAATTAAACACGTTTTTTAAGTTAATAAGCACCTCAAAGGCGAAGCGATTTCATAAAAATGTCGTTCAACATACGGAATCGTGTTCTTCGCAAAATCAATCCCACGATCATTAACTCGAAGACCGATCATCCAAGCAGATCGAAAAGTTATAAATCGATATAAAGACCAATTAAGTTAGTGACCAACCACTAATAAGCAAAATACCAATCAAACATCAACAAATTCAATCTTAGAGAACATGCTACAAAGCCATTGAAACAAATCATCATTTGAGAAGGAGTTGGAAGGCATGAAAGAATTATAAAAAGTACGTAATAATACTGAATAAAATATAATGATTGTATTTGCTAATTTTGTTGAAAGCGACCATATTTATAATTATTTTATGAACATTTGTTTGAGATTTTATGAATTGTTTATTTTGAGTGTTAGTAAATAGTTTGAGGATTTTGATAAAATTATTAGATAGTGTTTTATATATTTTATTTTTGCGAGGGTGTTTATGAAAAAGTCGTGAAGAGTGTTTATTGATTTTTTATTACAGGATATTTATGAATATGTTTAAAAAAAAAATGATTTGTTGACAAATATTTTATTATTTCAAATTACATTGTTGAAGTTTTTTATATATACAATAGTATCTAATTTATTTATTAGAGGAAACAAACTATATATACCCTAATAACAAAAATTCAAATTCAAATGAAATAAGTTGAAAAGTGAATACCACTATTTAGAAGAAATGCAAGAGTTTATAACTGAGTTGCAAAAAAAAATAAAGTAAAAAAAAAAAAAAATGATACGTGGAGGTGTAATTGGCACAAAACAAAAACTTAAATTGTTATGTGATGACTTGTTCATTAAATTACAAAATTAATTACGAAATCATCGTCAAAAATTAAATTTATCATCAAATTATCATCCAATTTAAATTTGTAAAACATGTTTTTAAAATACGAAATTATTTATAAAATTAAGAAAACAAAATAAATATTTTATTTTATATTATAAAATACAATGAGGCGATAAAAAATTTATACATACACAAATATATATATATAAAAGAAAATAAGTAAAAAGAAGAGAGAGAAAAAAGAGAGAAAATTTGTTATTTTAATTTAGAAAAATATAGAAAAAACAACAAAAACTTACTACAATACTTAAATTTGTAATTTAACAAAAACAATATTTTATTACAGGCGCGTGGGCTTTAGTTCCATGCTGACGTAAGACTATCTAACTCACCATCTACGCTGCGGCGCCCGTCGTATCGTGCAGCCCGTCTCTTTATAATTTCAAATTCATTGCCTTGGCCAAGTTGCGTTTTGACTTTTTTATTTGCTGAATTGCCCCTTGACTATTTTAATATTACATATGGACCCAACCACCCACGAGTTTCCTTCGCACGCTGTTCCAATCTCGAATCTTCTACATAAATCCAAGTTGTCAAATAAATTATTCTTTGTGCTCATTGGGTGAATAAATTTGATTATTTTTACCTAACTTATTGAAATAAACAAAAATTAAAAATAGTTTTCGTGACGTGCTTACTCATCACTCTTTTTATTAAAGTAAATCAATAATCTGGTGATAGATACGTAAGTATTTTATATTCAAAAATTACCGTGGATCACCAATTCTAATCAATAAATAAATATATATATATATATATATAAATAACGATCGTCTGATTTTAAATTATTTACTTATGATTATTAATATTGTATTATAATAAGATAATATTCATGAGTACATTGATCAAATTTACTAAATTTTTTTTGAAAAAACTAGGTTTAGAATTACTTTTGGGGGCGCTCATTTTAAGAGTGTTTGTGTCAACCTTTTATTGCCACTTACATCAAAAATATGCCACGTAACAAACTTATATGTTTTTTTTTATTTGATTTTTCAAATTTTTGTTATTATTTATTTTATTATATATGCATTTTAGTATATATATATATATATATATATATATGTATGTTATTTTCATTCTTTCATTTACTTGACATGGCATTTTAGAAATAGATCTTTCCTATTTTTATTTCATACTTTAAAATTATTTATAATTTTATAATTATTTTTGTATTTTAAAACCCCATTCGATAATAATTGAATAATTTATTTTAAAATAAATTTTGATTGTAATTTGATAATCAATTTCATATTTGATGATAAATTGATAATCAATTTCGTAAATTAAATCAAGATGCAATTATAAAACGATTAAAGTATTTATCTGGTACGATAGTAAAACTTCATTTTGTATATTATAAATAATTATTAGATATAAATTATAAATTGAGTCTCTCTAGTTTGAAGTTTAGTTCTTGTGTTTTAAAAACCTATACTTTAATTTATATGATTTTGAACAATTTACAATTTAGTCGGTATGATTTGAAAAATCAGAATTTAATTCACAGGGTTTGATAAAATATAAAAAATAGTCTCTCGTTCGTAATTGTTGACGAATAAAATACACATAAGTTAGTTATCTTTGTATTTAATGATTAAATTGTAAGATAAGTAATTGATTAAACAAAACCGTACATCAAAAAATACATTTAGGTACTTAAATTCGCCTACGATTTACGAATAACATAAATTATTTTTCAAGTTTTATCAAACTATATGATTAAATTTTATATTTTTATAAATCATAAACATTAAAGTATGAATTATTAAATTTTAAGGACTAAACTTTATTATTATTATTTTTTTGACAATATTTATAATTTACCTTATTATTATTATTATTATTATGGATAAGGAGTAATTGGGCGTAGCAGATAAAACTTTTATTTTCTTGTGTGAAAAAGGGTTGCAGAAAAATCTTGTCCATCGTTGACCGTATTTCATTGGCCCACTGTATTTATCTTTTAAAGCAATTGACCAACTTTTTTTTTTTCTGTGACCACCGCATTTAAAGGGAGCGCCTACGTAATTTTGTTGGTTAATTATAAATTTAGTTATATGATTTGATGAAAGTTATAATTTAGTTTATATAATTTTAAAATATAGATTTTAGTGTTTGTGATTCAAAAAAAAATCTATAATTTAGTTTGTATGGTTTAAAAAAATTAAAATTTAATACTTAAATTTGGATAAAATCTAAAAATTAATCTGTCGTTTGTTATTATTGGTGAATAAAATTAGTAGAAGTTAGTTATTCTCGTGTTTAATGATGGGGGTGTGAGATAAGTAATTAATTGGAAAAAAAATTTATAATTCATATATCATATTTACTTACTTAATTTGCCTACAATTTATGCACTGTTTTTTAGATTTTATCAAACGAATAAATTTTATTTTTTTTCAAACCATAGGGACATTTTTCAAACCATATGAACAAATTCTATATATCTTCAGACCTATATTTCTCCAAATCATATTAACTATAGTTTAGATTTTCAAACCATAAATATTAAACTCTAACTTTCGAGAAAGCATAAATACTGAATTTATAATTTATCATCAGATTTATTTTTACCACGATC
>JBBMEG010000003.1:553636-564279 GCA_037832605.1 Cyclanthera cordifolia
AATATTAAACTCTAACTTTCGAGAAAGCATAAATACTGAATTTATAATTTATCATCAGATTTATTTTTACCACGATCTACCTTACTTTTCTACGGTATTAAAAAAACCCATTCGGTAATTTGAAAGAAAATGAAATTTTAAACCTTGAGGGGATGTTCGGGCCAAAATTCATAAACCGAAATAATGGGAAGGGAATGGTTTAATATAATCATGTTTTCCCAAAATCACATTTTTATTATATTGCTAACTACTTTTTATTATTTAAGTAATGACATTTTATTCTCTAATAAATATTTTTCACTCACATTATACTCAATATTTTATTTTTTTTATTATTATTCTCACTCTCCATACTAATTTTCTTTCTCATTATTCTCTAATTATCGTTAATATCATAATAATTCTCATTATCTTTCCTCCAAACACACCTTTACGAGTATTTGAAAGAAACCTGAAGTATTGTTTTGGTAAACCAACAAATTATATCAGTAAATTATAACTTTGCTAATATAAATAAATGTACAAATTGATAATATAAATAAATAATTATAAAAACGATAAGCCAACAAATAATGTAGCTTTATGTACAAATTCAAAATTCACCTAATTTTGAGTTTTGGAGCATAGGTGATTCTAATTTGGTCGAGTTATGTTATTTTTTTGGATAAGGTCAAATTTTAAGGTTGGTCGATTTGTCAACTTGGTGTGTATTAGAGTAACTCAAGTCATATACTTTAGATTGTTTCGAGTATGATTATCAAGTTATGATTATCTCATTTTCAATATACAATAACATATATAATCTCTACGTATCTTATTATACGCTTTCCTTATATTTTATCCTAACAAAGTTTAACCTTGCAATTTGAGTCTGAAATATATATATAAAAAAAAATTAAACGTCAGATTAATTATACAATTAATGTCAAAATGAGTATAATTCAGCTGACATTAGAGATGCAATAACATCTGCTCGATCAGTGGATCGAGTCACTTACCCTAATATTGTAATCTAAATAAAAAAACCTAATTAATATTGACTCATAAAAACAAATTTGTTAGTTAAAAGTATAAAATTATAAAAAACTACTATTAAATAGTTATGTATTTGAAACCAAACTTTTGAAATTTTTATATAAAAGATCAATAATACTAATAATTTTTAAATATTAGAAGTATATCTGAAATTAAATTTTAACGTTTCTATTCAAATTTAATAATAATATTTATAAAATTTTTTGTTTTCGAAACTTTTCAAATTCTCCAAAATTCAAGAATATGTTAAATAATTTAGCTTAAAAAAAAAGAGAAAGAGTTTATTGGCAGTAAGAGTAAAGAGAAGAGTGATAATACAGTCTCTGACCCTTCCCATTTAGCTACATGTTACAATGAAATATCCAATTAAAAACATGAAATAAGAGCAATTTTCAATGAAGTAAAAGTGGAAAGGCAGTAAAATTTGCCCCCATCTTGCCGAGTCCTTCATCTTTGGAGCAACTTTCAATGGACCACCACCATTGATACTGTTGCTGCCTGCTGCTGTTCTTCACTGTACATTTCAGAATTCACTGGTGCAACCATCTGGTAAACTACTTTTTTTTTTTTTTTTTTTTGCCCTTTTCCTCCATCCTTTGATTTTTACATTCTTTTCTTAATTCTACCTAGCAATCGAACCAGTTACTGTTAACCCGTGTACTTCAAGATCTCACCGCCACCCATCTTTCAAAGCTATGTTTTAACTCATTCACTCGCTCGATAAAGCTGTAGAGATCTTTTTCTTTGCCCCTTTTGATTTATGTCTTCTGGGTGTTTGTTGGAATTGAATATGCGAGTTAATTTCATCGGTTTGCAGATGGTTGAAAGTTTTAAAGCAAACCCCATGTGCTGCCTGCCCACTCTGATCTACCAGTTTGAAGTTAACTCGATAAGATGCGGTTTAATGAACAACGACCCACTAATAAACACTTGGGTTTTGCTTGTTTTACACTGTTACTTTCCTTGCATACAGCATATCACTTTCAGACCAATGCTGGCCATGATTTAATGGAAAAAATCTGCACGAATTTCAACCATTTGCCACTGTACTATCTTTGTTTCTGTCTTCTTTGGGACCAATTCTTTGAGCTTTTCTGGGATCTGAGTTTTTGAGTTGTTTTTTCTTTATCAATCTCAAGATCCCAATTCTTTGTAGCTCAAAACTTTGAGTTTTTGAGTTGTTGTTACACTTGTATCGATGGGTCATTCTTTATTCTATCTGCTTTGCCTTATCTCTTTAGTGGGAATCTCTCATGGGTCTTACAACGATGAACAAGAGAGAGATAGGATCACCCAACTGCCAGGGCAGCCAAAGAATGTTGATTTTGCTCAGTATTCTGGATATGTTACTGTAGATAAGCAAGCTGGGAGGGCATTGTTTTATTGGCTGACCGAGACGCCAACTAGCCGTGTACCTGCGTCAAGACCGCTTGTATTGTGGCTGAATGGTGGCCCTGGTTGCTCTTCTGTTGCCTATGGAGCAGCTGAAGAAATTGGACCTTTCCACATTAAGCCTGATGGGAGGACTCTTTACTTGAATCCATATGCTTGGAACAATTGTATGTGTTTCTCTAGTTGTTTATTTTTTTTGACATCATTATGTGCAAACGATTCATGTTACCTCTTCTCATCATTACAGTGGCAAATTTGTTGTTCCTTGAATCCCCAGCTGGCGTTGGCTTTTCCTACTCCAATACGACATCGGATTTGTACACTGCAGGTGACCAGAAAACAGGTATTTGCTTGCTCTATGAGAGTTTCTTAAACTGATGGTTCTACTGATATTATGGATTGAAACGGTGTGGACGAGTTACAGATTAAGTGACACGTAATTTGACTATAAACAATTAATTTGGATTCGTGTTGGTGTGTACTTTCAGCTGAAGATGCATATAATTTTTTAGTGAATTGGTTTGAAAGGTTTCCTCAGTACAAGCACAGAGATTTCTACATTGCTGGAGAGAGTTATGCAGGTTTGGAGTTTCTCTGTATTTTCTACTCGCAAGAAGAAGAACCAATATCGATTTGAAACTTAATATAATGTAATTATATCCTCTATTTCAGGTCACTATGTTCCTCAGCTATCCCAGTTAATTTATGAAAGAAATAAGGGAATACAGAATCCAGTCATAAATTTCAAGGGATTTATGGTAAATGAATCAGAGTCTACAACATAGTAGTTGATGCCGAAATCCGGATAATATTGAACTAAGAGGTGTTGATTTTAAATCAACTATTATTGAATGACTTTATCCTGCTTTGTTTCTCTTTTTAGGTGGGGAATGCTGTTACTGATGACTACCACGATTACGTTGGCACATTTGAGTACTGGTGGACTCACGGTTTGATATCTGATACTACCTACCGACTGCTGCGACGTGCTTGTGACTTTGGATCCTCTCAGCACCCATCAGCAGAATGCAAGAAAGCTCTTACCGTTGCGGAGTTTGAACAAGGAAATATTGATCCATATAGCATTTACACTCGACCATGCAATGGTACTGCATCTTTAAGGCATAACTTAAGGGGTCACTATGTAAGTACATGAAATCTTCTGTATAACCACTTATGTATTTCCTCATTTCTGTCAAACAATTGTTAATAAATTTAGACATTTAGCCTCTTGTCACTAACAGATGGTATTCATCTATGGCTTGAGATGGTGATCAATCTCTATTAAAAACCTGTTAATAGAAAAGATGCCGTCTTCCATTTTTAGAAGGGGCTGAGTAACTATAAGGCACCCAATACCTTCTTCAAGAAATTCATAGAACAGTACAAAAGGCAACATAGAATAGAAATAATGCTGAATTTACTAGAATAGTTTACTATTCAGATCTGACTTAATTAATAAGCATGAAATAGAAATAACAAGGAAACAAAATGATAGATGACAAGGTAACCGGTGAATTCGAGAGCATTGAAACCTCTCCTCCAAGTCTTATGGCTTAGCCCGAAATAATAACTCCCTCTCTAAGCCGCTCCTTACATTATTTATACCCACAAGAGGATCCCTCGCAACTCTCCCTCTAACCAATTTCTAGGGAACTTTCCAATTTGTCATTTTAGAATGTTCACTAGAATTAGGGGTCTTATATGAACCTAGCATACCCTATAAATATATTATATAAAGGAAGGGGACCTTTCAAAAATTTTATTGACCACTAGCTCATTAAGAACTGAAGTACCAATCAACTTTGCACTGCTTATGAAAATTTCAATCACAAATCTTGATCTGATTTGACCTTTTGACACGAGAGAGGTTTGATTGATATTGACCGTTTACATTAAATTCAGCCATGGATGTCCAGAGCCTACGATCCCTGCACCGAGAGGTACTCTGTAGTTTACTTCAATCACCCTGATGTTCAGAAGGCATTCCATGCAAATGTAACTGGGATAACCTACCCATGGAGTACATGCAGGTTAGAATTTTATGGTATACTAAAGAAGGTAGCTCTTTATTTGGGCACTTTCACAATTCACTGAATTCTTGCTTTCTTTACAGTGATCTTGTGGGAAGCTACTGGGCTGATTCTCCGCTCTCTATGCTTCCAATATATCAAGAGTTGATTGGTGCTGGTATCAAAATTTGGGTATTCAGGTAGTACATCTCTCTTCCCCAACTACGCAACTGATCGAACCCAATTGTACTAAAATAGAAACAGTAATGGATACGAAATTACATTATAACTCTCCAAGTATTTGGGGTACTTGGAACCTCCTTTTTTGAGTTCCCTCAAGACTTAAAGCAACTAAATAATTGCATAAAATTTTTCCTTTCTCACTCTCACTATACATATATATGTATGTATTTTTTTTTTCTTTTAATAAGAAACAACTCCCACTATTTATAACTAAATACCTTACGGTTCTTACCAAACACTATGGCTAATTGCTAACCTATCCTTAATACCTAACAATATTCCCACTTCTATCCTAATAGCATTTGTACCACGGACATATTTGGATATTGCTCCAATGTAGCTTGAATATATGTACTAGTAAGAGCTCTTTGCAAATTCTATCGTCTTAGTGCTTTTTTATATATTAACTTTCTATATTTGTTTTCATGCCAAGCTAATTATAGTTCAACTTGTTGAGACATGTATCATCGACCAAGAGGCAAACGGTTCCAATCCTTATTCGAATTTTTGTATTTATTTATATTCACTTTCTCCACCTATTTGGAAATGCAATCTTTTCTTTCTTAGACAGCCTGAAGTTCTGCTTAGAGCTTCGTTCTAACTTCTAAGTAGTGAATACGAATTTTTTTTTTTGGTATTGAGTAGTTGGATGGTGGAAAGTGGGCTGCTTCATATTGTTTGCCTCAGCATACCATTATGCCTCAAGTAGACATGTAGATGTGATATGTGCATGTTCTTAACCATCATGGAGTGATCTATGATCAAAGACGGACTTGAGAATCTAAGATATGATATGTTATTGGGTTCAATTCATGATAACTACGTATCTAGGAATTAATTGCCTTTGACAACCAAACATTGTAGGGATAGATAGTCTGTCGCGTTAGAGTAGTCGAGGTGCACGCAAGTTGATCAGGGCTCTAACAGTTATCAAAAAAAAAAAAAGAAAAAAGAAGAAGATATCTGTCATCTATTATCTTGTCTTTAAATATCCTCATGTGCTTTTATCTTCTATCTCGGAATCTGTTTGTGAATTTCTTTTAACATACCCTGCTAATGCTGGGGTCTGCTAAAGTGTAGAAGGCTTTGAAAAGTGAAATCTCTACATTCTAGAGCTTACTGTTGGCGATTCAAATCTTGTTGATTCGAAGGTACAATTTTTCTCCACTAATAAGAAACGGTGTGTTTGCAAACTACTACAAAGGAAGAGACTTCCAGTCAGTCCTTAATAATCATAAAAAGGCTGTAGCTGTAGAAGAGTTTTGGTGGTTAGAACACCATTGTGAAATAGTATGTTGTGCACTATTGCAAAATGAATCCACCCCATAACTCATTTAAACTTCTACGATAGTCATAATGGGTTGGATTGATTTAGTTGACTTAGTGTTAGTGGTTAAAGAGGGTTTTGGACATCTAAGAGGTTATGAGTTTAGTCCACAGTTGCCACCTATCTAGAAAATAATTTCTTACAAGGTTTTTTGACATCTAATGTCTCGTAAAAATAGTTGAAGTGCGTGTAACCTTGCCCAAACATAAAAAGTTTGTTTTCTTTATTTAAGGAAAAACACGAACCTTTTGCAAACGACGAAGTCGTAAAGTAAAATAGTTATTCATTATTGGTATGATTGGGCCACCAAGAACAAATAAGGGAGAATGAAATAGTGATGATTTATGGTGTTTGAGTTAATCACATTTCTCCAAAATCACTTTTTTATTCTTCTCATAATTATTTTTTATTCTTCTTATAACAACTTTTTTTTCGTCTTATAACTATTTTTCACTCACATCATACCCATTATTTTATTTTTCTCATTATCATTCCCTTCACACCAAACACATAATCATTCTCTCCATAATCATTTCCTTCATCCCAAACATAAATAATCATTGTCTCCTTTATCATTCTCTTTTTTATTCTCCTCCTAATTCTCATTCTTTCCATAATCATTCTCATTCTCCTTCCCCTGTCTGATGCAATTGTCAACATTTGGTTAAAAAATGCATTTGTATCAAATATTGAGAGGCTTTGAGACCAGTACTGAGGAAACTTAGAGTGACTTTGGTCCACCTATCCAAGACATTAAAATTATACACATTTCTGAAAAAACAAATATTGTAGTCACATTTTGATGGAGCTTTTATGAATGAGGTTTTAGAATCATTCTTCAAACAACTCCATCTAAACGAACTATTATTACAATTTCTTCCGTAAAACTACTCAAAATAACCCATCATTTCTAATCGCTCAAAATAATCATTCCCACAATTACTCATCCAAACCACTTGCTTGTAGTAAGTATTACAGGCAAGTGGTTGTAGAGTATTACAGACAAGTGGCTGCTTAATAAGATTAGTCGAAGTGATCCACGAAAGAATTGATACAAGATAGTGGAAAATTTTAGGTGGTTAAGAGAAGTTCTTGTCTGATGATCAAGTCGAAATCGAAACTTAATTAAAGAGCAGCGTCGAGAACTGAAATTTGTTATATCCTTTATTCAAAACATAATTGCCTGGACTTTGGATATTTTTCTTTCATTCTGCTGATTCTGATGAATTTTCCCCTTCAGTGGAGACACCGATTCAGTGGTTCCCGTGACAGCGACGCGGTATTCGATTGATGCTTTAAAACTCCCAACTTTAAGCAACTGGTACCCTTGGTATGACCATGGAAAGGTTAGTTCTTCGAACAAGAAACATTTCTTCGTTTTATAGATTGAACTCGAAGTAAATGACATGATATATGACCTCTTATTAAGAAGTTATGAGTTCAAATTCTACCATTGCCATTGAATTAAAATAGACTGAACTTGAAGCATTGCTTGTCATCATGAAGGCAGTTTACTAAAATTTAGACTGTACTGTATGCCTTTATTTTGTTTATTAATTACTTAATAATTGGTACCACCCTTCTCCATTTTTTAA
The DNA here is from genome assembly GCA_037832605.1 of Cyclanthera cordifolia. Lineage (NCBI taxonomy): Eukaryota > Viridiplantae > Streptophyta > Magnoliopsida > Cucurbitales > Cucurbitaceae > Cyclanthera > Cyclanthera cordifolia. The sequence goes on from JBBMEG010000003.1 coordinate 561,241, forward strand.
TATTTCTTTTCTTTAGCTTTAGTGAAAAGAAGACATTATTCTAGGATGTGATGCTGATTGCAACCTAACCCAATCATGATAACAATAGCAATTATTATCATCTTGCCTTAATCTTTGTGCATTTTACTTGGTTTCTGTCTCTTGGTGGTAATGAAAGACTCTTTGCTCTGTGTTACTTTAATGATTTGCTGCATAAAATTTACAAGCTAATTCTATGTTGATATAGGTTGGTGGGTGGTGCCAAATATACAAAGGGCTGACATTCGTTTCCGTGGCTGGAGCGGGTCATGAGGTTCCGCTCCACCGTCCTCGTGAAGCATTCATTCTTTTCCGATCGTTCTTGGAGAATAAGCCTCTCCCACGTTGAGGACTATTATCATAATCATATTTACAGCAAAAGAAGAAAAGGACAGTGTATGTACAGAAGATCTCGAGAAAAGACCGGATTGTGAGAAGCCATTCATCTTGAGTGCCGTTATTCTTGCTTCGAATACCATCATTCTTATCATATTAGCTTTCCATTCTTTATATTCTGACATGTCTCATGAAGGAAAAGTCAGTTAAATTTAATTTGCATCAAATAAAGTAACATCAATGTAATTTGTTTGTGGAATAACGAAGATTCACTTTCAGAGCTTTGGTCATGTTTAGGATTGAATGTAAGCCAAATGTTAATCTGTTATATAGAACACCTTCGGAACTTCGGTTTCGGTTCATGTTACGGGCCCGAACGTATGAAAATGTGAATGTGTTTTGTTGAGCTGTTTCTATGAGAAAATTAGTGTAAGGGAATGATTTTATTTTTAGCAAATTTGCAGGGTGTATAAGAAAATATGTTGTTGTTGAAGGGTTTAGCCAACTCAGTGTTAGACCCCATTGCCCATTGCCTGCACTTTTGGCAAATTTCTATACAGGTTGTTGGTGTGTTTGAAGGGGACCTCCCATTTACAACTCCACTACCAAAATAATTAACCCATCAATATAAAACAGCTGCAGAGTAAAAGCTAAAAAGAAAAAGTCTTGAAAGAAAGTATTGGACCCATTCTCTCTCTCTCTTGGACCCATTTACATGGTAGAAATAAAACATTTTGGCATTGAAGGAAGTTCATAATTAGAGCACTAATTTAATATCAAAGAACACCAATAAGAGAATCAAAGAAGGTCGTTAACTCCAATAGCCTCAACTAGGGCTATTACATATGAAAGCGGGAAAAGTTGCGAATCTCATAATCAACCACCAAACACAATCTCATCAACAATGCTCTTAGCAACACAAAGAAACCATTCAAGTCACGAATAACTACGCCAAGACCCGTAGCATCCTCTGTCGGATGACACGCAACATCAACAAAAATCAAAAAATAAATCAATTACCTTTAGAAACATTGGAGATCATGTATTCGAGCTGGTGATGCACTAGGGGTCTTGGACCCATTCTCAAGACAAAATATTTGGAAATAAATACGAGGAATTAAAATATGATTTAACTTTCTAAGTATTTTAATTTTTTAGTTTTAACTTTTTTTTTTCTTCTAAAGCATCTCATGCTTGAATTAATTTTTAAAAAAATTAAACTTTTTGAGTGTTTAAATCTTTAGTTGAGCTAATACTACCCGTAAATTTGAAGATTTGAACCGCACACATCATAATTTTTAGTACGCTAAAATTCTAGTTGAACTAAGCTCACTTAGATTAATCAATTTATTTAGTTAAGATATATATTCGACAAAGAAATTATAGATTCAAATTTTGTACCTTGAATATAAAAAGAAAAAAAGAGAGACATTTTTAGAGAATGTCATTGGTTAGTTTAAATTTCAATGTCTATCTTTCGGATAATCATATTTTGTGTACTGAATGATTGTTCCGTGAAATTAGTTGAATGTACGTTAGTTGGTTTAAACAACTATCAATACATTTAAAAACTATATATTTTGATTTGATATTATAAAATAATAAATATTAAACAATACAATCTACAAGATAGTGAAAATCTCTTTTGAAATTATGATAACAAAGTTGAAAAAATGTATCTTCAAATCATAAAATAATAAAGAGAGGATTTTGAATGGAAGCATCCAAAATAAGCCATCATTACCTTTGCATAATTATTGCCATTATAAAAAGATTAAGCCAATGGATAGTGGAGTGGCAAAGTGAATTACACAAAGACTTAACTAATGGTAGAAATTAAAAAAAAAAAAAAAAAAAAATTAATATTCTATTCCACTCACGAATAGAATTTAATTCTTATTCGGGTTATGCTTCTTGAAGAAGCCAAACAGCACCCAATTGCCTTAAAAAGCACACAAGAACAAAAGTTCCATTTCAAAACGCAATTTGTATTTTTTTATTTTTTTATTTTTTTTTGAAATTGAAATTTGTATTCTTTTAACACGACATATTCATGTTTTTTTAAATTAAAAAAAATCGTACTATAGATTTAAATAATTTAGTTTTTTTCTTTAAATATAAAAATAAAAGGCTTCTTTAATTTCGAGAATTTTCAAAAGTAGCCAAAATCAAAAAAAAAAAAAAAAAAAAAAAACTCATAATAATCACTAATTAATAGTTTCGATATTAAATTTGAATTTTCGTTTTAAGTCTAAATATTTTTTGTGCGTGCAGAAATATACTAGCTTTTTGTATACCTATTTGAGTCCAATTGAAATTAATTTTTAATTCAACAATATATAAATTATTGAAATTAAAACATGTAACATTTTAATTGCTAGGTCGTATATAATGTAAGTTATTTTTTTTTTTTAGAGTTAACACAAGCAGTAGCTTAGTGACATTAGTATTGATCCAAATAACTAAGTAATTTTTGGTTCGATTCCCACCTCTCGTTATTGTAAATTAGAAAGAAAAAAAAACACCTCTCAACAATACAAGTACTAATTAATGGTGATAATTTAATTATATGAAAACTTAAAAATAATTTTCTAAATATTGATAATTATAATTAGTGATGCTTTAGTTTGTTGTGCATCCAATTATCCAAATACTATTTTGTTTTAAACAATAATTCAAATTAAA
>JBBMEG010000003.1:570116-605533 GCA_037832605.1 Cyclanthera cordifolia
ATGAACGTGATCTTCAACCGTTCTTTGTGGAGGTATCAAAACCACCGATCGACGAGGATCAAGTGGATCTTTTATATGTGCAATCTCCTAACGAAAAATCAATTAAATAGAGATTTAAAAATTAAAATATACAAATGCAATAAAAATAGAATTTGGATACATGTGTAATATTTATACACAACTCAAATATTCATAATAAATTCTTATTTAAAAATAGTATTTACTAGATACTCCCGATAGAAAGTTACATCTAAAAGAACTTTTGAGTGCAATCATTATCTCTAAATATTCAAAATAAATCTTCAATCTAAATATTAATTTTAATTAATCTTAAAAATTACATCCAAACAAATTTTTAATTACAATAATTACTAATTATTTTTTTAAATACTCAAAATAAATTTTTATTTTAAATACAAATTCTAAATATTTATAAAAATTACATTCCATCCCTTCTTCTAAATATTCAAAATAAAATATCTTATCTCAAACTGTGCTCTTCAATTTCTATAATTAGTTCGAAATTTCAGAATCAGAACAACAAGTCGACATGGAAGAGAATCCACCGCGTGTTGCGCTCGCTTTCAGCCAGTGGGATGATGAGCATTGAATTAATGGAGGGACCCTTTCAACTTTAGCACGTCAAACATTACTGCTGGGCTTGGTTAGTTAGGTTAGATCAATTAATTTTTTTGAACTGTTCTGATTTATACATGATAAGTTCAAAGTATCTGTTTGCAGGATAATTAAACTTGAAAGTCTTTTTACGTTATGAATGTCAAGGAAGTTATTTAATTCCATGATGATTCATTGATTGATCTATTCATTCAGAATTACTAGACGTGCTTTAATTTTTCTGATTTGGGTTAAAGTTTAATACATTTCCCTCAGCTTGTTAGAGGATATTTGTTTGCCTCTCTTTTCGGTATCAGTTAAATCCTAGTTTGATTGTTGTTTTAGTTTATTATCCTAACTATATGCCACATGTTAAAACGCCCGGACTCGGGGTCAATTCTCCCTACACCTAGAAAAAATTGTAATTAGGTTTATGTGTTAGTATCTGAGTCTTATATGTAAATGAATTCTTTATTGTAATAGGATTTTATGGTAGTGTACTACATAAATTCTCATCAATCCCTAATCCATCTTTGATCAACATTTTTGTATTCGTTCTTTCCTTATAAAAATTGTTCTCCTCTTGGCCGTGAACGTAGATAACACATTGTTAATGAACCACGTTAATCTATATGTATTTTCACCCTTTCTCTCTACTCTTATCTTGGTTGTGGTTTTTCAATTTCGTATCAATCTCCCGCTCATTTTCTTATGGTTTCATTATCTAATGACGTCCACATTCTCTAAGACATGCTTTTTTTGGAGATCTCAAAGTTAGAGACCTACAAATGAGTTTAATTTTAAAATCATTTGTTATTTTTCGAGTCCAGGTTTTGGAATTGCGAGTATGGGGAGTGAAGCTTTAATTTCTGGTCATAAAAAATAATGATGTCCATGTATCTTTGTATATAATGATTTCAAACCGACTAATTTGAGATAACTCAACCATCAAGATATTAGTTTCTTCAAAATGCCTGCAGATCCCCTTTGACTAAAAAACAAATTGAAAGTTGAAATACCATATCGATACAAAAATCAACATGCTTTGAACAATCGACATATTATGTTTTATTTGATTTTCAAAAAGTGAAGCTTCAAGTCTAGCACATTATAACATAACATGGTCCTTCTTCTCTCTCATCCTTTGACAAATCCTAAAAAGAGGAAGACAAATCCTTCTAGGAAAGGGTCAAAAGGCTGAGTCATTATTCACTTCCTCTCTCATTGGTTGCAGACCTTCCCATACTAACTAACTTCCTCCACATGCATAAGACAATATAAAAACAGTAAGACAGTTGTGATTTACATCTAATTGCCTCATCTTTCTCCTACAAGTATTTCATTTCTTCTCTGTAAGCCTGAGAAAGCTTTGTTTCTGTTAATAAGTAGAAAATTTCTGTTCTCAATGGCTGACTGTGGAGAAGAGCAGCGTACTTTGGAAGATACTTCAACTTGGGCTGTTGCAGTTGTTTGTTTTTTCTTGGTTGCTATTTCAATCTTCATTGAACATCTCATTCACCTCACTGGAAAGGTAGGTGTTCTTCTATGTGTACCTCAATTATGTGAGGAAATTCTCCAAACTCCTGGATTTTAGCTTAAATATCATGCCTTTTTCAAGTACAAACTTCATTACAGTGTTGCTTTTGGCTTGATGAACTTCATTACGCATTTTCAATATGTCCCAAGGGACAACCTCGTTGGTAGAGCCTTTCATGTCTCCAAGATATGCTCTTTTAGAGGTTTCAGGTTTTCGTGAGTTTAACCGTAAAATTTCTTGTTATATCTTGAGTCTAGACATAGGTATCTCGGCTACATAGTGGGATGAAGCTACGATTTCTGGTTATAAAAAAAAAAAGCATTTTCCGTATTTGGCATTGCAAAAGTGAAGTTGTGCTGCTGAGTGGCTGTATTAATCTAGTGTGTACCAATTAAGCCTTCATTTTCTTGCAGTGGCTGGAGAAAAGGCACAAGCCAGCTCTTGTTGAAGCTCTAGAAAAGGTTAAAGCAGGTATTAGTCTCATCTAGTCGTTGCAATATTTTTGGGGGATGGTTTTTCTTTTGTCAAAGGCTGACTATTTTTCCCTTCTCTCTTGTTGATGGTCTTATGAAGAGCTTATGCTTTTGGGATTTATATCCTTACTTCTAACAATTGGCCAAGATGCTGTCACTCAAATTTGTGTTTCGAGGAAGCTTGCGGCAACTTGGCGTCCCTGTGCAGGAAGTACAAAAGCAGCCAAGAACAGCCGTCTTAAACTTTTTGAATTCTTAGATCCTGACTATGGTTCAAGGCGTATTTTAGCCTCAAAAGGAGATGATGCATGTGCTAAGAAGGTAAAACATTCTCTTTAAAGTTTAAACGCATTCCTTATTGCTATTTGAATTTAGCTAATGTTTTAAAAAAAACTATTGAGGGGAGACTAACTTTTAGACCCTATGGATCATAAGAGGCTTACACCTCTACGAAAATGCACTGACTTTGCTTTTTAAAACATTGCTTAGTTCTACTGGTTGGTGCTGTTAGACAAGCAAAAATGTAATTGGCATTAAGTTGAAATTAAGGGAGCCTATATTCTCAAGTGATTTGAAGCTATTTGGGTTGAATGAATATATTTGCAGGGCCAAGTCGCCTTTGTATCGGCATATGGAATCCACCAGCTCCATATATTCATCTTTGTATTGGCTGTCTTCCATGTCTTATACTGCATAACCACTTTGGCTTTGGGAAAAACAAAGGTATTTCTTTTAACAATTTCCAAGCCCCACCCCCCCCCCCACCCCCCCTCTTTTCTCTCTCTTTTCTTTCTCTTGGTTTGTCATTCTCAGGAATTCCTTTTAATTGTAGATGAGAAAATGGAAGCACTGGGAGGAAGAGACAAAGACAATTGAATACCAGTATGATAATGGTATACTTTCCTTCAAAATTCATATAAATGTCTAGATTTTACGGTTATCTACTTACAAGATTTCAAATTATCAATTAACACCCCCGGTTAAGGTGGTGTTTGGTTGTGAAATTGTAGAGTGATTATTTTGAGTGGTTATAAATGATGAGCTATTTTGAGTGATTAGAAATTTGAGTTTTAGTTCTAGCTCGTTTGGATGTGGTTATTTGTAAAGGAGTTGCAGTTAATAGCTCGTTTGGATGTTGTTGTTTGAAGAGGAGTTGTAAAATTTCATTTTTAATAGCTCCTTCATACCGCGAAACAAACACCCGTATAGTGAGCCACTTAGGATAACTAATTAGTAGAATCTAGTTCAAGTTGATAGTTTTTTTTTTAGTTCAACAAACATATGGGGAGATTTAATCACATGACTTCTTGGTTACAAGTCTACACTTTATCACTTTATGCGGGTTGAACTATGATCCTGTTGGCCTTTGCCGTACAAGTTGAGTTAATATTTGTTTCATTTCTTTTGGAGCCATGATATCATTTTGTCATGCTATCATCTTCTTCTGCAGATTCTTTCATTAGAAATCTCAGGCTATTAGTTCATAACTTATGAAATAATTAACTTGTCATGCAGATCCAGCAAGGTTTAGATTTGCAAGAGATACAACATTTGGACGCCGACACTTGAGCTTTTGGAGTCGTACACCAATTTCCCTATGGATTGTGAGTGTTTGTCACAAAATTAAATCTAGAAATTAGCTCATGAATATGAATTTGACAACCTAAGAAGAAATAAAAAGATTCACTCTTCCTAGAAACTCTCAAATTATTCTCTTGAGTCTTACATCAATGTTTTGATAGAAAAGGCTAAAAAAGTTGCAGATTGGTACATATATATAACTTTCACAATGTTATCATTGAACTTGAGTCTCCTGATTTTTGCATCTGTATACAATCATTTGTATTGGTTTAAACACAATGAAATCTGCAATTTTTTGTTTTTTGAAAAGGCAACAAACTTTTCATTGATATAGAAAAGATACAGAAGATCAAGATTACAAAAATCTGCAACTATGCATGATGTTCATCATCCACCCCATTTCTGTCATGCAGGTGTGTTTCTTCAGACAATTCCTTGGATCAGTTACCAGGGTTGATTACATGACACTGAGACACGGATTCATTGTTGTAAGCAAAATATCTGAAATTTCATTAACTCCACTTTTCACGTAGAGATTCTGCAAGTCTATGCTTCTTAACTTGAGCTATTTATCAGGCACATTTGGCACCCGGAAGTGAAGTTAAATTTGATTTCCAAAAATACATTAGCAGATCTCTCGAAGATGACTTTAAAGTTATTGTGGGGATTAGGTTCGTTTCTTGATTATATGAATGAAGTTGGATTTCATTTGTTATGAGATTTTGACCAATCTTCTAATCTGCAGTCCATTGATGTGGCTATTTGCTGTTCTGTTCATCCTTACCAATACTCATGGTAAGCTTACTATCGCTGCATTTTGTTAGTTGATATAATTAAATTTACCCCAACCTATCAGCTTATGTTTTTGGGTTGATTAGTGATTTAACATAATTTGACATGGTATTAGAGCAAAAAATACTATTTTTCTTTAAACTCTTGCACCACTGAAACCGTAGCCGCCAAAATAAAAAGGCACACCCTACTTCTAGTTGTTGCAATATTCTTTTTTGTGGCTATTCATATTCGGAGGTCTTGAGTTTAAGTTCATGTTGTGTCGTCCTTCTCATTGAAAATTAATTTAACTAGTAGGACATTTCTAAAATTTCTAAACTTACGAGTGAAGGAGAGTGTTAGTTGATATAATTAAATTTACCACATCTTGTCAGCTTAAGATTTTGGGTTGATTGGTGATTTTACATAATTCAACATTTCGTACAAATTTATTTGTCCTTTTCAATCTCTGAGTACTTAATGAGGAATGCTTCATTTTTATTCCATGTCAGGGTGGTATACGTATCTGTGGCTGCCTTTCATCTCCTTAATTGTAAGCATTTTGGCGTACACTTCACCATTTATTCTCAAGCAGTACTCTTGTTTCTTCACAATTCATTCAACTTTTTCTCTTGTACACACTATAGATAATTCTAATGGTGGGAACGAAGCTTCAAGTTATCATAACACAAATGGGATTGACAATTCAAGAACGAAGCCATGTTGTGAAGGGTGTTCCTGTTGTTCAGCCTCGGGACGACCTCTTTTGGTTTGGACGCCCGCAACTTATTCTCTTTTTGATTCACTTTGTTCTCTTTCAGGTACTTCTCAAAAGCCAACTTCATGTGTTTTTTACAAGTGTAACTTGTGAAAAAAAAATGACATTAGTTTACTCTGATTGCAGAATGCATTTCAGCTTGCTTTCTTTGCTTGGACAACAGTAAGCAATTCTACTGAGACTATCCCACTTGCTTCTTTTTATCTGATACAATTTGCTTCTGTTCTTTTTGTAACTTTTGAAGTTATCAACGGTGACAACAAACGTATTGAATTATGTTAAATCATCGATCAATTCAAACACTTATATTTATGAATTTGAGGAAATTTCATTATATCAACCAACACTTATTCTCGCGCTAGAAATTTGAGAAATGCTCTAAAAGTGGAAATTCAATTTTAATTAGAGAAGAAGCGACTTGGTAGTTATTCAACTTAGGACCTACCACTCTAATATCATATAAAATAATGTTAAATCATCGATCAACCCAAATTAACCCAAAGACTCAAACTGATGGATTGGAGCAAGATTATTTATATCAACTAACTGATCTAATGCTTTAAACTTGCTCTAATATTGTGTTTAATTCTTTTTCAGTATGCATTTATCTGGAGATCTTGCTTCCATCAGCGAATTGAAGACATTGTTATTAGACTGTCAATGGGGTAAGTTCACTAGCAGAAGTAAAAATCTTGAGTTTCATCCCGTCTTTCAACTGCTAACCGAAACCGAAATCAAAACATTTTCAGGGTCATCATACAAGTTGTATGCAGCTATGTGACACTCCCACTCTATGCTCTGGTGACTCAGGTAAACATCAAGCAAAAATCTCTTCCATCTACTTTTCACCTCTTCATAATCATTATACTATGAACTGTTTTCTTGAGCTTGAGCAAATTTGAAACTCAAAAGTAGTTCCGAGAGAATAGTCATTCATCACCTGTATACTCACGATTTCAGATGGGCTCTAACATGAAACCTACCATTTTCAACGACCGAGTGGCGACGGCATTGAAGAACTGGCACCACTCTGCCAAAAAGAACATGAAGCACCACCGAAACCCGGACGGTAGCTCGCCATTCTCAAGTAGGCCTGCTACTCCAACGCACGGCATGTCTCCCATTCACCTTCTGCACAAACACCAGCAAAGCAGCACATCTCCCCGGCTATCCGATGCCGAGCGCGAGTCTTGGTACGTTGAAGAGCGGCCTCCTTCTTCACATGGTAGAAAACCCCTTGATCATCAAGATTACGAAAATTCTGTTACGAATAGAGAACAGGAGATGGCATCTCAACAGTCAAGTCCTACTGAACCCCGTTCCGCAACACGGCCTGCTCACACTGAGCATGGAATCACTAGGAGTCCCTCAGACTTCACATTTGCCAAATGAGTTAGCCATGTGAAGTAAGATCATCCACACTAGACATTCTTGCATCTTCTTAATGTACAGGGCAGCCAATACTACAACTGTATAATCTTTATACACTTGAGAGGACATTTTATAGGCCAATGCATATTGCTTTATAATGGGAGAAAATAACCAACTGTTTTCCCCCAAAGTTCTGTTCATGTATTTCTAGTCTTTTATTTTTATATAAAATATGGCACCAGTGTAAAATTTGATACTGTAGGTTCAAAAAGTTGTACGCTTGTATGATAGATAAGAAGACTGGTTTTCTCATAATCAATTGGATTTATGATAGTATATAATTTTTCTTTTTCTGAGATTAACATAATAAAATACATGATCAAATGATTAATCTTATGGTTGGTTAAAAGTATTTTAGAATACAGAAGTTCAAACATGTAACATCTAGGTTATTAAGATGTATATAATGATGAAAGAGCATTGCTCATTTTGACTGCAACCTTGATAAATTTGTTCTTAATAATTCTTCCAAATCTTTTACCTCGAAGAAGTGTTTGGATTCTGGGATTGATGAGTGAGAGGAGAGTAGAGGAAACGAAGTGGATGAAGGAGAAGAAATGAAGTAATTTGGAGATATAAAGTATTTGTTTGGGGATTAATGTTTTAGAGAAGAGAGGTTGGGAAACAAATTCGGATTTATGATTAGAAGCGAAGATGTTTATTTTATATGAAATTTGATATAAAATTTGATTTGAGATTTGATGGGATATTGGAGAAAAGTTGATGAAAGATTGTGATATACTAAAGACAAATAAAGAGTTCAACTTTTTTTCACTCTTCCACATCCAAACACTCTGGAGGTGTTTGGATGAGTAATTGCAAGGAAGATTATTTTGAGTAATTAGAAATCAAAAGTTATTTTGAGTAGAGTTAAAAATAAATTGTAATAATAACTCAATTGGATGAGATGATTTGAAGAGTGATTATACAAATTCATTTGTAATAATTCCATAAAACTTCGAAACAAACAGCTTCTAAAAAGAAAGATATTGCCTGCATTAGGTTTTTGCCTGGTTGTTTATTTTGAATTTTTTTTTGGGGATAAATAATTCATAAAAAACTAGATACCATGTTGATTGTTAAACTACCGATCAATCCAAAAGATTAAGTAAAAGAGTTGAAGTAGATTTAATTATATCAATCAAATTATACAGGCAACTTGTGCTCTCTACCCATTGCAACCTGTCTCAATCTCCATTATCTAAAATAAAAATATAATTTAAATTATGAATACCTTTATCTTTTTCTTTTCACATTTAACTATTGAAATATTTGTGTAACAACTAACTTCTATCATTCATGAGCTTAAAAAGAGAAAAGTAAGTATTTAGGTCACAAATATCCTTTACATTTTATTTCTTTAATTTTAATATTTAGTTAATGCTAATGTAGTTGTATTTGATACTTAGTGATATTTGGATTAACTTTCATTTATTCACTCTAACTCTAAGTTTTTGAGTTTGATAAATAATTTCATATAATATTACAGTAAGAAGTCATATTTTTGAACTTCAATGGAATCATAAGTGCAAAAAGGTTGTTGATATAGTTAAATTAGAACTCTATAAGCTTAAATTTTGTGTGTTAATTAATAATTTAACATTAAGGTAATTTTAAAAATCAAAATTTTAAGGTGAGACTTGAATTTATGTCTTTGGAGATTTAAATCTAAGACCTCTTAATCAGTATACATACCGATTCATATTATATCAAAAAATTGAGAGACTCAAATCTTTGACCTTTTTGTTATTAGATTATATTTAATGCAAGTTAAGCTCAATTTTTGTTGATTACCAATTATTAAACTTAATAATTGGAAGAGTAAAAACTCAACGTTTTATTCTTTTCTATGAAATTAGATTTATACATGAAAAACAGAGAATCTAAAAACCTAGCTAAACGAGAAGATTATAACACCTAAATATAGAAATCTATATTATAACAACTTACAAGATGATATCACAAAAGTGAAATGTGAGATATCGGTAAGAAATGAACGGGAGATGCACTTACATGAATTGTCGTAGGGATTGATGTGTTAAATAATATTGGAGAATTCTAGATCATTCACCTTTTTATCTTAGATGTTCAAAGAAGATTCTAGATCATACATATATATTCAAGATTGATGGAGAAACCCTTGAACACTCTTTGTCTAAAATTGGTCTAGAATTGTCTAGAGTATGCACTTTATCCAAAGTGAAATTGTGGCAAAATTGTGACCACATAATTGTCTTGATTACCAAGTCAAGATGTGACCAATTTATGACCATGGGATTAAACTTGGAGCCCAAGTTTGGAAGTGCTATAAATATGTGATGTCTATTATTGGAAAACCATCACAAGACATCCCATATCTAAGTGACTGAGAGTGTGAGATAAAAGTAGATAGAGTTTCTCTTTATAAGAGAGTTTGGTGCTAGTTTGTAAGAGAGAAAGTTTGTAACTCTTGTTTTTATACTGAAGTTCTTGTATCTTTACCCGTGATTTTTTACCCTAATTTGTTTAAGAGTTTTCCACGTTAAATCATTGTGTCATTCTTTCTCTTCTTTCTTTTAATTATTTTTATTGTGTTCTCAATCTATTTTAACAATCATAACATGATGTAGGTGAACCAAGCACCCATTGAAAAAAAAAAAAAAAAAAAAGAGAGAGAGATGCATGCGAGCACCATTGGGAAAAAGTGTGCTACCCAATTAGAAAAAAAAAATGCAACCGTCAATTGGATTTTTTTTTTTTTTTTTTTTTTTTTTTTTTTTTTTTTTTTTTGGGCCAAACCGGCCCTAATAAATCACTTTTATCTCAATAATAAATACAAAGCCAAAAGGTGGGACCTAATCCCAACTAATTTTGATATAAAGAAATAAATTTAAATTTATGGTAACAGAACTTATGTTAATTTATTTATATAAATAGAGTAGTTATGAGTTTTAATCGTTTTTTCTTTTCTATTGTTGAATTAAAAAATAATTGATTTTTGTATTTAAATAAAAATTTTATGATAACTTTTTGTTAGTTATAAATTATAAATTTATAATCTAGATATCATGAATACAAATATGTAACATCACAAAACTTCGAAGTTGCACACCATAAACAACGGTTAAAAGATAACAACTTGAAATCAGGTCGGTGACCACAAAACTTTACATAGTCTGTCATTCACAATCAAGTCTCGCCAGTACCACAACCACATATAAATCTGTTAAAGTTAACATTGTAGCATTGAGTGAGTATGTAAATATAGAGTAAGTAGCTTTTTTGTGCTTCAAACTACTACTCGTTAGCAGAAACTAGAAGGTCTATACTAGTAACTTATGAATTCAACTTAAGATCGGAGAAACACAAGCTTCTAAAAAATTGAACACGAAGCAACCATGTCCATAGTACTCGACATCTTACATATGTAAACCTCTTGTCACACACCACACTAACTAACATGCTTAATACGTACTGCACTCTAGATTACATATGTCTACTCAATAAGCTTTTTTATTGTAGTGCTAAATCACACACATACGATCAAGAAGTACATTACTCATATACAAACTAGAAACTAACTAGCAATCAAAACTTTTGACTATTAGAGTGTGTAAAGACCCAAGTTTTCAAAGAATAAAACCAAAGACCTTACTTAACTCAAAATGCATGAAAATCAGTTACAAAACCAACTTAACGAATAAACCAACCAACATTAAATGAAAACGGTTATTCAGTTGGATCCCAAATCATTTAAGTAAGCAATAAATTTCATTTATACAAAAATTGCGAAATTCAAAACATGCTAGGACTTTTCCTAAACTCTAGTGTAACGCTCCCCATAGTCAAACAACAGTCTGGTCAACATCCTGGTCCAAGTAAGTGGAGAAAATCCACAATGGAAATAATGAGTCACGAAACTCAGTAAGGGGCCCAACTCGGGGTTCAATATGTATACAGTCAAAAGAGCATATCACATAATACAATACAAGCTAGAAATAATAATAAGAAATCGATGTAAAAAATAGAGAAATCTATCAGCTTAAACTGTAAATCCACAACTACTCTTCACAAAGTCCTTCGACTCTGGAAAATCTTGGTAACCACTGCTAGTGTGAGAGCATCTCGGGGAGCCGAAGCAATTTGGTTGCCCCCAAACCTCGAGCACTCGCGAAGAGGTAGTATACGCACCATCCGCAGTGGGATATCGCCCACATCCTCCCCATAAACATGGCTCTTGGAAAAAGTCAAGCGAACTCTGGGTAGGTATGGCAAACCAGGTGGCCACCCGATCCCTAACACTACCGCGATAGGGAATATTGTCCCCTCACCCGGCACTTGACAAATTAATTAACTGGTCCTCATTGGGACATCTATAACTCCATGAATCAATATGGCTAGATCTCTTTCGAACATGCCGACCCAACACACAAATATATATCACAATACATAAAGCAATGTTAGACACTGTAAAACTTCATGGCCTAACAATCATCAACAATAACTCAAAATAACATAATACGTACAAGTACACTCAAATCATATTCACGTAATAGATATCTTAGAACACCACAATCATCAAGATAACAACAAGCTCAATCAACATGCATACATGTTATTACACCACATACCACGAGAAGGGGTAAGTGCTCCTTACCTGGCCGAAATTCCCTAATAAGCTCCTTAGTTCCAAAACTCACGAACCACGAAGATTAACACTTAAAAATAGCCCTAACGAATAAAAGAATTAGAATTAACACTTACAACCATTAAAAACGGACTCAGGACAACGAAATCATTCAAGAGACCACACTTTCAAAAACGGGTTCTCGGGTCTAGGGATTCGGTCAAAGCTTATCAAACTTAGGGAATGGGCTCTCTTTTGAATAAGACATGACTAGATGCAATTAATAAGTTAAAAACATCAATTTGTTAATTTAAATTCTCACCCCACATGGTCTCAGCTAAATATTTTAATACGCTTTTAACCTTTAATTTGATGACCAACAAAATGGCAAAAGGGTCTACCCAATAAATACATTTACCATTTATTTTAGACAAGAGTTTGTTTCAATAAAAGGATTTCATTTTACCATACTGATAAATAATCACAAGTTTAGTCACTTATTATTATCTCAACAATAGCCCAAAAATATACAAATCTCAACCAATCACAACCTAGATCTAAAATCGTGTGACAAAAATCAATAAATCATAAGTTTAGCATACAAAAATTCAACCTAGATCTAAAATCGTGTGACAAAAATCAATAAATCATAAGTTTAGCATACAAAAATTACCTAGAGAGAACTCTGATCGCTTGCTACGAGAGGCGTGGGCATGAACGAAGAGAAAGAATGATGGAGAGAAAACGTGGAAGCGAAAAATTGATTGGAAGACTTAATTTTTCTTTAATAAAAATTAGGCCAAATCAATTAAATGATTTGCTGGCCAGATTTGATTGGAATGAGATTTATTCAATTTAATTTATAAATACTATTTAATTAATTGTGTAACCCTTAATAAACCTCTCGAATAATAACCAGTGCCATTTTTAACCACTACTTAATTTATTTAATATAGAAATTTTGATTTAAAGCTTCGGTTGTTACAAGGTGAGTGCCCCGATTAAAATTAGTGAGAGGTGAGCTCATTAACTATACGTCACTCTAGGAAAATCTACTTGAAGCCAACCAGTATAACACCACTTACGCTTAGCCACTCTCTTGACTCTAATATTCACCCTACAACTATAATTATCAAAACATGTGTACCTAGAGGTACTCATTTTCGAGTGTATGTTCTGACACGTCTTTTTCACTACTTGAATGACTCATCTCTCAATAATCGTCTTCCTATTTACTTTAGTACACCTCTTAGCCATCTTAAAACCAATCTTAACCTTGTAAATTGTACTTAACTCTCCACTTTCCAACAATCATAGAGAAATATGAGGCTCACATACGACATAATTGTTCAATTTGAAACATAGTCATGCACCCTAACTTCACTAAATAAAGGTCTCTAACACCAATCATCTATCAGTTCATCCACCACATTGTGCTTACACTGGGATAAGACTTTTGATCTTAACAATGTACCATCAATATATTCATGCAAATCTCAACCACAAACATGCTATCTCACATTAAATAATATCACCATAATTAGTTCTTCTCTCACTAATCACACACTAAAGCGTATTACGTACTGAATGTCTTTATCTCCTCTATGAGTAATTCTCCTTACACTAATCACACACTTAATCATATTACACTCCAACTTACACAAGTGTGCCCTACGGAGTCAACGGTATGAACAAAAAAAATTATCTTCCAAGGTCGTACACTTAATTAGTAAAACTCAACAAGCTTCATTTCTATCAACTTCATTTTTTAGAAAATGAAACATACTTCCGTTTAGTAGCACAAATCCACATATCCATATTCAATGACACTTTGAATTATAATACACAACCCTCAAGATTGAAAGACAAGTAACAACTCATTCTCTACTCTTAAAATAGTGAAATTCAACTAAAACTCATCATGCACTCTGAACAAAGTAAAACAGGACTAGTAACTACCATTTATCCTTAATGAAGTGAAACACGACTAGTAATTCACCATGTACCTCAAATGAGTGAAACTTCACTAGCATCTTCAAATGAGTGAAACATCGCTAGCAGCACACACTGCACCCTTAAATGAGTGAAACATCTCTAATAACTCAATCTGCACTTTCAAAGAAGTGAAACAATACTAATAACTCACATGCATTCTTAAAGAAGTGAAAAACTGCACCAACTCACCTTGCACTCTCATATGAGTAAAACACGATTTCCTACACTATCAAAAAAGTGAAACACCACTAACGATACATATTACACTCTTATAAAAGTAAAACATCTATAACAACTCATACATCTCTCTATGAGACGACAAAATACCACAAACAATCCACACATCACTCTAAAAGAGACACAACTTAGACACAACTTACAACTACACTAGTTTCCTAAACATTCATCCAACAACTAAAAATGTACAAGGAATAGAAACATAGTCACTTACCTATAGGTCGAGGTAAAAAAATACGCATCAAGAACATATAAATGATCTCTTACTCAAAAGGGGCACCCATCGACATTAAGCAAAAATAAAAGAAGAGTCGAGCGATTTTGTTTTCTTTAAAACGTAAAAAACACACCGGTTAAGCATGAGTCAATATTCACACGTCGCATACTGTCGCATACTTAGCAACAATGTCTTGTTCCGAGCCAAAATGACATCACTCGAGCTAAGTTAACGTTTTACCTTTAACCTTTTTTTTCTTTAAGTTCTTACGGAATCTCTCATACATAAATATAGTTGAATTCAATAAAAAAATGAAAATAATATTTGAAATTATTTTCTGTGATGATTTGAGATAGCAGCAAAAGACAGAAATCCATTAGAGAGGTAGATAAGAAAGTTGTTTATTGATGAAGAAGATGGTGGAGGCTGAGAAAGCGAACACCTATTGCAAACCTAATCTCATCTATATATACAATTCTAACTAAACCTAATTAGGCCCAATGGGCTCATACTCTAACATTTTCTAATACAAAGTTGAAAAATGGAATTTTATTCCGATGGTCGTAGAAGGAAATTATGTCATTTTCATTAACAATGTGATGCACAGATAACTGACAATCAAAGTAACTTTGACTACACCAACTTAAAATATCATACAATATACATACATACACACATATATATAAATAAAAGATATTTTTCGTACCATATTAAATTAGAAAATATGTAACTAATGTTTAGATATAGTATTTAGAAATTTTTAAATGATTTTTCGTGAGAAAAACGAAAATATTATAACTTGAAACTAGCAAAGTCAAGCCGGATTTGATTGAATTGCTTTAATAAATAGATGGAGAGATTGACCAACTCAAAAATAAAAAGCGATAAACATAAATAGCTGAAAGATGAACTAAAAAAATCTACTACCTCGACCAAATCTTAAGTATGTACAACTTTTTTTTTTTGAGATTACAACAATTAAGAGTGAAGAATTCGAACGTGTGACTTGATGATTTTGAGTATACACTAATGCAGCTGAACTATTACTCTTTTGACCAAGTATATACAACTCTAATTTTTATATCTCATTATCTTTATTATTATTATTATTAACTTCTTTCCACCAATGGCAGCATAAGGGTGCTTTTATTTTTTATAGAAATGGGTGGAGTGAAGAAATTAATAATAGTTAAATATTTATTTAGAGATTAAAGTTAGTAGTGGTTGAGTAATTAATTAATTGTTTAAAAATTGATATTAATAATAATTGAATGATATTTTGATGTGAAATTTGATGAAATAATTTGATAATGATTAAAATTGGCTACTTCTTCCAATCCTATCGACTCCAACACTGTTCTTTTTTAGGTTTGTTCTATTGTTTAGTTCCTCAAATTTTGGAGAATGGTTAAGAAAACGATGCAAGGATTCAGAATGGTTGATTTGATGTTGCTTTCTAATTGTGATTGACTATCCATGTTTTGATTCTCAAATTTTGTAGCGGGTTTCTTTGATTCTTGAATATTGGTATTTAGTGAATCTCTTCTTGAATCGTTATTGATGGCATCATGTAGTAATTGGTTGAAACAGTGATCAGAATAATCAATTTTTTGAGTCTGTTCATGGAGTGTGAGTTATGAGTTTGGTGAACATTGTTCACTTTTGTTGTTGAACCATGGTCCCATTCCATTCATTCCCTCGGACATGTGTAGTTCATTTCAGTGCCGTTCATTTCACTTTTGTTGTTAGTCCAAGTCTTATAGCAGTTGAGTTATATGCTGATTTTGGCGATTCAGATGTGGTTCTTTAAACCTTGACCCTTTTGTTTTGCAGCCCTAATGATTTCTTAATATCATATACGAAGTCTCCAACGGGTGGCATGCTAGTGAAAGACTTAGACTTTAAAGGTTCTAGATTCGAGACCCACTTGCGACATAAATTTGTAGACAACTCTTGTGTCTCAATTCCTTTGATGTCTCCTGGTGCCTGGCCTAAGGACATGCATAGTTATCCTGAATATAGTTTGTTAGTTTTGGCGTTTGTTCATTGGGCTTTTTGTATATATGGTCGTGGTCTCATTCTTTTACATTGGAGTCGATTCTAGTAGGTAGTTGGAGGAATCTTTTTGTGGGTTGATTTCTTGTATGCCCATTGGTCGGGTTGCCGAATCCCGTCAAAATAAATTTCTCGATGTTAAAAACAAACCAAAATGGAGTTTTGGTGTTTGAACTAAATTCTAAATGACGTAAAATTTAAGAAAAAGAAAAGAAAATTATGCAAAAAGTTCTAATTCAATGGTTCACTTTAATCCAATTGCAATCTTGATCATGGACAACTAAAATAATTTATATTGATCACATTCAAGAAACTAGCCTAACTATTTGGAAAAGCCAAAATATGCCATTGTACTCCTATTTTATTGACTATTGACCCAGCATTTTCTATTTTATTCACTTTGACCTACAATTAAACTCAAACTTACTGTATAATTAATTGGGAACGATAGCGTTTCATACCAATTAAACATTAGCATTTAAAATTAATGAGAACGACTAAACCAAAATTAACTAATCGAGATAGTTGTAAATCAATTTATTTTGTTTAATTGTTATCTTGACATCATGGAAAATAAGAATGGAAAATTAAACCCAAATAAATTAAAGGAAATGAAAAGTAAACCCAAATTTTCTTCTCCAATTTGAAACAAGCTCCAATCATTTAATTTCTTCCTTTATCTCTGTTCTACTATACTCCATCTGCCTTTTTCCTCTGCACAATTTTGAATTTCCCTATTTTTCCTAAGTTACTGCCACCTATATTTAGATTCAAATTCATTTATTTATGATAATTGAGAAATTAGTAAACAAAATCATGTTTTAAGACTAATTTTAATCAACTTTTAATGATTTACCACCTAAATCAAATTTAGCAGACAATCATGCATTCAAGTTGAATTTTAGTTGCTACGAAGAGAATGAGCATTCATAGGATCGATCTATTTTATACAAAACTTCAAGCATCTCATCATTTCATCAAAATCAAATGCAGCAAAATTCAACTCACTCACATGGTTTCACTACATTCCCTCGAAGTGTTTAGGATGATTTTACTCTCAAAATCAAAACAAAACATGTTATTACCCTAGCTTGCAAGTAAATCAAATTTTTACCATATAAATGAATTGAATGCAAAAATCCAAGGGACTTCATAAGAGTTGTAATGAAAGGCTTAGGTAAGGGTATGGTATAAGGAAAATATAGGTGTTTTATGATCAAGACCCAGAGTTAATTGTGCATGATATCAATATTAAATAATAATCAGAAAACACACTATTAAAGTCATTATTTTATTCACACACTTTCTTCTCGCATTAAGAACTTTGGAGAAACAATAATTAAATTAATTTTGGTAAACTTTTCTCCAAAATATTTAATGATTTTTTTTTCATCAAGGAAGATTTTTTTTCTTCATTTTCCACAATTTTTTTTTTTTCACAGGAAACAATTACAATTACCATGCAACATTTTTCTTCTTGTCTTGATAAAGGAGCAATGATTGAGGCTAACAAATGAGATGGTCTAAGGTTAAATATGATTTGCTCTAATCAAGAAAAAATGAGAAATAAGCTCAAAGTGGCTAACTAATTGAAAATTTTCAATTGTGGAATATTTTAAGAGTCAAAAAGTGGTTCATCCTAATTGCCCTTAATGATATTAAAGTATCAATACAAAAATATTGGTATAGAAATGAATTCAAGACCAAGTTCTAGAATAAATACACTAAGTTTGATCACTCAACAAGAAATAAATTGAGCAAAGTATAATATGATGCTCGTAGGCTTAAAATCTCGCATGAATGGTTAAGTTGCATTAAGCCTTTGCACATTTTCAATCAACAAATCAAGGAGACACCATCGTATAATTATAAGAAAAATTCTAATCATGCTAATCTCTATTATACTTTAAAATTCAAACTAAAGATGCATTCTTAACTTACAAGACATTCAAGGATATTAACAAACACTCAATGTTTCAAGAGAAAAGTCAACATGTATGAATTAATAACATGCTAAATTCAAATTAAACCTCCCCTACACCTAAACTATGTATTGTCCTCAATGTATAACAACTTAAGCAAATTATTCACAATCAACAGAAAAAAATAATAAAATAAAGTGAACTCCCTGAATTTGTGAATGATTGGATTTTGGTAGTGTTTGGTGTTGAAAGAAGTGGTGGTCAACGTCTATTTAAAATTTATTGTCCTGCAAGAAAAAAATATAGAAATTATCAAAAACTAAAAGGAAAAGTAAACGAAAAATAAAGAAAGAAAAAAAAAAAAAAAGAAATGGAAATTTGGGTTGCCTCCCAATAGCGGAATCATTTAACATTGTTTTGCTCGACAACTTGAAATGAGTATTATGGTACATAAAATTCTTGTGTTTTCTTCGGTGCCTTCTTGCTTGAATTGATGTAGCCTACTAAGTATAGAAGACTTTCTTGTTTCTCGAAGGCACCAAACAAGTAAATATTTTTTGTTATTTTCATAGTATAAGTTATTGAAATCAAATGACAGAAAATCAAACTAAGATTGGTAAGAATAAAGAAAAAAAATCTATTTTAAGAAAATCTTGAGAAAATAGAGTAAGGTTAGGCTTTTCACCCTCATACTTTATAACCTCGATTTCTTCTTTATTTATAGGCTCATTTTCTTCTATTTCACAAACCACATTTTGATGCGACTCAAAATTCTCCAACTCATTTTCCCTGTCAATAAATGTTACATCAAATTAGTGATATTAAGATATTGTATCTCTTGTAGTCTCTCCAAGTTTCTAACCGTCGTATTAGTCAATTGAGTAATTTGGTTCCCAAAATTCTCCAAGTTAGCTCTAGGTTCAAGATTTTCATGTTGAAATTCAAAATTATTGTCAGCAATAATTTTAACAATATCTTCTAAAGATATACCTGAGTTTGAGGTCTAAGTCTAACTATAAAAGTTAAATCAGAAATAAAGTTGATTTTTAAGATCAATTAAATCATTAGCCTAAAGCCAAAAGAGCAATAGCTCAGCAGCATATGTGTATACCAAAGACCATGAGGTCCCAAAATAAATTACATTAACGTATAGAAATAGTGGAACCAGATCGAATCGCAAGGAAACTATGAATTAATTTCTCAATATTAAAAAACAAATAAAAACGTGGTTTTGGTGTTTGAACTAAATTTTAAATGACTACTAAAATTATATATACACACACACACACACACACATATATATATATATATATATGTATATATATATATATGTATATATATATATATATAAAAGAAACTATGTGAAAAGTTCTAATTCAATGGTTCACTTTAATTCAATTGCAATCTTGATCATTGGCAACCAAAAAAATTTGTATTTATCACATTCAAGAAATTAATTTACCTATTTGGAAAAGCCAAAATAAGCAATTGTTCCCCTATTTTATGACTTTGACCCAGCATCAAACTCAAACTTATTGGGACAGTAGCGTTTCATACCAATTAAACAATAGCATTTAAAATAAATAAGAACGACTAAACCAAAATTAACTAATCGAGATAGCTACAAATCAATTTATTTTGTTTAATTATTTACTTAAGGTCTATTATGCTAGCTGCACAATTACATACACAATAAGCCAACCTCTTGTTACAACACAATCATTTGTAATACTTATACATATCACAAAATGATATATGACAGCGAATCAATTGATATTAAATTAAGTCCTTAATTTAATTTACCAACAATCAATTATAAGAATAAGAACGAGAAACAAATAATTCTTGAATTGAAACAAATTTCTTTTGAGCCAAAACCTCACAAAAAATCACAATAAACCAAAAATACTCTTGAATCAGAAAATGAAATTTAGGTGCACGTGATGAAATAACGATAAAAAATATATCTAGAATGTACCATGGAAAATAAGAATGGAAAATTAAACCTAAATAAATAAAAAGAAATAAAAATTAAACCCAAATTGACGTGCAGAAAGAGAACGAAAATCTTCAAATTTTTGTTGATGGTTGCGTATTTATTTCTCCAATTCCAAAGCTCGAATAATGTAATTTCTTCATTTCTCTTTGTTCTACTGCGCTCTATCTACCTTTTCCTCTGCAAATTTGAATAAATATTTTTTTGAATTAAAAAAAAAAATGTTGCATTCCCTGTTTTATCTGAAGTTACTGCCAACCATATTTAGATTTAAATCTAACTTCCACTTTCACACGTCCGCAAATAAATGATTTTTTTTTCAAATTCATTTAGTTATGATAATTGAGAAATTAATAAACAAAATCATGTTTTTGGACTAATTTTAATCAACTTTTAAAGATTTACCACCTAAATTAAATTAAGCATATTTTATACAATTAGGTATACTATTTAACTAAAAATGTGGAGAAATTATACTAAATAAAAATAATTAATTATCACTTTATCACCCATGACATTTTCTTTCATTTTTCTAGCTTGGTCTCTTAAAAAACAAAAAACTTCACATTTGTTTTGTTTTTTGTTGCAGAACAATGATCATTAGGCAAGTCGTGGTATTTTGGATTCGAACTTTTGATTTCATCGTCTTGGTCTTGCTGAATATTTTGTTTCTATGACAATGAAATGGTTGGAAAGGGTTAGGAACTTTGCCTTCTACTTAGTGATGTTCTCTACTATAGATGAGTGAAGGTGATCTTGGTGTATCAGCTTTTCCAGGAGGTGAAGAGCATTTTCACAAAGATTTAGGCACAATTGAGGGTGGGAAAGGAACTGCATACGAGAGTTTGCCTTACAAGCTCTGTTTACAGTTTCCCACGGACTACCCTTTCAACCCACCCTTGCGCTTCCATCCAAATGTCGATCAATACGGCAACATCATTCGTCTCGACATTCTCCAGGTATCAGTTTAATATATTTTAAATCTGCCCATAATCCTAACTTGTTAAATGTGTTTGATGTTTTTGTGGTTTATTATTGTAAAATACCTATAGTTGATTGTTTTTTAAATCTCTTCCTGATTTTGATATAAACTTCCGTTTGGATAGGACAACTGGTCTTCACCATATGATTGCAGAACCATTCTTTTGTCTATTCACAGCCTACTACCAAGTTTGCTTATTTCTACCTGCATATTTGGCAATCTTGAATCTCGATCAGTGTTTTAAAAAGTCCAATAAAATACCAAAAAAAGCTCAATAAAGCACCAAAAAAGCCTACATCGCACTGTGTAGGCTTCGTTTCGATAAGGCGAAGCCCGTAACATAAAGCTCGCGCCTCATGCAACTTTTCTCCAGGCCCTCGAGTGCCAAAAACTTGCGCTTAGTGCGTTTTTTTTATAACAAATATAATCAAAACGATGTCGTTTTGTTTTTTTTTTAAAGAAAAATCAGAAACTTTCCTTGCAAGCTTCTTCTCTCATAAGAGCTTCGAATCCCAAAAGCAACCATTCAATTTTTCGACTCTTCCTCCTCCCTTTGAAACAAAAATCACCCTTTTTTTTTTCTCCATCTCAAACGAAAGCATCAGTGCTGCTTAGACGAATCAAAACCACTCATTGCCGACGCTACTGTTGAAGACTCATCGGAGGTGTCTGGAGAGTCTTCTTCTCCGAACAATTATCAGTCATCGTATCTATTTATTTATTTATTGTAAAACTTCCTTTTGCTTTGTTAGATGAATATTGAAACATTATATTAAATGTGATTAAAATATATGTTTTGTGATAAATATATTTTTTATACATGGTGCGTCTCGAAAACAAAATACACGCTTTTTTTGCGTCTTGCGCCTCAGACTCCATAGAGCTTTTGTGCCTTGTGCCTTTTAAAACACTGATCTTGATGATCCTCTCATCCTTGTCAAGTTGTGTTTACTCGTAGAGCCCAACCCAGAGAGTCCTCTCAACAGTTTGCAACCCTGTGGAATAACAAGGGCCTCACTCTCCTTTGATTGCCCTCCACCCCATGACTAAATATTTCTCATTTTCGACTCTTCTAAAATATAAACTTTGCCTTATTTCTTTGACTTGAGTTTGTTTCAAGGGCTGTCATCTATTGCTCTTCTCATGATGAACATGGAAGTTATGAAGGCATAAAACTAAGTTGCTTATTTGTTTTCTTATTGTTCAGAGTTACAGAAGGATGGTTCACAAACAGTATTTTTCTGGTGCAGTCTTAGATGGCTGATTTCAAAAATCGAGAACAAAGATTGACAACATACAATTGCAACACAGTTGCTTTGAAGTTCTATTTACAGGTCTTGAACTTTACAACAGAGAAAGAAAAAGAAGAAGAAGAATACCATTACATTGACATGTGAGCTGAATATCTGCACCATTTTATCTGGCCATAGCTGTATGTAGAACGAATTCCTCGTCTCGTTTCAACCTCGACAGCTAATTTCCATACCCTGTAATTAATTGGTGGATTATATTTTACAAAATAGAAAGCATGTGCTATTTTTTGGAACTTTGGAAATTACGATATAGCTTGCTTACATTGTGTAATGAATTCCATTGTTTTCTTTAGCTTCTTCAGTTGAGATACCCTCCGACATTTGGTAACATAATTCACATTTCTCAACATTCAGGTCAATAAAATACCAAAGCTTTTACAAAAACTAAAATACTAAACACCTTATATGTTGTTCTCTATATGGTCTCGAAGTCAATCTAGTACATACATAGCCTAGTGCACGAACGGTGGTGATTAAATATACAGAAAAGGTTATGCAATCTTCCTTTGATATTATGACCGTTGAGAGAAGAGGAATGAGCTAGCTAAGAACTTGAGTTGTCGGGAATGTACGGCTGTCCTCAGCTGTTACAGAATTAGTTCAGACTGTTATCAAATGTGCTTTTAGAAGATTTGCATCAAAGAACAATCATGCAGTTGCGTACTGCTTAGGAGCAAGCGATACGGGGCCCAAATAGGCTTCAGACAAGGACACAACTATCCGGTGACAAGCCATTGCCGAAGCTGTTGCAAATATTATGAAGGATGTCCAGAAGAACTTGAGCATTAAAATTGGTTTTGTGCTACCAGATTTGAGCACCTTAGACAAAAGCACTTTGATCCGACGATCATTCAAGAAGGAGCTGTAGTCAATTTGACCTGTTGGTGTTAACAGTAAACTACTTCGCCTTTTCCTGTCTGATGGAACTCCCATTCTAACTGTTGTACCAACCTCGGTAGCTCGGGTACCCTGTCGTAGTGTTTTAAGTGCCCATTGGTGTATTATATCAGCTACAATTGTACAAAGTTGCTGACGGAAGGATTTTGCTTCTTTAGAAACCATTGCTTGGATCAGTGAAGCCCCATTCTGATCATCAAGATGCAACGATAAAGAGTAAATTACAAGTTCATGAACTTTCAAATGTGCCAAATATGTTGCAAACACAAAATAGGGTTAAATTAAAAAAAAAGGTTGAATATACACCTATTAAACACAA
The DNA here is from genome assembly GCA_037832605.1 of Cyclanthera cordifolia. NCBI lineage: Eukaryota > Viridiplantae > Streptophyta > Magnoliopsida > Cucurbitales > Cucurbitaceae > Cyclanthera > Cyclanthera cordifolia. The sequence goes on from JBBMEG010000003.1 coordinate 593,842, forward strand.
AGTTCAGGGAATAATTTAGACATAAACATACAATTTTTTTTATTTAACCACATTAGGAGATTTGAACCAATAATCTCATGATTATTAGGTCGAACATGATTTCATTAGAACTATGTTCTTTTTGACCCATAAACATAAAAGTTAAGTACAAAAACGTAATTTAACTCATCACTAACCATTAAGAATCATCACCAGTGAGTTTCACTTAGGTCCGACTCTTTAAGTTTACTTCAACTAAAGAAGAAAACTTATACCTTATCATCAGACCGTTGGTTTAGAACATAATTATTCAACCATAATGAGCAATCATGGTCATTGATATGGAGAAAAGATCGTTAGTTACACTTACAACAGTCATTACGAGTCTTCTAAGCACGGCACCTTCTTTGGATACCAATAGCCTTGTGATTAAATTTACAACCTCAAGGTCACTGTTAAGTTTAATGGTAGCATACTCAATGGCTGCCTCATTCTGTGGAGCTATCATTCGTTGCAAACCTTTCCTGTAATTCAATACATATCACGAGCTCTGAATTCATATAATTCTTTATTCTATTTTAATTTTTTTGTGTGAAACCACCAAATTAGTTTACATGAATCTTGACTACTCCCACGAGACAAACCTTAACTGACTAACCCTACCACATTTGGTTATTAAGAAAACCAATAGAAAATTATTCCCAAGTTAGATGACCATTATAGGTTGAATCCACAAACTTATGGTTTTCTAAGATCTTTTTGACCACCAAAGTCAACCCATGATGGTTAACAAGTACTTAGAAAGATCAAAGATCCAAATTGTTGGTTGACATTGTTAACTTTATATCATCAACCTACACTTTTGAGTTGATTGGTGATTTAACATGATAGCTAAGCATGAGGTCATGTATTTGAAATTCTGTAAATCGTTTCATCCATAATTAATATTGATTTTCACTTGTTAGGTAATTTCAAGTATTTTTCAGATTTTTGAGTAATTTCAAGGCCACAAGTGAAGGGAAAGTTTTTGTTCAAACAATTAAATTTACATTTTTTTTTTGTTTTGGAAACCGAAAAATTGAAGCTTTACTCCACTATATACAGGGTAACCATGCCCATCCCTAAGGCAGGCACATGGAGACATCGAAGAAATAGAGATATGGAAGGTGCCTACGAATTAATGTCACAGGTGGATCACGAACCTGAAACTTTGAGAGGAGCACACTTTCAAAGCTCAAGTCTTCAATCACCGTGTCACCTCTTGGGAATTGATACAATTAAATTTACTTCAACCTATCAACTTAGCTTTTAGGTTCAGAGAACTTGATATTCTTTAGTCTCCAGTAAAAGAGCACTTGGCTGGGTGCTAAAGGATCCCAATCCCATTCCCAACAATTTTGGACATGTTTTGAAAATACTTTTTGACATTGTGTCCACTCAAACACCAACTTAGTGATCAACTCCTTAATCCAAGTGTAAATACATTAACCATGCATGCATTGGAAAAATATCACAATTCACACATCTTATTGAAGACCGACTCATGAGAAAGAGGTAGAAATCATTACAAATCCAACAAATGGCGTGATGAAACAGAACAGCATCATACCTCATTGCACCTACTCTTAGGAAAAGAACAACTCTTTGCCATTGAAATTCTTTCTTTTTGTTTAGGATCACCTGCAAGGATAAAAAAATACATGATGGAGGTTGAATGCTACGTCAAACTTCTAGAAATGTTTTACAAAGAACAAATACAACAAGGCTACGTTGTATTAACAAATTGACAGCGGATATTAAAAGGAAATGGTAATGGATGCAACAGTGAGAATTAGGAATGTTCATAACATAATAATAACACGTCCAGAAGCATTAAACTTATAACTGAATTGACTCAACCATTAAACAAAAGGTATCATAAGAAAATATAAATGTCATGTATCATAAGAAAATAGAAATGACATGAGTGGCCGGCCGTCCGCTCTCTCCGCGCCACGTTTCGACCTTCAGCCCGTCAACCAAACCTCTACACTTTCTCATCAGTTCAGTGATCCTCCGCCACGTTCAGACCTTCCAATCCTCTTTCTCAACCACTCTTGTCACTTCAGATTAACTCCCATTCTTCAGGTTAGTTATTTCTGATTCTTCTGCTATTTATTTCTTCCTTGCCCGACTGCTCCGATCATCGCCTACTACCTTTGCTTCCTTCTTCCCCCGTTTCTTTATCCTCTTGCTATCAACATGGAATTTACAAAGTGCTGGATTGCTGGCAAATGCTTTCGTCTGTACAAAGACGACTCGGATTTCCGGTTTGTCGATATGACCTATGGAAAGTCCATGACCCTGTCACGAGCTCTGTTGCTCTGGTTCGAACAAACCCTTGTTCACTTCATTCAAGACCCTGTAGGCAAATACTTCAACCAGACATGCAGGGAAAAATTCGGTATGCTGTCTGTCAGCAAGCTTCGAAAAAATGAAATGTTGTTGTGCCGATGTGTTCTTTGGCCCAGGAGGGGATCGAAACAAGTTATTCACTTTTCGGTTATGCAAGATAAATCCGGAATAAAGAATCTCTGGGAAATGGTTTACGAATTTATTTCGGAACACGATCTTTTTGTACCACAACAGTGTTTTCGTGAGTCAAGGATGGGTGGCCGCTCCCAGACTTTCCGGTCACCGAAACACTCCCCACATTCTTACAGAAAGACTCAGACGCAATCAAGGAGCAGCCCTGCTGATTTGCCCTCGCACTCGAACAGCTTCGAGCCTCTGTCTACCAGGTCAAGCAATATGAGTGAAGATAGCAATTCATACTGGGTTATGAAAAATACAGAGGTGATTCAAATGGATTTTAAGAATCAGTGGGTAATTTCTAAAGTATTTGCTCATGACAATTGGATGGAAATAAGTAATACCCTGTCTGAATTCTTTAATACTAATGTCATTATTAACCCTATGTCTGTTGAAAATGGTCTCATTAGTCTGGATGAAAAGGAGCAATACTCTTTATTCCCTATTCATGGGCGCTGGCAACAATATGGGAAGTTTCATTTGAAACTTGAGAGATGGTCTTCAGAACTTCATAGCAGACCAAAATTCATAAAAAGTGTTGGTTATATTAAGGAGATTATTTAAGATTATTTCATTATCTTTGTAAATATAATAAGGAGTCCTTATTATATTATTATTTCTCCTATTTTAGTTAGGAAAACTTTTCTATTTAAAGCATAGTTGATTGTATCATTATTGATTGTGACAATAAAGTGAAATTATTTTTCCCTTTCATTATTTTTGACATGGTATCAGAGCTCCAGGTTATTAGACCCCCAAATATTCCGAGGACTCAACCTAGGCGGGCAAAATACTTAAGCGGGCATTTCATGATCCCAAAGAGTTGGATCCGACCCAAGCGAGTGAGCCAAAGCGGGTATTATTTTGGTCCACTAATTCGGATCTAGTCCAAGATGGCTTTCCCTAAATAGTGCCATCTTGAGGGGGCATGTTGGAAATTGTTGGAATACTCACCTTTCCCTTTCATTATTTTTGACAAAAAGCTATGGCGGTTGGATTTCAATTTCAAATTTACCATTAGATTTTTGGTTCCGCCAGGTTTTCGAAACCATTGGAAGCTTCTTTGGAGGATTAGAAGAAATTAGCTCAGAAACACTCAACCTGATCAATATCACCCAGGCTAAAATTAAGGTGAGAATGAACCAATGTGGCATTATTCCGGCAACCATCGAAGTCAGTAAAGAAGACAGAGGTAGCGTATTCTTACATTTTGGGGATATAGATTCATATAATTATGTTCATAATCACTCGAATCTGTTTTCAAATAAGTTCACAAACCCCATCGACCTATCAAGAATTCAACAGGTGATGATCGACGAAGGTTTGGACCCAGTCGCCAACGAACTTCTTCCTCGATTCAGTGAACCTCCGACGAATGAAGTTAGCATTGCCCGAAATCCGTTTGCCACGGCTAGCATATCCCAGGAGCCAAACAACCTGAAACAGAGCAAAAAGGCCCTCTCCAGTGAAAATCCCTTTGACCCTTCGGCTTCCATTCCAAACCAGCCTGTCATTATTAATGAACCAAGCAAACCTACCGACTCCCCTTCAGCTCTCCCTACTTCCACCACTACAATCGACATTAATTCACCTAGAGTCTTTCCGTCTTCCACCTCAACAAAGACATACTCAATTCAACCATATCCTCTGTTTTATTCTCGAACCCCCAAAAAAAAGACAAACCCTGACACAACTGAGCTACTCTGCACCTCATTAATCTCAAATCCTTCCAATATCACCAGAACCATGAACCAACCATCATCTTTTACCCAGGTAGTTCTTCAAGTTGAGCAGCCATCTTTATCATCAGGGGTTACCTTGGTACGAGGAGCCGTTTCCAATTCAGACCCAATTAACTCTGAATCCAAGGAGCATTGCAGGACAGTTTATGACTCTGAGGCAGATTCTGATATAAGTATCAGTAGCGAGGATTCTGACCCTACCCTCGAAGTGCCTTCTCTGCCGGTTGATTCACAAAGAGAAGATATCAGCAACAACCAATTCAACAGCCAGCTTCCCAGTCCTCCAGCTGACAGTTCAGTGGAAGGAGTTTCAGTCCCTTCAAATCTCAAAGAAATTATTAACTCTTGCGGCTTCAAATTCCTCGAATCCGATTCCAAGTAAAACAGTGGCGAATCTGTCTCCCAACTAGATTATGAAGATTATTTCGTGGAACACTAGAGGCTTGGGAGACGCGTCTAAAAGATCGGTTATCAAATCAGTTATCATCAAAATCTGCCCGGATGTTGTACTTATTCAGGAAACGAAATTGGCTTCAGTTAACTTACAAGTCATCAAATCCATCTGGAGCTCCAAAGATGTTGGCTGGGTTTCTGTTCAATCTTGGGGTAAGTCAGGGGGCCTATTATCTCTGTGGGATGAAAGCAAAATATCAGTTATGGAATACATTCAAGGCGGTTACTCCCTCTCCATGAAATGCTCTTACCAAGGAAAAGAATGTTGGATCACTAATGTTTACGGCCCAAATAACTACAATGAAAGAGCTTATCTCTGGGAAGAACTGGAATCCCTGGATATGTACATCGAAGGACCATGGTGCATTGGAGGTGATTTCAACACCACTAGATGGATATTTGAAAGACAGCCAACAAGGAGAATTACTAAGGGAATGAAAGACTTTAACCGATTGATTTCTAACCTCAACCTTACCGATGTGCCATTCACAAACGGTAAATTTTCTTGGTCTAAACCTGGCAACAACCAAGTGAAGTCACTAATTGACCGGTTTCTGATTACAAATGATTAGAACTCTTTGTTCTCCAACTCCCGGGTAACAAGACAAGTCAGAATCATCTCAGACCACTCTCCTCTACTATTGGAAGCGGGCTCCTTCAAATGAGGTCCCTCCCCCTTTCGATTTTATAATAGCTGGATGACTGATGTATCTTGTAAAGACCTTATAGTCTCTGTTTTAAAGAATGATAATTCATATGGATGGGCTGGTTTTATTATTCTCTCGAAACTCCGCAAACTTAAAACTTCACTAAAACAATGGAACTCTGATCACTCAGCTCAAACAAGACTTGCTGAACAAACTTTAGTTTGCGAAATTGAAAGGATGGAGGCGAAATCTGAATCTTATGCTTTACTTGCAAATGAGGAAACAAGATGGCGAGACGCTAAATGCGAGCTCCTTAAGTTATATATATCAGAAGAGAGAAATCTTATTTAGAAAAGTAAACTATGCTGGTTAAAAGAAGGAGATGAGAACACTGGTTTCTTTCACAGATTCCTAGCAGCAAAAAGAAGGAAAGGTTTCATCTCATCCATTCACAATAATTCAGGACCTTTGGTAGAACCTGCAGATATTGAAAAAGAAGTTGTTGGTTTCTTCAGTACATTATATTCAAAACTACCAGGGGTTAGAACTTTACCTTGCAACCTAGAGTGGAACCTTGTATCTGACTCAGAAAACTCCAATCTGATCAAGCCTTTCTCGGCTGAAGAAATCCTTGCAGCCATAAAATCCCTAGGGAAAACAAGGCGCCGGGACCAGATGGCTTCACCATAGAATTTTACATTGAATTTTGGTCTCTTTTCAAGAATGACTTCATCAAATTGTTTGCTGAATTTTTCGAAAACGGCCATCTTAACTCAGGAATTAAGGAGAATTTCATCTGCCTTATTCGGAAAAAAGAGGAAGTTACATCAGTTAAAGACTTTCGACCAATCAGCCTCACAACCTCCATTTACAAGATTTTAGCCAAGGTGCTGGCTGACCGTTTTAAGATTGTAATGCCATCTTTAGTCTCAAAATTTCAGAGTGCCTTCATCCACAACCGACAAATTTTAGATCCTATTCTAATAGCCAACGAAGCAGTTGAAGATTATAGGAAAAAAAAGAAAGTTGGGTGGATCCTTAAGCTGGATTTGGAGAAGGCGTTTGATTGTGTGGATTGGGACCTCCTTGTTGAGATAATGACTAGAAGGAGATTTCACTCGAAATGGATTCAATGGATCAAGGGATGTATATACGGTTCTAAATTTTCAGTAATAATCAATGGTCAACCAAAAGGTAGAATTTCAGCTTCCCGAGGAATAAGACAGGGAGATCCTCTTTCACCTTTTCTTTTCCTCTTAGTCAGCGAGGTTTTCAGTGCCTTGGTAGTACAGGCACATTCAAGGGGGATTTTGGAGGGCTTCATGGTGGGAAATGACAATACGCACCTCCCTGTACTCCAATTTGCAGATGACACCCTTCTATTCTGCAAATACGACTACAATATGGTGTCCTCCTTAATACAATTAATTCATTTATTTGAATGGTGCACTGGTTTGAAAATCAATTGGGAAAAATCCTCCCTCTGTGGCCTTAACATCTGTGAACCTGAAATTGCAGCCTTAGCATAAAAGTTGAACTGTAAAGTCGAGAAATTACCATTCTCATACCTGGGTCTTCCATTGGGTGGAAATCCAAGCTCAGTTTCATTCTGGCAGCCGGTTCTTGATCGAATTGACAAGAAATTGGATAGATGGACAAAATATAATCTCTCTCGAGGAGGACGACTGACCCTCTGTAACTCAGTGTTGGCTAATGTTCCCATCTATTACCTGTCCGTCTTCAAAATACCATCAGCGGTTGCGATTAAGCTAGAAAGTTTGATCAGAAAGTTCTTTTGGGGAAGTAAAGAGGGTAGCTCTATCAATCACTTGGTGAGATGGAGTCATTTGGTTATCAACAAGCAAGCCGGTGGCCTGGGCATCGGGTCAATTCGAAACAAAAATGAAGCTTTGTTATCAAAATGGGGATGGAGATTCGTTCATGAACCGGATGCGTATTGGTGCCAAATTATTGTTAGTATCCATGGTCTCTCCAACTTCCATTGGCACACCCACCCTAAGAAACATTCTAGCCTCAAAAGCCCTTGGCACCATATATCCTTACTGTGGAAGAAGAACTCTCATCTCTCAAAGCTTCAGTTAGGCAATGGACTAAGAATAGATTTCTGGTCAGACATTTGGGCTGCCAGCTCTACCCTCAAACAGTTATTCCCAAGGATTTTCAGCATTTCAACGGTTAAAGAAGGCTCAGTGGCATCCTTTTGGGACTCAAATTCTCTCTCGTGGAATATCATTTTCAGACGATCTTTGACTGAAGATGAAGAAAGGGACCTCATTAACTTTCTTACAGTAATCTCTCGGAGGTCAGTGACTTCTCCAAACGACAAACTTGTTTGGCCCCTTGAAGCTAATGGTCAATTCTCAGTAAAATCCCTCTCAAGGCATTTGGATTCTACTGCAACAATGGATAAGTTACTGTTCAAACATATTTGGAAAACAAAAAGCCCCAAAAAGGTATCAATCCTTTCTTGGATTCTCATTAATGGTTGCATAAACACTGCGGACAGGATTCAACTCAAACTCCCCAACCATGCGCTATCTCCTTCGTCTTGACCTCTCTGCCGTCTTGATTTTGAAACTCCATCCCATCTATTCTTCCTCTGCCCCTTCTCAAGGCCCTGCTGGTCAAAGTTCTTTATATAATTTAAAGCCAGTTGGGTGTTTTCAAATGGTTGCAAAGAGAATGTCATCAGCCTTTTAAAGGGTCCAAGAATGCCAAAAAAGGCCAGAATCCTATGGGCCAATATCAAAATCAATCTTATACGAAATTTGGTGGGAGCGCAATTAACGGATCTTCGACAACGTTTCAACAACTTGGGAAGTCAAATTCGAACGCGCTCTGCTTAATGCATATCATTGGAGTTTTTTGTCTAGTGCATTCTATTCTATTTCCGTACAAGATTTAGCTAACAATCTGGACTCCTATCTTTAAAGTTATCTGATGTTTTAGTTTTTGCTCTCTCCCTTGGCTCTGCGTAGCCTGCTGGGATAATTTTTGCTAGCTGTTTTGTTAGTTTTGTTTAGTTTTCTTTATTTCTTTACTTCCCTTCGGGGTTTGTTATCTTGATGTACTCCTTTTCATTATCTTAATGAGAATGTTTGTGATCTTTTCAAAAAAAAAGAAATGACATGAGTACAATAACATAAGAATGAAGAAAGTTGGAACAACTAGGTATATTAGACACTCCAATTCTACGGCTAATGCAATCATCATATGTACAACTTCAAGGATATCATTCACTATCATCGAAAAATATCAACCAAGTAAAAGCCTGGAAATTATTATTAAAGTTTCTAGAGCATTGAATACCGAATGTAAAATTTTCTGGGTTGCAGCTGAATTTTCAGTAAGAAGTTTCTGAACAACATAAGGAAATGCTGCTTCAAAGGTCTTGAAATCTTTATCTGCAGCTAATGCCAGACCTGGTAAATGAGGATAAACTTTGAACATTAAAAAATGGAGAAACCCGGGTCATTGCATAGTTGTGGAAAAGATGGAATCTGGATGCTTCAAAATGTTATCAAAAATGTAAAATGTTATCAAAAATGTTATCAAACAATCGTAAAATGCATGAAGATACTCCTGTTTATTACAAGATATTGATTCAAGAAACTCAAGGCTTCCTTCCCCTAGAAGTTCTTACTACAATCTTCAATCAATGCTACCATATTTTTCAAGGAAATAATTTGAAGTTCTTAATGAAAAACAATACCATGTCCACTTTACTAATGGTCCTAGCACTCTTTTCATAAATATGCACACATAATTAGAATTGTTCGAGAGCTATTTTCAATATTGAAAATCAAAATATTTGAGTAAAAAAAATTTATCAAATTTTTTTTTTTTTCTAACGAAAGAGTAATGAATAATGATCAAGTATTCCGTGCGTGCCTCTAATGAACCCAAAAGATATCCAAGATCTGAAAATATTTACGGATGTAAACCATAATGAACTGTGTACAAAAGATAAAACTCCGTGATAATTGAAGTAATTACTTAATGCATTGATATCATTTTTTTTTTTTCAATTTCTGTAACTACTATTTTTTTTTTCTTCTTACAATGAAGTATCATAGAGCAAACAGACCAATCTTTTTAAACTTGAAACGCGGCCACATGTGAATTCTACTAGACCACCATACTAACTAAGATTCTAAATGAGAAACAGAAAAAGAAGAATTCCAATTAACATTCTTGACAGATTTTGTTCAAGAGTCACGGTAACACTCTTCGACTCGTGCGGTGCCATGATCTCTTGCTCATCATGACCAGCTTAGGAACTCATGCCCCAAGCTCGCATCGCCTATACTTGATGGCTCATCATCTCATTAAGCGAGGTTCACCAAGCTAACACTAAGCTTGATCGAATATGCAATGGAAATATTTTGGTCATGCTTATTTCCTTGCACACTCATTCACTTGGCCCACGGGATTCTATTATGAGGTAGCGTGCCACCACTCGATATATGGTTCAACCTCTCTCCCATGGACAAGGGTGGAATGTCGGCACACTCGTGCTGTCCGACACTGTCCCTTGATTTCTATTCCCGAAGGGGGCCGCACAAGACACACATCTTGCAAGCGCTCGCCAACATCACGACACACGCATGAGTTATGAGGTAGCTCACTTAAGCCACAAAGCCTAAGAATGGTGGAGAGCCAGCACCATGCCTCCTCCTTAAGTACATTTTGGACCATTTTCAGTCTTACACCCGTGCATGTCTTTTTGGCAAAGAATCATATGCCACCATGGAGCGTCTGTCAGGTCGCACTCTTTGACGGCACCATGATCTCTCGCTCATCATGACCAGTCATAGAGGAGAACTCATGTCCCAAACTCGCATCGCCCATACTTTGTGGCTTGTCGACTTGTTAAACGAGATTCACTAAGGCTCGACTAAGCTTGATCGGATACACAATGAAAATATCTTGGTCATGCTTATTTGTTTGCCCATGCATTCACTTGGCCCATGGGAATCCATTATGAAGTGACGTGCCACTACTTGATATTTCTACGTCTCTCCCATGGACAAGGGCACAATGTCGACACACTCGTGTCGTCTGAAAATGTCCTCGGATTTCCATTCCCAAAGGGAGCTTCCCAAGACACTCATCTTGCAAGTGCTCGACTGCTCGCCCACACCACGACACGCGCATGTGCCATGGGGTAGCTCACTTAGTTCGTCATATCGTATTTTATGACTCTCACATCCTCACTCACTTAATTAGTCATCGTCCTTGATGACTTAACACGGGGCAATAACCACGTAGGTTATGACATTCACCCCCGCTTAAACTCAGCATCGACGATTCGACCTTCAACTGGCTATTGGCAAACTTCCTAGTAACTTGTGCTTAAGAAGAATGCGATAAACACAGTTTTTTAAAAAGCCCACTCAGGCGCGCGCCTTTCTTAAAGCCGTAAGGTGCGCCTCGTGGACTTTGTGGTTCTTTTTTTTTTTTTACCTACAATTATTGTGTTTTGTCTCCCTATAAGGTTTGGTTGTGCATATATTCAAAGCGTGTGATAAGTTTTTTAAGGTATAAAATATTTTGAATCACTTATGCATATTTTGTATCTTATACTAAATTAAAACTTCATTTCTTTCCATAAAAATGAAAGTTAATAGTTGAATTTTATGTATTTTTATATAATTTTTAATTAAAACTTCATTTCTTTCCATGAAAATGAGAGTTAATTTTGAATTTTATGTATTTCATATATTATTCTTAGCTAAACTTCATTTATTCCCATGAAATGAAGGTTAATAGTTGAATCTTATGTATGTTTTATATATAATTCTTGATTAAAAACTTCATTTCTTTCCATGAAAGTATTTTGATTGTGTGTGTATATGTATTTATATATTTTTTATGTAGTGCACCTTAAGTAAAAAAGTCTGCACCTTTTGGTGTGTCTTGCGCCTCAAGCTCCAGAGGGCCAATGCGCCTTAGTGTGACTTTGGCTTTTTAAAACACTAGATGAATGACACACTACTTATGGGCTATCCTATCATGGACCTTCTCACGCCCCTGTATGGACTTGGCCCAAGACTCACCGTATAAGCACAACCAATTTGTGCACATATATCAGGCCTCGGACTACCCCATCTACAGCTCTCCTTGGCTTTCGTAAATAGTTGAACAGGCACGCAATACCGAGCTCCAGCCACTGCTAGCCCTCGAGTAGCGCAACCCACTACGAGGTTCACCAAGCTAACACTAAGCTTGATCGAATATGCAATGGAAATATTTTGGTCATGCTTATTTCCTTGCACA
>JBBMEG010000003.1:632403-695508 GCA_037832605.1 Cyclanthera cordifolia
TTATATTGAGGTTAGTTAAGATTGTAATTGAGGTTAGTTAAGATTGTAATTGTGTATAAATACACCCTAACTCAATGGAAAAAGTACGACATATTTTTCTCCTAAACTCTTACACAATCTCTAAGCGCCAAAAATTAGGCCACTACGTTGCCTGATAGATCTTAATTAATTGAATTTATTTTTTCTTAATCCCCTATATTTTAATTTAATATTTAGCTTAAAAGTGAAATTTTTGTTTGATTTGAATCATATGATAAATTTATTAATGTTGATGAAAGTTGCCTAGTAAAAAAAATTGAAAAAGGGAGTGGATGTGTTTCCAATTAATAAAATTAAAATTATAAGTCTTAAATGGAAATGGCGCAGCCATTTCCATATATATATAAAAAAAAAATTAAAAATTAAAATTGGGCTTAATTGAGCCTGTTGACTGAGAAATTTCAGTCAATCATAAATTGGCACATCATCATCTCAAATCTAATGACCAAATTAAATTAATTTTTGAGACAATATTTCTCAAAATTAAATTGGATCAAAAGTTTGTTTTATTTTGAAATTTGGTCAAAATTAAATAAGAACCAAGTTTAATTGGTGGCTCAAGTGCGACCCATGTCCATGTAAATAAGTCCAATGGGTCAAGCCCAAGGCTCAAACCCAAAAGCTCATCAAGGCTTAGGCCCAAGGTCAATGGAAGCTCTATAAATAGAGAAGATTTCCTTCATTTCCAAGATCGAGAGATTTGAAACTACGGAGGGAATTCATGAAGACAGAAAACTCTCCAAATTTCTAAGGATAAAAAAAACATAGAAGGTGAAGCGATTTCATAAGCAAGTCACTCAAACACGAAGAACACGCATCGTATTCATCACAAGCAGATCATCAAAGAAGATCAACAAGACAACGACCGATCCAAAGATCAGCAAGTCAACGACCGATCCAAAGATCAGCAAGTCAACGACCGACCCAAAGATCAGCAAGTCAACGACCGATCCAAAGATCAGCAAGTCAACGACCGATCCAAAGATCAACAAGTCAATGATCGATCTAAAGATCAACAAGTCAACGATTGATCCAAAGATCAACAAGTCGATGACCGATCTAAAGATCAAGTCAATAATCAACCATAAAAAATATCAACAAGCCAAGGCCAATCGAACACCAACAAATTCAACCTCAAGAACAAGCTACAAAGCCCATGATTCTACATTCGAGAATAAGCTGCGAATCCCTCGAAGTATTTGTATATGAGAGAGAAAGAATCAGAGGAACAAATTAGATAGATACTGTAACCATATACTCATATAATCAAATTTAGGTTCATATACACGTGTTTCGCTCTCCTATTTTGCAGTGAAATCTCGTGTGAACAGAGCCCAACTAAATGATTTTTCTACTTATATATATATGTGTATTTTGCGCAATGAAGGGGAGCATCACAAGCCAGCCGCCAACATAGAAAAAAAACTGCCAATTATTTTTTGGCTAGTATAGTACAACGGTGGCGAGAAAATAAAAGGGAGAAGGCTGATAAAAGCAACTTCAAAAATTGGGTTTTGTATCCAATTCTTATTTAATTTGATTTGATTTTTTTTTATTACGTATAACTAAATTTTTATTTTCTAGTTCAACGGTAATTTTTATTCAATTATAGTGTCGTGAGTCTTTAGATAAAATTGAATATTTGTTTTGATTTCAAGGATTATTTGTTTCTTGTTTTTGTTTGTGGTTGATTTTTGATAAATTAAATTGACGTCTTAGTTTATTATCATCAATGCTATACATTATTTTGTGATATTTTATTATTTCGAATTATTGTTAAATTGTAACAACGAGTTGGCTCATGCGTGTGTGATTCTGGCTTTTCCAAATTACCTAGCTTGCATGATAGACCTTAAGAAAACAAATGAACAAAATTATTTAATTTGTAGTCGTCTCCGTTAATTGATTTTGATTTAGTCGTTTTCTCTAATTTTAATGCTATTATTTAGTTGATAGGGAACAATATCATGCCCAATCGATTAAATAATAAGATAAAATAGGAGATCAATTAATTATTGTGTCATTTTCAAATAGGTTGACTAATTCCATGAATTCGAGAAAAATAAATTAATGGTGTTAGCCTATGAATAATATTACAATTGGATTAAACTAAACCCTTGAATTGAAATTTTCGTAAATTGTTTACTTTATTTTTATTTTATTTAATTTTCATAAACCGATTATTTAGAAAGAGAAATGGTGTCAGATTTTTTTAAAATACGAACTTTTGGTGTCAGACACCAAAAGTAATTAGGACCAGTTTTTTATAAGGGAAATGGTGTCGGTTTTTTTAAAAACACGGATATTTGGTGTCGGTCAGACCGACACCAAATGTGACCGACACTAAATATCCGTATTTTTAAAAATATTTTGGATTGACTGACACCTTTTCCCTCTTTTGTAGTAGTGTTCACTTGTCCCTTTGGAACATATGCTTACAAGCGAATGCTTTTTGGTCTTTACAATGCTCCATGTACATTCCAAAGATGCATGATGAGTTTTTTTTTTTTTTACTATATTGGGCAATGCATTGAAGTGTTTATGTATGATTTTACAATATATGGAGAATCATTTGATGAATGCTTGGATAACTTGAGTAAAATAATGAAAATATGCATTGAAATCATTTCGGTGTTAAAGTATTAAACTCTCGGAGGATAGCCGAAGCAGCTCCAACACCTTAAGAGGTTGGCCAAGACCACTCTGCCCCCACCCCTCTCCCTACTGTCGGCCAAAGTAGGTTTTGACCCCAAGGGGTCGATCTTGGAGGTCTTGACTCCCGAGGTCGTTCATGGAGGCCTTGAACCCTAGGGGTCATCCAAGCCCAATCTGGATCCCTAAAGGTTGACCAAAGTAGGCCTAGATTCCCTAGGGATCGACCAAGCTCAATTCGACACCCTAAAAGAACGACCAAAGTAGGTCTTGACTCGTGGGGTCGGTCAAGCTCAATCTGGCTCTTCTAGGGGTGTTAAGGGTTGTTCCCTAAAGGCCTAGTACTTTGTATATTTAAGAACATGCATTTAATGTCAACCATTTGATTTTATTTTCAATTATTAATAAAAGTTATTATTTTTCATAAATTTCACATTTAATACTCAAATGTCATTCAACCTTATAGTATTAATTTGATGAATATTAATATACCCTTGATTATTAAGATGAACACTTGGACAAGTATGTAGGACATACGAGTGGATCTAGTTCCAAGTTTATAACCTAAATTGTCTATAGTATATGGACTAAGACTAGGGTGCCCAAGTTCTGGTAACATTGTTGGTGCAGTCCGCTTTTCAAGAGTCGCAAATGACCTGATCCTGGTTATTTATATGGAGACATATGAGTGGGGGTGCCTATGAAAAAATGAGTTTTTGCATAAGACGGGACCAGAAGTTTTATGATCGAACTAGTAATTCCGTTATAGACACATATCAACTACTTTGCTAGATGATCATATGTCGATGTAATCTTAATTCTTACTGTATTACAAACTCCTATTTTATGAAAGCGTCCTTTGTTATGCATGAGTGTGACTAGTCAATCAGCACTAGATCAATAAGCCTCCCACATTGGGGGTTTTCGTAGTGAGTAGCTGGAAACATAACTTTACCAGAACGAATTCACGCCTTCCCTAATATGTAAGAAAATGTAGAGTTATTCCTTTAAGAACTAATTTCGGGACTTGAACAAAAGGTATCTGCCTCTCATTGGCTCGAGAGGACACTAGTTTATAGTGGGACAATAAACATCTTGTTCATTAAAATAATTAGTGGCGTTTAAGGAGAAAGATGTAATTACAGGGGTAAAACGGATTTCATGTCCCAATTGTGAATTACGACAAGCTCGTGAAGGATCATATGACAGATGACCGATTATATCTGTGGACATTAACTTGTCCTCTAGTGCGAGAGAGTTCAGCACATGCCTTTAGTGGAATAAGCTTGATGTTAACGGTAAGAGATTGGATCCTAGGTTATTGTAGCTTTCAAACTATAGGTTCACTAGTCTCAGGCTAGTTCATAACCACTAGTACACTGTTTCATTAGAGAATGAATTTGAAATTTTCAAATTCAAGGATTAATTATGCGGACATAATTAATAGGAGTGTTAAGTTTAATAGTTAAACTTTATGAGTTAATATATTGGATATATTAAGTATAATATCTATTTGATAAATATTAAAGATAAATTTTAAATTTATTGAATAAATTAATTATAAATAATTATGAGATAATTATTAAGTTCTTAGTAATAAATATGTTAGACATACTTGGTTAATAATTATTGAATAGTTATTAAGTTTGAGAATTATAAATAATATGTTGGACATATTAATTGGCTTAATAGTTATTGGATAATTATTAAATTGAGGATATTAATATGTTGGACATATTAATTGAATTAATACTTATTGGATAATTATTAAAGTAGGGAATTAATATATTGGATATATTAATTATAGAGATTTGTTTATTTAATAATATATTGTATATATTGTGTTGGTGGAATTTATTAGATAAATATCAAATAAAATAAATAAAACAATATATGAGATATTGTGTAAAATTTGAAAAACCCTCCCCAAAGTGGGATGAAATATTCGTCCACCCTGCATGGAAGAGATTTTCGAATTCCTTGTTTAGAAAGAGAAAAATCTTTGATTTTTACAATATCTTTAATATTAGATATTCAAGTACGTTATATTTTCCTATTTTAAATATTCACTCATTTACTATAAATAGAAGGCCTTTGAAATCTTCATTCTCATCCCACTCAATTTAGAGTAACATAATTGTCAAATTGAGAAACCACTGAGAACTGAGTCATCTTTTTCCTCTTGAGTCAAAACTCTTTCCAGCTCATTTTCTCTAGAACTTCCCACCATGCAATGAATGTAGCGTCGCAAAGATAGTCGGGAAGATTGGAGAAGACCAATCAAGAAAGTTCAAGAAATTGATCGAGATTCTACTCAACATAAAGACTCGCCACAATTGATCAGAGGCGTCAGTGAATGTGAGTTCTTTAGTTTTTCAATAACGGTTAATCACCTAGGGGTTGCATGTAGATTAATAATTAAATGGATTAATTATTAAATAATTTTTTATTATGACCTACACGCTTTCGTCGTATTGATTGCATGCTTCTACCCCATAATTCTCAACATAGGGGTCAACCAAAGTAGACCTTGACCCCCCCGCCCCCTTAAGGGTGAGCCATGGAGGTGAGGACCCGCAATGGTTGGCCGAGACCAAAGCCGAACTCTAAGAGGGTCGGTCGAGAGGGTGGAAATGACTAAAGTTTAGGACTCTCTCTTTGTAGAGTCAACCAAGTCCAAGTAACACTTAAGATGGTTACGTTTTAAAGCGATAATGACTAAAGTTTACATTGAGAAGACCTCGACCCTCCTGAGGACTGATTGTGGAGGTCAGGACTCTCCCTCAAGAGTCGATCGAGTTCAAGTAACATTTGGATACGCTGATAACAACCGAAAGCTACGCCAAGAAAGCAAGAACCCACGTTAGGGGAGAGTCGTGGAGGTGAGGACCCGCAAAGGTTGATTGAGACCAAAGATGACTTCCAAGAGGGTCGGTTGAGAGCACATAAACCCTACAAGGGTTGGCCATGGAGGTTAGAACTCTCTTTTTGAAGAGTCAACCAAGTTCAAGTGACATCTAGGACTGTTACATCCTTAAGTGGAAGCAACCAAGAGTCACACCGAGAATGCCAAAACTTCTTAAGGGTCGACCATGATGGTCAGAACACCCTAGGGTCGACCAAGTCGAAGTAACCTTCAAGATCGTTATACCTCCAAGTTGTAACGGTCAGGAGTTACGCCGATACTTATTTCAGATTTAATGACTAACGTAAAAAACGACTGACCATTAAGTCACCATCAATTGGGTGGCATCAGTTACAACTCCAGCTTTTATAAAATAGTTAGAAGCTCAACAATTCAAATCAAGTCATTTTGAGCTACTTGACTGTAAGCTTATCTTGAGTTATTGAATTCTCTCTAAAATACTCTCCAAAATATCTTTTTGACTTAAGAATCAGAGGCTCATGGCTCACACCACATCGATGTACCTACTTTTCGTTTTTTTTACAGGTATCTCGTTCTCGATAAACAAATATTTGCCGTTAATTCTTGAAGTACCATTTTTTGACAAAAATCAATATTATAAGAAAGTATATGATTACTTAATAATATCAATAAGTTTTTTTTTAATTATCTAATTTGTAATTATTTTCTAGATTTTGAATAATCAGATAAAATTCTCGAAATAAATACTAATAATAATTTCAAAAGGCTTTGGATAGTTCAACTACTTTTAAGTTGACCATTAATTAATTCAACCTAAAAACATTTCATTAATTTAAATACGATTTTTTTTTAGTTCAAAGTGGAGATTTGAACCTCTTTGACATAGTAGCTATAGCTCTAGTCGATTTATAAGTTTACTTTATTAACTAATATAAACTTACAACTTAAAAATACGAAAACAATGGCAACATGCTCCCTAGTTTTAGTTAATTTCATCTAATAAACTACTAATTTTATCTCATTCTCTTTCTTTTATCCATCATCAAACATGTCCTAAACGTTATTATTGTTCAATCAATTACTCACTCACACTTTCATCATTAAACACATAAATAATTAATTTTTACATATTTTATACATCAAAAATTACGAACGACACAAGATACTTATTTTTATATTTTATCAAACTTTAGAGACAAAATTCTCATTTTTCAAACATAAAAATTAAATTGTAAATTTCTCCAAATTGTTTTGATTTTTAAACCATATGCATTAAATTTTAATTTTCTTCCAACGAAGGAGATTAAATTTATAATTTATCTTAAAAGAAATGATAAACACGTCTTACTATGTGCTAAGTATAAACAAAGCCAATGCCTTAAAAGCCTCACGTTTGAACAAGGCTTTACAGAGACATTGCAAAGACATTGTCAGAACTGAAGTTCAACAAACTCTTTGCTCCACCTAAGCACTAACCACCTAGGCTCTATCATATGAGTTTGTGTTCTAAACTAGTACGTGATCATTCTTGTATATATAACAGTTGAAAGAATGTAAAAGAGTGACATACATTCAAAAGATCAAAAAGAAAAGAAAATAAATAAAAAGTACATACCTATTTGACTCGTGGATGTAGGCATAATATTGCCGAACCACGTAAATTGCTTTGTGTTCCTCTTTCTCTCCTTATCTCTCACTCATCAATGTTTACAGTAGAAGAAGTAAAATACAGAAATAACAAAAATCGATTAAGTATGAGAAATAGCATTTTTCAAAGCTGTAAACTATGAAGAATAGGGAAAAAGGAAAGTGGGTAGGATTTACCTTTGAAGACATGATCTGTTCTTCAACTCTTCGCCAAGAAATGTCAACCTCCTCAAGATAAGCAACGATTACAACAAGAAGCTGTTGTAATCCTCACCGAAGAAGCTTCATCAGCGAGGAAGCAACAATCCAAGCATTCAAGAGCTTGGATCGTCACTATCACTGATGAAGATTCATATAAAGAGGAAGAACAACAAAGATCGACCAAGATCACGACGAAAGATCGCCAGAATCTCAGCCGTCTCTGAGCGAGGCAAGGTGAGTCAAAAATGGAGCAACTCGCTCGAGAGTAGGCTTTTATAGCCAAAGAAGTAGTGGATTCAACGTGGAGATCATGCAAGGTGAACCGACAGAAGACAGGGCATAGTGGCAACATCACAGCCATACACCAAGCCATCACCATGATCAATCTCAGCCTTCCATTCAAGAACCGGTTTCATAATCATTTTTAAACCGGTTCGCATAATGCATGAACCATTTCAAACCAAACCAAGATAAGTGGGCCTTCAATTGAATCTACACTTTAATTATGTTATTGGGCCTTTTAATCTCTAAAGAGATTTAGGCTCAATTGCTTTAAAATCTTAGTTATACTTAGACTTTACTCATGGTTTATATTTACACTATGCTTTTGGAACTACCATAGCAAACTTATAAAAAAAATTTAAATGAGTTTATTTTTTTAACCTTACGTTGCTAAACATGGTGGCTAAGGTCAGTTTGGTGGGGGATTGAAGGACCATAATCAAAACTGTACTTCCATAATCCTGTCTTTTCCAGGACCACGACAAAATTGTACCTTTTCTTTTCTTTGTTTTGTGATTTTTATTTATATATATTCATGGATTTGATTCCTTCAACCTCTCTTACAAACGTGACTGAAACAACTCAGAATAATCTGAGGTACTTAACTCAACCATGGTTATCCACATTGAAGAACTTAACTCAACCATGGTTTTTCCTATTGAAGTATTTGAGGTTATCCACCTTCTTTTCAATATCTAATTTAGTCTTATGATAGGGTAATTTTTATCAAAACTTCACAAATAATAATAATTCAACACAAGCGGGAATAGTGTAAGAGTTCATCTACTACCCAAATTTTTAGCTTTATTGAAAGTATATTTATTAAAATTGGATACTAGAAAATATAAAAATTAGTTTATAATTTACCAAACTACCTCTCTCTCAAATACTCTCATAAACACTTTTGCATGCGAATATTATGTATCACTAGTGCCAACTGAGCTATGCTTGCTTTGGACTTTATTGCTTCTTTAACGGGGATAAAAACCATTGTGGTAAAATTAAAAAGAGTCAAACTCAGTTTTCAAAAATCAAAAATCAAATATTATTGGATGACTCTTATATTTTTGGGAAAATACTACTCATACGAACATTTCATTTACCTATTTTAACTGTAACTTCTTTTAAGAAAAAAGGAAAAAAAAGAAATCCTACCTTACAGATTTTTATTCATTTTTCATAATTTCAATTTTACTTCTATAAGAAAACTCATGAAAACGTACTATCAATGAACTGATTGATTCTATCAACGAATTCAACGAGTCTATCAACTGAATTACTAATTGAAGCTTATCAACTAAACTATTTATTGAAGCTTATCAACTACACTATTGTAAATGAAGGCTATCAACTAAGTTGATTGAAACAAAGATATTTTGGTCACATAGACGATCCATTTTTCTACTATACACAAGAATTTTGCCAAACATGTTTTTTTTTTTTAGTTTTCAAATTTTAACTTAATCTTTTTTATACTCGTATAAAAAGACCAATAATGTTTACATGCTTACTTTTTAACGACATAAGGTCAAATAGCTATAACAACCCTAATAACTTCGAAGTATAAGTGTAAATCAATGACTAATATGTTATATATACAAATTTATCATTTTTAATGGATGAAATAAAAAATGTCAAATTTATCGAAAAGGTTAGTGGCGTGTTGGTTTCATTGTTCGGTGTAATCTAGTTCAACATCACGTCATGAGTTTGATCTTGAAAATTGATATTTGGCTCTCATTTATTTGAGAGTAGTGTGCCTTTTATATAGGGTTTGTGGTCTACTTCCTCAATTTGTACTAAAAAAAGATCAAGTAGATATTAAAAACCGGACTAATTTGACTATTTCCCTAAACTAAAACTATGTATTAAATTATATGTTCCAATGTCCTCAATGGTTAGAAACATCTTATCAAATTGGAAGATGAATCTCTTCGCCTAGAAAACTCTTGAAGTTCTATGTCTTTAGGAAAGTATTTTATAATACGGTAGTAATTAACGTCTTTAAACTTCCATCTAACACCATTTCAAATGACCAAAAGATTATAGATATGAATTCATTGTACTCTTAACTATTGTAAATTCAAAGAAAAACAATGTCAATTCAAATGGTTTTTTATGGTGAACCCATATTTGCCATTATTTAATACCTGAAGTGTTTGAATGTGAGCAATTGCATTAGTGATTAAATCGATTGGTTATTTAAAGCAGTTAGAAATTTTTTGGATGAGGTTGTTTGTGGAGGCATTACAGCCAATAGCTCGTCAAGGTATTTATTTGGTAGAAGTTTGGAATTGCAAACAATAACTCGTTTGGATGTAAATTTTCGTTTGGATGCAGTTTTTTGTGAAATAATTGCAGCAAAAAACTTTGTAGAAAGGTTATATGTAGAGGGTTTTTTTAAAAAATATTTTATTTGTTAAATTATATAAATCACCAACTCATCCCAAAAAGCTGCTTACGAGTTTGGATAAATTGAGATTCAAACTTATGATTTTCTATTCTTATACCATGTTGAAATATGTAAAAAATACTAATAAATCCAAAAGCTTAAATTCATGAGTTGGAGTAAATTTAATTACATCTAATTATATGGACATTTTTTATAATATAGTTGGTGTTTCATTTGCATATATAATCTCTCATTTTCATTAATATTTGTCACTTTCTCTTTAATTATTTTATTATAAAATAATTTTAAGAAGATTTATCATAGGATAGCCTTCCGGTTAGATAATTGTATACATAATATGAACTTAGATCTTGAATAACATGATTATCACTAGTTGTATTTGAATCTTAATGAGATTGAAATATACCTCCCGACATCGTGATGTAAGAATCTTTCAAATTCAACACAGAATTATTGTTGATGTTGAAACTCTTTCATCAATTGCTTCAATGAAAAGATATTGGTATCTCTCTCCTTGCCTATATGCTTGAATGCGTTTTTCAAGCTTCTTTATTCTTCTTTCTCTTTCACTTTGACACACTTGTGATGAACAAATGTGTTCATATTTATAGGTAGAGAGAGGACCAATGTTGAACTTCTATTAACGTAAGTTTTAACTTTTCATCAAAGTTAACTTAAGAAATCATAAATTTTAGTGAAGTGAAACTCATACATCTCATAAACAAAAGAAGTATAACTCATACATCTCATAAACATTTCTCATAACTTAAAAGATAAGTTATAATTCATTTAGAGAAGTGAAACTCATATCTCATAAACTTAAGAGAAGTTAGAACTTGCTCCCACTATACTTGAGATATATACAAGGGTCAACTTAGTTTTCTGTGAAATCGAAAGCAGTAATGATTTCATGAAACTTAAGATACCATTGTCTAGAAGCTTGTTTTAGTCCATAGATTGATTTCTTAAGTTTGCAGACCATGTCTTCCTGTCCTTCAACTATAAAGCTTTCAGGTTGACGCATATAGACTTCATTTTCTAAGTCTCCATTTAAAAAGGCAGATTTCACATCCATTTGATGTAACTCAAGGTCATAATTTGCTACTAATGTCATGATAATTCTAAGAGAATCTTTCCTAGAAACAGGAGCAAGAGTTTCATATTACCATTGCAGTCACGTTTGGTTAAAACCTTTGAAAACAAGTCTAGCTTTATATCGTTCAATATTACCATTGCAGTCACATTTTGTTTTGAAAACCCACTTACAACCGACTACTTTTTGACCTGGAGGCAATTGAACGACTTATCATACTTGATTATAATTCATAGATTTCAATTCATCTTTCATGTCTTCGACTCATTTAGTGGAATTAACATTATTAATGGCTTGTGAATAAGAAATCGGGTCATTAGTCCCTTCAGATTCTATTAAGTAAAGCAAATAATCATCAGGAATAGCAGATCTTCTTTGTCTCTGAGATCTCCTTAAGGTTGATTCCTGTGATGCTTCAGTATCATTCTGATTGGTGTTGATCTCATGATGGAGTTGTTGATCATTTATTGTGTGTTCCTCATTATGAACATGTTCAACAATGGGATAATTTACAATATCTTTCGAAATAGAGGGTAAACGGATCGATACCATTATTTCATGAATGACCACATCATGTTGTTTTGTACTCCCACTAGTCTCACCATTCTCATAGAATTTGGTATTACCGGTTTTAACAATCTTCGTACTATGGTTAGGACAGTAAAACCTATATCATTTGGATTTGTCTGGGTAACCTATAAAGTAACCACTGACTGTTTTGAAATCTAATTTCTTTTCATTTGGATTATAAAGTTTTGCTTCAGCTCGACAACCTCAAATTTGAAGATGTCTTAAACAGGGTTTCCATCCTTTCCAAAATTCAAAAGGGGTCTGTCTGCTACACCACCTCTATTTGACCTAATAATTTTCACTTTTCGCCTTTCTGCTACACCATTCTGTAATGGAGATCTAGGCGTTGTGTATTGGGCAAAAATTCTAAATTTTTTGAGAAGTCTAGCAAAAGGTTTAGGATGTTGTCCAGTTTCATCATACCTTCCATAGAACTCGCCTCCTCTATCTGGCCTAATAATTTTCACTTTTCTCTCTAGTTTCCTTTCGACTTCAGTAATGAATACTTCCACAGCATTCACAGACTATGATTTTTCATGCAATAGATAAAGATAACAATAACGTGAATAATCATCGATAAAAGTGATGAAGTATTTCTCTCCTCCAAAAGTTGGAACATCAAAAGGTCCACAAATGTCTGTATGTATTATCTCAAGAAGTTGGGTACTACTTGTGGCTATCTTCTTGGTGTGTTTTGCCGTTTTTCCTTTAATACAATCAACACAAGTTGAAGTATTAGTAAAGTAGCCGGGAGGACACCATCTTTTACTAATTGTTTGATTCTTTCACTAAATATATGACCTAGTCTTTTATGTCACAAGGAGCAAGAGTCTTTTTTATATGACTTACCCTTTGTTTCTTTATTATGCAAGGTGAGAAGGATTTCAGCATCTTGATGTTTAAGAAGAAGTTTATAAAACTCATCAACTAAAATTCCAGAACCAATAAGGTTAGAATTTTTAAACAAAGTGAAATTTTCATTTCCTAATTTAAAGGAATATCCAAATTTATCAAGTACGCTAACAGAAATCAAACTACTGGAAATAGACGGTACATAAAGAGTTTGGCATAAGTCTAACTAGTAACCGCTATCTAAAATAAGACAAAAAGTTTCAATAGCTTCAACTGGAGTTTTGTCTTTATTTTCCATAAAAATGAAATTCTCACTTGGGTTTGTGGTTTGGATCGTAATGTATCCCTAAATAGAATTCAAAACATGAACATTAGCATTTGTGTCAATCCACCAAGTCGAAGAAGTTACATTAGTAAGATTTGATTCGAAATGACTTATGAAAACCATGGGGTTATCTTTCTTTTCGAACCATGCTTTACGTTTAACGCAATCTACTTGTAATGTCCAGATTTCTTACCGAATTTGCAAGTGTCGTCTTTCTTTTTCTTCTTGGATGATTGAGAAGGTTCATCAAATTTGGGCGATCCTCTTTTTATGGACTGAATCAACTCCTTGGGTGAAATGAGCAACTTTAATATTTTGCGGTCCTTGCCTAGACTCCTCTAGTACTAGTTTGTTAGTTAATGCATTTAGAATCCACTTTTCTGTAATAGTGTTATAATGAATTTTGAATGGTTCATACTGAGGAGGTAAGCTAGTTAGGATGAATTGGACTAGAAACGTATCATCCATAATCAATCCAAATTCTTAAGTTTGGCATCAATGTTGATCATTTCAATGACATGAGCACTCATTGATCGAGAATCATCAAACTTCATGCTTACAAGATCTGTCATAAGTTTCTCAGCAAGGGATTTATCAGCAGCCTTGAACCGATCCTCAATGGCTTGCAAATATTATTTTGCATTCTTAGTTTTGGGTAGGGAGGTCTTTATGTTGGTATCTATTACAATTCGTAAGAACATTATGCTTAGTCTATTAGATCGTTCCCAATCACTATGAAGTTTGTTTTCTTCATGAATACTTTCGTTAGTGATTGGACTTGGCTTCTCTTTAAAGAGAGTCATGTCTAGCTCAAGTAGCTCAAAGAAAACTCAACTTGCCTTTTCCATTCTTAATAATTGGTTTCATTGAGTTTTATAATAGACGTAGCTATTGAATTAATAATTGATAGTATGTTAACTGCAAATAGAGATTCAAGAATTAAGGCTAAAAAATTGTAATATTTTGGTATACAAACATGATAACTATAGGCTCTCCTGTGGGTAGTCGCCTAAAATTATATACATAATACCATTTTTTTTATTGTTATATCTTAATAAACTCATCCATTATACAATATGTGTTGCTTAAAAAACAAATTTATTCGTATGTGAACGAAGATTAATTCATACACTTAAATAATATATATATTGCTCCAATATATAATAATAATCATAAAATTTATATTTATTAGAAAACCATAATAATAATATTCCTTAAATAATAATAATAATAATGTTTAGATTTAAGAAATCTTAAACTTGAAAATACATAATATTATAAACAATAATAATTAAGAAATCTTAGCCATAAAATTAGCATGAACAAAATAATATATGATCCAACTATATGTTATTTAGCTCTTTGGATCATATGTCTTCGTAAGACTTCATGATTTCTTTGAGTTTTCATAATATTACTCTTTTTTTTTTTATTTCATAATCACAATCAAAAGGTCATGACAATTTTTTTTTTTTTTTTAAATGACATAATCACGATCAAACAGTCGTGCTTTTTTTTTTACGGAATTATCATAAGCATACATTTATGCCATAGTAGTTTGATCATAATTTTATGCAAAACTAATTTAGTAATTTATCTATATGTATTGATTTGATTCTTTTTATATAAATCATATTAATGAATAATCATGCATTCTAAAACATAACTCTAATGCCACGTGTTAGATAATTTTATATATAACATGAACTTAAGATCTTGAATAACATGATTATCACTAGTTGTATTTGAATCTTAATGAGATTGAAACATACCTCCCGACATCGTAATGCAAGGATCTTTCAAATTCGACACAGAATTGTTGTTGATATTGAAACCTTTTATCCATTGCTTCAATGTAAGATATTGGTATCTCCCTCGTTATCTATAAGCTTGAATGTGTTTTTCAAGCTTCTTTATTCTTTTTTCTCTTTCACTTTGACACACTTGTGATGAACAAATGTGTTCATATTTAATAGGTAGAGGGAGGACCAATGTTGAACTTCCATTAACGTAAGTTTTAACTTTTCATCAAAGTTAACTTCAGAAATCATAAATTTTAGTGAAGTGAAACTCGCTTCTAAGTGAAATTCATACATCTCATAAACAAAAGAAGTAAAACTCATACATCTCATAAATATTTCTCATAACTTAAAGAGAAGTTAGAATTAGAGAAGTGAAACTCATATCTCATAAACTTAAGAGAAGTTAGAACTAATATAGAGAAGTGAAACTCACATCTCATAAACATGTCAATATGAAAACATGTTTTTTTTAAGACAATGTATATTAATGAAGATAAGACGCTTAATTTTTATTTTCCAACACTTCCTTTCGTGTTCTTTCTAACCTTAATTTACTCAGCAATCATTCTTTAACTCCAAGTCCCGCCGTCATTATTTTCGCCTTACGACAAGCCTTATTCGATGCTTGATTCTTCCAAGCGACGAGGAAGAGATGGTATGTATGAGTTAGGGTTTGTTCTCTTTTGTTCTTGCTTATGAATCTCTAGGTTTTGTGGAAGTTTTTGGATTTGATATGAATGAGATGGTTTTATTTTACGGTTGAGATGTGTTGTTTTCAAATTTCAAGTATATTTGTTTGGCTGAAATTAGCTAGTTTTGTGAATATGATGCTTTATGCTCTAGCTTTAGTGAATAGTCATTTGGGGATAGTTTAAGTCTCTTTGTTAATTGTTTGATTTGATTTACTTGGAAGGATTCAAAGCTTAGCTAGCAAAGACCTGAAATTACTGAATAGCTCTTGTAAATGAAATTTTACAAAGAACCAAAATAGATTTTCAAATTGGTTGGAAACCAAATTTTGTGTGTTGCACTAATCACCCACATTCATCTCTGTTCTATCTATCCTTCATTATTATTAGAAATTGTTTAAACACCAAAGCTATCAAACTTGAGTTTTCTTGTGAAAAGTAGGATGTAGAGAATGTATGTTTGTTATCTTCAATTGTTTATGGATTATAAGTTACTATATAGTTGGTGCCACTTATGTGTGAAAAGAGTATTGTCATGTTCCGACTTCTTATGTTGATTAATGTTCAGGTTCCAGCCAAAGCCAAACTCCATTTCTTTCTCTTATCTTCAGCGATCAGCCATGTTGCCTGTATACCTAATATTCAGTCACATGAGAGGTAAACTTCTTTTACTTTTTTGTAGACTGTTTCTTAGAATAATAGTAGCTTAGAATATCTTCCTCAATTAGAAAAACATAATTTTCCAGCAAGCATATACAAGTGGCAGGTAAAACAAAGTATACCCAAGTTTGATGACTTAGACAAGATAGTGTCTAAATATTGATTCCAAAACTCAGAGAGAGATTAGAAAAACTATAAAGATCCACGGTTGGATAAATGTTGCAATGGGTTAACTAAAGGGAGAAAGTTTTAGACGACACATCAAACTGTCTGACCCGGCTGGATCGACACACGCTTAAGTTGAGACCAACTTACTCGAGTTCATTAAAGTTCTTCCCAAATGAGAAACAACCGAACTTTAGCTAGACAACTAGGTAAGGAAAAACTCCACGCTTTTGGATCGAACAACTTGGTTGTAGAAAAAATAAAATGAAGACAATTTTTTGATCATCTACAAATTTTTAATCTCCCTCTTTCGTGGTTAAATAAATCTTTTAACCTTACTCAAATTTCCAAGTCAATTTTAATAACTTGGAAGAGTACACATCCCTCGTGTCAAGACTGGAATAAGCGCAAAACAATTGAGATGCTTTATAACAATCTTTTCTAAAGTCTGAAGTTGATTTTTTAACCACCTTTTAAAACCATATTTATTTAGACTGCTCTTCAAATTTGTTTCATTGAAGTTCAAAGATCTGTCCTTCCTATAAAGACCATGTGAGGTAATTTGTTTCATTGGGGAGAAACCTTGGTGGATAGGATGAAAATTTTCTTAAGTCAAGGACTTGGTGATGTATTATGTATACCTACTGTCTGATGTTTGATTTTGAACTTTAGGCCTGATAGGTTCATTTTGCTAGTATATGAAAAAATGGCTTCAACCTCGCTTTTTTGTGATGTAAAGTTTCTAGTTTTTAAAAATTTTGTAAACGTTTTAAGAACTATCATGTGTACTGTTAATATCATAAACTTTTTTTTTCAAGTGTAATGTACCATTTTTTTAGTCGTATATGAAATGATATTTGTTGAAACGTTTTTCTTTAAATTTGTGGTTTTATATATATATATATATATCTTTCTTGATAGAAAAGGATACAAACAAAATATGTATATTATAAAGACATGTCATGAAAATCGATAAATTGACATAAATAAATAGTCATATTACATAAAATGATGACTATAAAAAAGTGTTGACATACAAACTACAATGACAATAATAACGAGTCATTTATTATTCTTTAATGACTATGTATATGTGTCATTAATGGATCAATCATGACTATAATATAATGTCATAAATGATTCAAACTATGACATTTTTTAATGTCGTTATTACTTCTTCAATGATTATATGCATGTGTCACTGGTTCAACCATAACTATAATATAGTGTCATAACTGATTCTACCATAACACTTTTAAGGAAGTGTCATGATTGAGCCTACCATGACAAGCGATACTACGACTCTAATTTTGAGTCATGCAAAGTCTTTATGACTATAAATTAGAGTCATCATATGTGATATTTGTTGTAGTATTTTGAGTCTTTTTGAAATTAGAGTTGTACAAGGGGGCGTTTGTTTGCAATAATTAACGAACTATTACAAATGATTTTTTATGACCCCGCTTCAAATAATGAACTATTATAATCACTCAAAATAATAACTCGTTTCTAATCACTCAAAATAATCACTCATGTCTAATCACTCAAAATAACTTTTCATTTCTAACTCTCTTCATGCCACCCTCTACAAAGCAAGCAAATCCAAACTAATTATTACTAACCTCTCATTTTAATAACTCATGTAATTATACATCCAAAGACTCAAGGGTTAGAAATTAATGGTTATTTTGAGTAATTTTGAAATGAGTGTTTAAGTGATGATTTGGAATATTTCGAACCGAAGAGTTGAAGACCTAACTCGTTTGGGTATGGTTGTTTAAAGAGGGTTAATAACTCGTTAAATATGACGAACAAACACCCCGAAAGTAACTATTGAAAATCAAGTGAAATAGATCTCTCATGGATCGTGAGTTACAACAACCGAGCGAATTTTTCAAAAGAATAAGTAAAAAAAATTTTGAAAATTCACCAAACAAGCTCCATAACTTCTTATGTAACATTTGATATTCTGGAAAATTTGGAGGAACAGGAATAAGCAGCCTTAACTATCTAAGAGGACTCTCTCATCAACTTCGCTTTTGGGTTGTTTGTTTTTTTTTTTTTGTAGAAAAGAGTGAAATCGAGAGGAGTGGAAAGATTAATAATAATTATGATAAAGATCACAATCCAAACCTGAATCTCATGATATTGTCTACTTTGAACATACACCCTCATGACTTTGTTTTTTATTTCACCAAAAAGATAGCATATCAATAAAGATGGTTGTCATCGCTTGTATACTCATGAGCTCTCCTTCTTCTAATCAATGTGAGATACTTTATTTGCATCCTAACGGTTAAATATTTGTTTGGGGATTAATGTTAGTAGTGGATAGATAATTAATTACATGTTTGAGAATTGGTGTTAGTAGTGGTTGAATGATATATTTGATGTGAAATTTGAAGAAGTGATTTAAAAGAAGATTTGATGAATAGTTAAGAATTGGTGTTAGTAGTGGTTGAATGTCAGGAGTAATGTCACTCATCTACCATAAAAAACAAACTGTTCAAAAATCACCTCTTTATACAAATTACGCCTCATGTTCTATTGCTCTAAACGGGCACTCTTTCCTCCTCATTAGTATGCTTCTTAAATAATAATTGATAATATATTGGTTTCTGTTTTCCAAAAAAGATTTTCAATATTTTCTACATAAGCTTTGCACTCCACATGACACAAATTACCTTGGCCCATGATTCAATTGAGCCCAATGCTCTCACAAAAATCTGTTTTTTAACCATGTGGGTGGGAGATTACCTCATATTTTGACGAATTTTTTTTATTAAGTAGCTATAAATTATATGAGGAAAGTTTCTATTTGGTCTATGGCCGCCCTAAGATGATGGGGAGGTCCAACTTCTTGTCTCAATCGGTTAAGAACATTGAAGGCATTGCTATTCGAGATGTCTTGTTGCAACTTAGGAAAGCGAATTTACCTTTTTTGCCTTCGGTTATTATGGAGTCGAATGCTCTTGAAATGGTCAAAGCCGTGAGTGAAGAGTTTGTTGATTTATATGAGTTCAGCAGCATTGTGGCTGATATTAGATATTTTCTTCGGTTTTTTTGTATTGATAAGGTGTCGGATTGTAAATTTGATGGCTGATTTTCTTGCTAGGATGGACCATGTGGATGATTTGTGTTGGTTAGACTCTTTTTTCCCTGTTGAGAATGAGTCTAGTTTTTGGAGGTAGAATCTTCTCCTATTTAAAGCTTTATTTGGAGTTGGATTCCTTATTATTGGCTTGTTGTTAATATAATTGTGGTTGTTTTCAAAAAAAAAAAAAGTTTCAATTTGGTCTAAATGATTTAGTTATTCCCAACATTATGGTATATTTCTTCAAACTATGACGACAAAATTAGTAATTTAAATTAAGCTATCTACCATCATCATAATGGTAAACTATAAACGTGTACTTTTTGTAACTAAGAGGTTAGAAATACGAATTTGTCTACCATCTTTGTTGTTGATTTTTTAAATTGAGGTTCGAAGTCCAACACCACTATATATGAGGTGTTAGATTAAAAAACTAAATTCACATTTACAATGAAACATTTTCTATTCTCCTAAATTATATTGCATTAATTTGAATAAGACTCAATTAAAAAAATAAAAAAAAAAAATCAAATCTCCACCACCATCTATAACTCAAAACAAGCAAAACAGTTGCATGCTTACCTAAAAATCATAAGCTTATCATACTATTGAACTTTTAACCAAATAATAAAAGATGATTGCCCCCGCATCATAAATATGGATAGAAATAGTTGAAAAAGAGCATCTGACTTTAGTTTCTAACCTTACTATAAACTTGGCGTAATAGCTCTAGTTACATTTCCTTTATCTTTTAGATTTTATTGTGAGAGAGTCAGATAAAATGATGCGTATAATATATAAACTTTGAAATAGATATTTTTGTAATCGAGGAGGGGGGGGTGGGATAATTTGAGGATGAATTTGTAGGTGATTTAAGTAGTCTATCTTGATTCAAAATAAATTAAATAAAATTACAATATCGTTAGAAATACAGCAAGAAGGATGACCATAATTTCATTAACATTTATCCATTTTTGTTAACATTTTAGCAAAGATTTTATAAACTCCATAATTGAAATGAATAAATTGGATGGATTACCATTTCTGGTTTCGATTTTCCAGTCTTGTATTTAAGGCAAAATTTGCATTAATACTTTTGTTGCCAGCATCATCAAAGTTAACTACCTCACCTCCTCAGCCTTGTTCGTTTCCAATTTAAAATAGATAATACCAATTTCAAATTAAGAAGATAAAAACAAAGGATCTTAAAAGCCTAACCTCATAAATCTCTGAAGAAGAGCAAATTCAAAATTCTCCATCTCCACCGCTTCATTCCCACAGTCAATCGCCTAGTAATCAGCAGTAACAAACAAATTTCTTCAGTGTAATATTCCCAGCAATTCCGTAACATTTCCAGAGCGAAATTAGATATTACATTAGCACCATATATATACATATAAAGATAACACAACAAAGAAACCAAATGAGAGATTCACCGATCTAGAAGTAAAATCCCAAACCTAGCTACCTCCCTCAAATTAGAGGATAGCGAAGCAATCCTTGACAGGAAATTCGGAGATCGCGTAAGAAATCAAACGAAAACCGCATTTGAATGTAAGATTCCTTCAAAAACTTAAAATTCTGAAGCATTCATACTGGTTTTTAAAAATCGATGATCCTGCATTGTCGTAGTTCTGATCTTATATCCTGTATTTGGCAACGATTAAATTCGAACGCTGATTTCATATTCCCTAAGGCTAGGGTTTACGATCTTCGCCTCGAACGAGAGAGAGAGAGATTTGCGTGTGGTTGGAAAATAGTAATAGAGCGGAATCGGGAGAAAGTGGGGGCAAGGGGTTCGCGCACAGCACTTTCGATTAGAGTCGTTAAAGATACTGGTGTTGGCGCCAAATAAAAGCCATGTTAAGACCACCGAAATCTCCAGCAATTCTTTTTTTCATTTTTGTTTAGTTCAATAAGGAGTAAGTATTTCAATGTTTTGATTGAAATTTGACTTACTGTAGTTTTTAAAAATATTTACTATTATTATTTAGAAAGAATAACGATTTATTTTGATTATTTAGAAATAATGATTAGTAATGATTTTCAAAAACTTGTTTATAAGTAGTTTCTAACAATGTTTAAATAAATATTTAGAATAAGAATTTAAGTATTTATAAGTAATAATTAATAATGATTGGTGACAAAAACTTGTTTTGATGTAACTTGTAAGAGTATTTAGAATGATAATTAATCTTGAATATTTAAAAATAATTATTGCAATTAAAAGCTTATTTGTATTTAGTATCTACTGAATAATAGTTTGAAAAACTCAAAACAAATAACCTCTTACGGGTGTTTGGATTTGGTGGCAAGGAAGAGTAGGACTTAAACTTGTTTTTAATATATCACAATTTCTTCTAACCGTTTCATTTCCTCTTCTCATTTCCTCTTCACAAATATTTCATATATATCCACGAACCACAAATCCAATGCTCATCCTTAAAAGATCCTTGACGAATTTAATTAATTCTAACATGCAACTTTAAGTATAAATAATTTATTCTTCAACTTTAAGTATAATTTTAGTCTAAGTATAAATAATTTATTCTTCCAACTTTAAGTATAATTTTAGTCGACTATTTAGTTGGTTACATTTTAGTTCATAAACTTTCAAATATCTATTTTTAGTCCTTAGACATAAAGAAAAGTTTAAAATTGATTCCCAATATAAATTTGAAATTAATATTTATTGAAATCGGTTAATAATTTTAGTACAAGCAAATAACATATGCGAATATATTTCCAAAATAATAAAACATGTTATTTTTTAAAAAAAGAAAAATTAACAACGATTTTCTAATAAGAACCATATTTAAAAAGTTTAGGTCTAAAATTGATCAATTGAAAAGTTCATGATTAAAATGGAATAATCTTAAAAGTTCACAAACCAAAAACTTAAAAATATAAAGACTAAAATTGAATTTTTTTTAAGTATAAAGACCAAAACCATGATTGGATTTAGAGGAGAGGAAGAGGAAAAAAAATGAAAAAGAAGAAGTCCATGTTTGTTTTTAATGTATCACAATGACTTCTTCTAACTCCTTCTCAACCTCTACTCAACTTCTGTGCAACAACTCATCAAATCTTAAATCAATCTTTATATCAAATTTAATCTAAAATAAAAATATTCTCTCCTAAAACACAATTTTTTTTAATCAAATTTTATATCAAATTTAATTTAAAATAAACATCTTCTCAGCTAGAACATGAATCCCAATAAAGAGTTTTGCAACTTCTCATCTCTAAACACAAATTTTCAAATAAATATTTCATATTCCAACTTATTCAATTTTCTTTTCTTCTTTTATTTGTTCTCCTTTTGTCTTATAGACCAAAAAATTCAATCACCCCATTAATGTCTCGAACAAAAATGATATTCTAACCTTTATTTTATTTTTTGTTATTTATTTAAAAATATTTAGAAAGAGGATTTGAATAATTTCATAAATACTAAATCATTCAATACGTCATTATAGCATGCACTTTTATTGAAAAAGATGCACACATTTCAACCATAACTATTCTCTTTTGAGTTGAGGCATCTCTCCAAATACACACAAAAAAAAGTTTTTTTTTTGGAAGATAATTAGAAGGTTTTTGTGTGCAAAATTATGAAGTGTGATAAAAAATGAGACCATATTTTGAGTAATTATAAAGTTTAATTTTAATAATAACTTATTTGATTTTGATAAACATGATGCAGTTAATAGGTTATTTAGATAAAGTTAATAAAGAATGATTATTTTATAAGGTTAGAAATGAATAAATATAAATAAATAATTAAAAATTAGTGGTTAAAAATGATTTATTTAAAATTAATAATTAATTAAATAATTAAAAATAAATAATAATATAACATTTCGATATATTTATTTGAAGAGTCGTTGGTAAAAATGCAAAACAAACATTGCATTTGATTTCCATTCAAAAAAAAGAAAAAAACATTCCGTTTGATTTTTTTTTAAAGGAAAAAGAGGATAAAGAAAAAGGGTGAAATAATAAATAATCATTTTTGTATGGGTCCATGCGGCCGCACAGAGCGATGTCCGTATGAAACTCGGTTCATCAGAGAACACGTCCCGCCCTTTTCCTTATCGCAATAAATACCGCCATTTCTACACTCGTTTGCCGCTCCCATTCTCGGGTTCTTGCTCCAGGTTTGATTTAATTTTCTAATGCACAGTCTTTATCATCTTCACTTTCCTTTTCTTGTTCTTTTTTGGTCTGGTTCCTTATTGTTTGAATCTGGTGCCGAATTTTTATCGTTTGCATCTCTGTTTCTATGTCCTTTGTCTTTCCGCTTATTCTGATGCTTGTTTTAGTCGTAATGGTGCTCTCTATGTCGAGTTCATGTGTAATATCGGACTTGTGGCTTCCAATTGACTGTGGAGGCTGCGTGAGTATCGGATTTAGGAAATTTGCTTGAATGTTGGTATTGACTGTAATGGTTTGGAGCTGGGAATTCAAAATGCATTAGAAGAATTGGTTTTTGTTCATTGATCTCGTCTGATTTTGATTGAACTGTCCTACTGTTTGATTAGTTGTGAGATTGAGTGTTTGCTTGATTGGTTGTTCAGTACCTCAAAAGGGACGTGGTGGTTTTTTCTTTAAATGTTATTTTGAATCGTGCATTTGTTCTTTTTAATGCAGAGTTGGACGGGAGGTGGAAACCATGGATGTAATTATAGCTAATCATCGACACCTTCATTAGTAAAAAGAAAAAAAAGAAAAGAAAAAAGAATGAATACAGGTTTGCATTCATTGTCATCCAGGCTCAATTTTTGGGATGGCGGTATGTTGAATTCCAGCTTGAATTCACTCGCATCAATTGGTTTTGTACGAATTTATTATCTCGAGCAGAAAAGACATTGTAAAACATCAAGGAAAAATGCTGGAAATTTGTCTTTATCTAGTTCAACAACTTCGAAGCTCATGGAAGAATCGTTCATGAGAAAGCAACAGCTTCACAAGCCTCGTTTTAAGCTCGAGTTTGTGAGAACGTTGTTGATTGACAACTATGATAGTTACACATACAATATTTACCAAGATTTGTCTGTCATCAACGGATGTAGGTCTTTTCTATCTCCATACTTGCTTATGTTTATGTTTATGTTTATGTTTTGCATATGATTTGATATCAAGCATTTATGATTTCTTATCGATGTTGTTTATGGTTCGGGCTTATCCATTTTCTTTACAGTTTCTCCTTTATACATTCATAAACTTTTCACAATTATTTTCTAGAATGAGCTGTTATTTGTTTTTTCTTGATGTGTGTGCCATTATCTGTTTATCAACCCATGATGGTTTTTCGTGTTCATATACTTCTTCATGCTTGATATCAAATATGCTTTTCAGCCTGTTTATGTCTGAAAGTGGTTTTTCAAGTATATGTTCAATCTCGAAACAATATATCAAGGTGTCAATAAATCCCCAGGCCATGAAACATTTGAAAAATTAAATAACTCAGTTTCTCCAAGCAGGAGTAACAATCGTAGCTCTCTGGCAGGTTTTTGGAAAATCATCCCTGCACCTAATGAAGTATTGTGGAGGCTCACAGTTAAGAGCTTTTATTTTTTATAATTATTTTCTCACACTTTTGTGAACAACGTTTCAGTTATGTTTGGGCTAGACTTTTAACTTTATAGTTTAGCCAACAAACTTGGCAACTAAGAGAAACTATTTCCTTGAAAATGATTCAATTAATAACCTATGTTGATAAACTAATGGCCAGAGTTTCGACAGTATTTATCTTTTAGTTCACCTGAATGGTTAAAAATGCAGTATCTGGGCATAATGAATCTATGATCGATGATGATGCATTTCAGCACCTATATTGTTCATAGATTTGTTTATTTTGTCTATGGAAAGTCTTTAGTACACAATGAAGTTGCCTATCTAGAATATGAACATGTATATTAGTTGATGTTCACAATTGAGTAAACCAAACTTATTGCTTTATGGAAGTAAAAGGGATTAAGACCTATGAACCAATTAAAATAAATGAACACTGTAAGTGATCTTCATTAAAGTCTAGGTGTGGCAGAGTTTACTGCAATTGAAGTGGTTGCCACTGAAGAATCACATTACTCTTGCGCCTCTTTCTCTCTCTCTCTCTCTCTCTCACATATACTTCTTCGGTTTTGTTCTAGTGCCTCCTGTGGTAATACGAAACAACGATTGTACATGGGAAGATTTATGTCATTACTTGTATGAAGAGAAGGCATTTGATAATATTGTTATTTCTCCTGGGCCTGGATCTCCAACATGTGCTAATGATATAGGTGAGATTACAGATAACGGTATTAACTGTGGCATTTTTACTTGTCTGTAATCTATTTCCATCAAGGATCATTCTGATATGTTGACTGAAATGTAATATGGCTATCACTCTGTTAGAGATATCGTTATCTATCATCATGGTATTTGCATTAACATCATTGTATTATTCAGAATTATCAATTTTTTTGTACTGCGCTTTTACTTATTTATGGCAGAAAAAAAAGTACTTTTGTTCTAGTCTGAACATTGTTTATCAATTTTAGTTTGCATGACGGATTTCAGCCGTTTGTCCCTATATTTGTCCTGCTTAGATAACTTTACTTGGGGAGAAATTCATTGTGAAGCAATTTATCTTTCAGGAATATGTCTACGACTACTCCATGAGTGTGATGATATCCCCATTTTAGGTGTGTGCCTCGGGCACCAGGTAATTTCTCCCTTTCTCAAGGGCAGCTTGCGCTTCTTTTTAAATGGTTTTCGTTAGGCATGATGGTTTTTCATTTTCAGGCTTTAGGTTATGTGCATGGAGCTAAAGTTGTTCATGCAAATGAGCCTGTTCATGGACGCCTAAGGTAAGCTTGGTGTTATAGAGAAAGCTTCTTGGCTATATTTTCTGTTCCGTACTTGGTGTTATTGGCTTTTTAACCCAACCTAATGTGTTCATACATACACTTATTTTCTCTTCTTCTAACTTTGCTCAGTGAAATTGAGCACAATGGTTGTAAACTTTTCAATGGTATACCATCTGGAAGAAATTCAGGATCCAAGGTCAGTTTTATTTACGTGAATAGAAGTGCTGATAAAATATTCTCTATGGGCATTTTCATGTTCAGCTTTACTTGGCGTGTTTTTATTTTGTATGCTTCTTTTTATTTTTACAAAGTGATATGGTGTGTGTGTGTACTCCTTGCTTGGTATTTTATGAGGTGGATTACAATGATAGATAATGATGTAGACATTGTCAATTTTCTTTCTTAAATGAAATTCCAGTACGCACAAGGAAAATGCAAAAATGAATAAAGAAAAATAAAATACAGTAGTATCCATACTTCAATCTATCGTAAAAAATTATTTGTAGCGTCTAAATCAGTATTAGCACGGCTTTTATTATCTTATGCTCAATACCGAAGCTTTTCATTTGCCCCAGATAACTATTAATGAGAAGCTCTTCATTGACATGGTTTATTGTGGAAAGGATACGTTGTTTTGGACAAATATTGCGGTAACATTTCTGGTTGGCTTATTGCAGGTTGTACGATATCATTCACTTGTGATAGATCCTGAATCACTTCCCAAGGAACTAATTCCTATATCATGGACTTGTTCTACAGATACCCGATCATTTCTTGAGATTAGCAACACTTCTTCAATTTCAGATGCACATGACATAGTTTGTAGTGATTCTAAGACAAAAACAGAAAAATGCCTACGCGTTTCTTTCAACGGCGATCAAAATATGCAAAATGGAAGAGTACTCATGGCAATTATGCACTCTGCCAGGCCTCATTATGGTGTACAGGTGGAGTGTGTGGTTATTTGTTTTTTATCGTCAACTTCGAATTATCATGCTTACAATGTCTACGTTCTTACATAACCACCAGTTTCATCCAGAGAGCATTGGGACCTGTTTTGGCAGTGAGATATTTAGAAATTTTAGAGATATCACGGAGGATCACTGGCTTAATTATGGACCATTAGTTACCAGCAAAGGAAATGTAGATAACTCTGGTAAAAGTTCGATGGGTTGAAACTATTTTCTTGTGCAATCAAGCCTTGAGTCATGTATGTGCACTATATGAATTTGATTGCCTTGCAACATGGGCTAAGTTATTTTGCTCGAGTCCACAGTTTTCAACTACTAAGTGTTAAATTATGTTAAATCACCTTTCAACCAAAAACTCAAGCCGATACATTACGCAAGTTTCATTATAAAAATCAACACTCAGTGAGCACTCATGGACTTTGAAATTTGAAAATTCCCAACAAGTGTAAATCAAACGACTTGATAGGAGTTTGAACATAGGACCTCGAATCGTCTGTTGTCACGTTGAATCATGTTCAATTATCAATCAACTAAAAATCTTTTAGGGGATTTTTGGATTGAGATTTTAAGAGTATTTAGAATGAGGATTTATTTTGAGTATTTAGAAATAATGATCGCAGTCAAAAGTTTGTTTGGATGTAGTTTTTAAGAGTATTTAAATGAGAATTTATTTTGAGTCCTTTAGAAGTAATGATTAGTAATGATTGTAGTCTAAAAGCTTCTTTGGATATAGTTTTTAAGAGTATTTAGAATGAGGATTTATTTTGAGTATTTAGAAGTAATGATTGCTGTCAAAAGCTTGTTTGGATGTAGTTGTAAGAGTATTTTGATTGAGGATTTATATTTTGAGTATTTAGAAGTAAGATTGCAATCAAAAGCTCGTTTGGATGTAGTTTTTTTAGGAGTATTTAGTAAATACTATTTTTAAATACTCAATCCAAATATCCCCTTATGTTGATAGGTTGAGGCTAATTTAATTATATCAACCAACCATAACAAACAATTTATGATGACTAGCTTGTCCAAGGAAGGTTCAACGGCATTTTCGTTAAATGGCCAGATCACAATTGCTGCATAAATTGAATGGCTCCTTCATTTTCATCACTCTACCCAGTATACTTCATAGTTAAACTGGATAACTTTTTGGAAATGACTACTTTTATTTTAGTGCACATAATTTAATTTCTATCACTATTTTATACTGAGCCATTGAGTGCTTTTTAAGCTTGTGTGCTGGTGCATTAACCTAACAAAAAATGTTTGTGGTTTACCAGGAAATAAAATAATACTAAGGAAACCTGTTGATCAATTAAATGATGGAGCTTTTCCCAGTAAAAGTATTGGGCTTCATGGAGTTAGTGAAAGTGGTGTGGGCCTGTTTGATCTTGTAAATCTTTCATATCCCAGCAGTGGAGTTAAATTTATGAAGTTGACATGGAAGAAATATGATCATTTGGCTTCGGAGGCTGGTGGGGCAAGAAACATATTTCATCAATTGTTTGGACATCATAAAGCTGAAAACACTTTTTGGCTGGACAGTTCCTCGATTGAAAAGGTCCAGTCATCTCCTGAGTTAACTTATCCTATTCCAGCTAAGTAATGTTTAGCATTCTTGATTGATTTACAATGTTTGGGTTCAAAGTAAGATTCTTTCGTATAATTTCTCAGTAGTGCCAATCCTTCAAAATATTGCAGCAATGATTGATCTCTATTGTCTATTAACGAAATCTTTAGAAGGGAGGGCGGATTCATTTGGTGAAGTGAGAGGATGTGAGGATCCTAATCCCGAGTTTATGGTACACAGGGTTCCCCAACCCCGCTCCCCTTACAAGAGAAAGAGACTACTTGCTACCAAAATCCTGATACCCTGCTACCCCTAATTCCTCCCTGATATAACCCCAACTAATTGTAATACTAAATTCACAGAACCGGAATACCATTCCCTCAAGTAATAAATTCCCAGAACCTGATTACTTTTCCCTCAGGTAAAATACCTGACACGGGAAGTCAATAAGGCTGTGAATCTGGGGATTTAGAAATCGGTATTTTGAGAGTTTGACCACAATGCTTTATCAGCAAAGGCTATGGCGTTCTCATCAGGTGTCGATTGCCCTATGACTTAAGTTATTCCTTGAACTTGTGTGGAGGTCTAGGCACTTCTAGTAGTACTTGGAAAGACATCGTTGAGGAGTACTCTTTCTTTTCTTATATTTTTGTTTCTTCGACAGGGATTTGACAAGCACTTTTTTCTGGGAAGTTTCTTGGTTGGAGATAGATTTCTTTGTTTAGCATTTATGCACCTTTATCATTTCTTCGGTGGTTGAGGTGTTGTACCTTGTCTGAGAGGGAGGGATGGGACGTTATAAATCTTCTTTCTTTGCTGGGGAAGTTTCGCAGCGTGCGAGGGATGGGGGATGCCTATTCTTTTTTTTTTAACCACACCCGTCCCTAGGCTAGGCACCGGGAGACATCGAAGGAATGGAGACACGGGAGGTGTCTACAAATTAATGTCATAGATAGGTCTCGAACCTGAGACCTTGAGGGAGCACCCCTTCAAAACTCAAGCCTTCAATCAACTGCGCCACCCCTTGGGGACGGGGATGCCTATTCTTGATGCCCTTTAGATGGTTTTCTTGTAAGTCCTTTTTCTTGTGGTGGGGAGTTCTATGTTTGTTTTGACTTGGAAGGTAAAAATTTCAAAG
Source organism: Cyclanthera cordifolia (assembly GCA_037832605.1). NCBI lineage: Eukaryota > Viridiplantae > Streptophyta > Magnoliopsida > Cucurbitales > Cucurbitaceae > Cyclanthera > Cyclanthera cordifolia. The sequence goes on from JBBMEG010000003.1 coordinate 662,305, forward strand.
AAAATTCTGTTTTCTTTTTCTTAAAATCTTTTTTTTATTATATTATCTTTTACCAACAGGTTTTACATAGAAGGGCACTTTGGATATGATAGTAAAACATGTGTCCACTTTGGTGGGACTTTGATGTAGCATTCGCCATTCTCCGTAGAAGGGATTTTCTAGACTTGAATAACATTCTTTGGAGGTGTGAGACGATTTCGTTGGTTTGGAATAGGCTTTTAGTGGGATTCTGTCTTTTCACAGTCAGGTAGAAGGATTGTAGGGAGATAGTTGTGAAGTGTTTTGTTCATCCTGCCTCTCGAGAGAAAGAGAACTTTTTTCTGGAAAGCTAGGGGTGTCGTGGGGGCTTTAGGGAGAAAGAATTAATTAAATTTGCCAAGTGATTGAGAGATCTCCAAAAGACGTGTGGTCTCTTATTAGATTCTATGTTTCTCTTTAGGCTTTGGTGACCAAATCGCTTTGTAACTACTCATTATCAACTTGTTCTTGATTAGAGGCCGTTCCTGTAGGCTCTTTTTTTTCTGGAAACTAGAAAATCGAATCTTTGTTCACTATACCCGAACAACGTCTGTCCATAGGCCAATCATCGGGAGACATTGAAGGAATTGAGACATGGGAGGTGTCTACAAATTAATGTCACTGGTGGGTCTCGAACCGGGAAAACCCAAGTCTTTAACCACCATGCCACCCCTTGGAGACAGACTCTTTATGTTTTTAGTGGGTTATCTCCTTGTTTGCTCTTATGTTCATTCATTTTTATCTCCAATAAAACTCTGGTTCTTAGGGAATAATATATACTGTGCTTTGATATTATGTGGGAAGAATAGATACTTGAAGTACCGGTTGTGGTCGTATAGACACGGGTTGCACGCATACGTTAGAGAATCTATCATTGCAATGTGTTTTTACAATTTTTTCTAATGATTAAGATAGATAAAATTGGGAATAAGAGAAATAATAGATGCACTTTAACTTACAAGCTATAAGTTAGTATTAGAAAGAGTGGACATCCATCTCAAAACCAATTGACAATGAGAAGAGTAGTCCCACCTTATGTTATATATGCTTAGAGGAATCCCCACCATACCGATGTGAGACATTATGAGATCTTCAACACGCCCCTTCAAGATGTTGCCTCTTCTGGGTTCACCAATCTTGAATCGAATCTCAATTTCATTTTGTTGGACCGAATACCCGTTTGGGCTTAATGGGTTCTGTTGGAATTCTAACTATATATATATGTAAGTGGTCTTTCTCCTATATAAGAAGACCTAGAATGCACATATTGAATATAACAATGTACATTATTTGCTCCTAAAACTAAGATGGTATAAGAGCAGGAGGTCTTGAGTTCGAGTCCTTGTCGTTTCGTTTTATCTCCATTTCAAATTAATATTCCACTTGTAGGACATTTCTAAGTCCACTAGTGAGGGGGAGTGTTAGTTGATATAATTAAATTTACCCCAACCTACTAGTTTAAGCTTTTAGGTTGATTAGTGTTTACACAATTCAACGATTAGTATATTTCCTTATTTTATATCATTTGCTCAGTCTATCTATATCTTTTTGTACTTTTAATATGGATGACATCCTTACTTTCCATCACAGTTTCTCATCTCATCTGAAAACAATCAGCACTATTGTAAGACTTCAACACGTTCTCTCTATTTTTTTAAACATTCATGTTTCCTATAGGTACATGTCATTTGAAGGACATGAATATCAAACAAGAGTAATAGCTCAGCGGCGTAAGTGTGCGCCCATGAACCAAGAGGTCATGGGCGTGAACCCTGTCACTCCTTTTGTTGTTAGAACTATAAACATTAAAAACCACGAATACAATTTTCTTTTGAACTATATGTTTTGCCGATGTTCCGAGTTTCTTTATATTTACCATTAACATGTATTTCTAAAATCGTGCACCAATATTGGCGTGGGTGTGATTGCTTACAGTATTATTACTGTTATTGTTAATTGTTTACTCTCTAATGAATACTTCATCAATGAATAATTTGACTCTGAATTTATGTAGGGAAGAGCACGATTTTCATTTATGGGAGGAAAAGGTGGATTACTATGGAAGCAGATGGTTTTTCAGTTATCTGATGACAGGTTGGAACACGGCTAAAATTTCCTCTGTTTTTTGAGATTGTGCCAGGATTTCTTCGTTTGTCTCTGTAATCATTTTAGCTTACTAGGTTTTGCTTAGATATACTGGAAAGTCTTAAGAAAAGAACATGACACATCCTATCTATTTAGAGTTTCTGGTTACGAAGTTAATTACATTCTTTTTTCAGTGGTTGTCCTTTTAAAGGAGGTTATCTTTCAGTTGAGGATGCTCAAGGCTCAGCAACCAATACATTTTTAAAGGATGGTTTCTTTGACTATCTAAACAAGGTACTTGAAGAATATTTCTTGATATCTATGATATGGAAGGATTTTGGTTTTGTATTCTATAACATGCAAGATAATTTTGCTAACTGTAAATCAAGATTACTATTATTCAACCCAATCTGTTCTTGGATATCAACAAACAGTCAAAGAGCTAGGTTGGGGCTGGGAACTAGCCTTCTTGTCGCTCATTTGAGATGCCACTGTTGTTTCTTTTTAAGATCTTCGATTAATCATAGGTTTCAATTCGTTTGTGAGGACCTTTAACAATGTGAATTGGTCAATGACTTTATTGCAAATGAAGGTTGGTTGTCTTGATCATAACTTTAACTCTTTAAGCATTGTGCATTTTTTGTTATTTTTGATATAATTAAATTTACTCCAACTTATCAACTTTAGCTTTTAGGTTGATTTGTGTTTTACATAGTCCAACATGGTATCAGAGCATTCTGAGTTGAGTCCCTACCGCGTTGTTTTCCTCTCCATTTAAAATTAATTCCACTTATGGAACATTTCTAAAATTTCTAAGTCCACAAGTAAGGGGAGGTGTTAGTTGATATAATTAAATTTATCCCAACCTATCGGCTTAACCTTTTAGGTTGGTTGGTGGTTTACATCATTCAACACTTTTAATTCATTTTAATAGTTATATAAACATATCAATCAATTGCCATTGCTGAAACAAGTATTTGAATTCTTAATTTTTGCAGGAGCTTTTATCTTTTCAATACGAAAAGAAAGACTATGAAGGGCTTCCATTTGACTTTCACGGTGGATATGTTGGCTATTTCGGGTTAGTGACTGCTATCAGTATAACAGTATTAAGTTATTTCTCACTAACTCACCATGAAACGAATATAGGATTTTGAATAGTGATTTCAATTGGACTATAATTTGAACAGTTTGAAACAACCCCACTGCACTGCAGTTCTGTAACTCCGAAACTTTCTTGCAAGCAAGCCATGGGATTTTCTTAATAATTATATTTAAGTGGGAGAGGTTCAAACCAATAATCCTTTGGTTATCAAGTCACACATCATCTGTTCAACTCTTGTTGGCCGCAAGCCGTTAGAGTTAAAATATATAGCGGATGCTGGGTAATTTTATGCAAGTGTTTATGGGTTTTTATATGCTTTCAGATGTCTCTCTCATAGCTTTGTCATTCCATGCTGGAATACATATATATATACATATACATATATATATACATATATATTAATAAATGGAGAAATCTGCTATAATTAAATTACAACAATCACTAAAATAAATCTTCAACAATATTTGCAGAGCTAATACAAAAAAATAACATCTTTTTCGTATATGCTAACATACCCTCTTTATTCTGAAGATATGAACTCAAAGTAGAATGCGGTGCAGCGTTCAACCAACACAAGTCCAGGACTCCAGATGCATGCTTTTTTTTCGCTGACAATATTTTGGTCATCGATCACTTTTCAGATGATGTTTACTTGTTATCCATACATGAAAAATGCAATACTTCGACATCATGGTTGGATGATGCAGAGCTTAAGCTTATGGAATTGAGAACTTCCGTTTCAGAGAAGTTAACTGAAGAAAGTTCACTCAATGAATCATTTACACCATGTAAGGTAGATTTTGTGGCCGAGAAATCAAAGGAAGGATATATAAGCGATGTTGACAAGTGTAAGCAATACATCAAAGACGGCGAGAGCTACGAGTTGTGCCTCACAACCCAAATTAGAAAGAGAATTGAGAAAACTGATGCCCTGAAACTTTACCTCAGGCTCAGAGAAAAAAATCCGGCACCTTATGCAGCTTGGCTAAATTTTTCAAAAGAAGATATATGCATCTGCTGTTCATCACCAGAACGGTTTCTACAGTTGAATAGGGATGGCGTTTTGGAAGCAAAACCCATCAAAGGTACTACAAAGCGAGGACTGACAACCGAGGAAGACGATCAACTCAAAATGCAGTTGCAGTATAGGTATGTGTTTTACATTTCGCTGAAAGGCCATGCTAAGTGAGACAAAAATTTAATCCATCTCAGTTATTTCCTTTAAAATGTGTTCAGTGCTGATTACAAATAGTTTAATCCTGTTAAATCATCAATCTAACTCCAAAACTTAAGCTAATGAGTTACGTGTAAGTTTAATTATATCAACCAATTTTTTGTTATTTAAATAAAATTATATCAATTAATACTCACTCTCTCTCATGTGCTTAAAAATTTTGAAAACGTCCATCAAGTAAAAATTAATATTAGTTGAGGATGAAATGTTTTGACAGCGGCTAGAACATATGACTCACTCTCACTTGCGAACTTGAAAATTTTGACTACGTCCATCAAATATAAAATAGTATTAATTAAGGATGAAACATTTTGATAGAGGTTAGAATATAGGACCTTCTATCTTTGATACTACATTGAATCATGTTTAACTATCTATCGATCCAAAAACTTGAAGTTAAGGAATGAGGTGATTTTAATTATATCATTCTAACACAAACACTTTCTTGCTTTCCTTGCTTATAGTTTAACCTCAGCTCACTATTAGAATTTTCATTTTTGGTGACCATGGGTGTCTTTCAATTTCCTGTTTATTTGATTTTCACTCCGTTTTAAAAGATGCCCCATGAGCCAAAATGAGAAAATGATCTTTTAGCTTTTTTCTTTTTTTTTTTTGTGAATTAACATTTGATTTCTGTTGAAATAGTGAAAAGAACCAAGCTGAGAACTTAATGATTGTTGATCTCCTAAGGAACGACCTCGGTCGTGTGTGTAAACCGGGTTCTGTTCACGTTCCACTTCTCATGGACGTAGAGTCTTATGCAACTGTCCATACTATGGTGAGCACAGTTCGAGGCAAGAAACAGCCGAATATAAGTGCCATCGAGTGTATAAAAGCAGCATTTCCAGGTGGTTCGATGACTGGAGCACCAAAGTTGAGATCTATGGAGCTCCTCGACTCCATCGAAAACTGTCCTCGAGGCATTTATTCGGGTTGCATAGGTTACATCTCCTACAACCAGACATTTGATCTGAATATTGTGATAAGAACAGTTGTTTTGCATCAAGATGAAGCTTCCATTGGAGCTGGAGGAGCTATTATTGCTCTCTCAGATCCTATTGATGAATATGAAGAAATGATATTGAAAACACATGCTCCCTCCAGTGTTGTCATGGAATTCTCTTAGAACGCTTACCTACAATATCCATAGCCTTCCAAAATCCCATAGTTTTCTTCTTTTTTTTTTTTTTCTTTCTTTATTTTTATTTTTAAAAATATGTGCCAAATATGTGTTGTATTATAGAATAACAGAACTCATTCAGTTGCATTTATTTTTGTTGCATAACCAAGTGAGTTTTATAGGAGTGTTTGATTTAAGCCCTCAGTTGCCAAGATTCCGATTAGTTTTTATTTGTGGTTTTGCCCATGCTTCAAACTTAGCACACACTACATCTGCTGTAATTTGCAATGCACAGATGAATTGTTTCTTTCGTGGATTCTGCTATTTATTATTATTTTGTTTGGTAATTTGATACTAAATCTGTCATTTTTATTTTAGAATATCTATATTTAGTTTTTCTACTCTTTAACTAATCTTAAAATCATTTATAAAAGCAAGATAGGTTAGAGAATATTGATTTAATTCATAAAGTATTGAGACATCATTATAAACCTGAATTAAGATAGTTCTTAGCACTTTTTCTTTTGAATTCAACAGGAACTGGGTTCGAACTTGTAATAGAGATAAACAGATTAGGAATATTAGAACACTAAATGAAAATTTTATCTTTGAATTCTACTGTAATTGTGCAGAGGAGGATTAAACTCACGAGGTCATGGTAATGCCTTAATACCACATCGATGCCAGTGAATTATTAGTATATTAATGTCGTTGAACTATTGTTCGATAATTAAATTGATTTACTTATACATGTTCTTTATAAAAAAAACCTCGATACGTGAGACCTAACAAAGCTATACAATTTCATTTAAGTAATAAAAAAAAGAGCCTAGATCATTATTATTTTCGTGTTAAGATTGAGTAACACGAGGTTTCTGTTTTTAATCTTCTAACTTCTTATATTACTCACAAAATAAATCTCCTATAAGATCATCATTATAGTTGTGGTTATATCTACCGGATACATATCTCTAAAGGTATAAAAAATCAAGGTGTACCTTTCACTACTCTAATTTGATGTATAAATGATGAGCCGGTAAAAAGATGATAGACTTGGATCAATTTCAAAAACATGGACAAAAAATGACGGGCTCTTTAGATGTGAGAAGCTTAAGATATTGAGCACTTAAAATATAGGCATTTGTCAGTCATCTTTAAGTGTCTGACATCTTAAGCGCCTGACATCTAAAATCCTCTACATCTTTTTTTGACATTGTTGTCATTTTTAGCAGCCTAATATCTAAAGAGCATATTATCTTTTCTTTTCACTTTTTCAGTGAGTTTTTCTGTATCCATCATTTTTCATGTCCCACAACGTTTTGAGTTAGTTCTCTTTTGTGTGCGCCATTTTTCCAATTCGAGGTACTTCAGTTTTCGTTTGTTTAAAGCATCATTTCAAGCTTTCATCTACTTAGTGAGTGCCATTACTTTCTCTATTGCTTTTTTTTTTTTTTTTTTTTTTTGTCGTTTGTCCTCAAACTTCCATTTTGTGTATTTGTGTTCTTTTGAAGTTTCTTGTTTAAGTTGTTGAGGTTTTGGAGCTTTGATTGTCATTTTTCGTGAGCTTCCACTTCATTTCAAGCTTTATCATCTACTTGGTGGGTTCCATTTCTCTCTCATCTGTGCTAGCCTTTTTTGTTTGTTCTCAAACTTGCATTTTGTGTTAGTTGTATTTTTAGGTTTCATTTCTTGTGTTGATTAGGTAAGAGTTCCATTTTGATTGTTGTAGACCATTTCTTTGTCTTAAAGACTTGAATAACTCTAGTGTATAAACTACTACACACTACATACTCACTTTAATTTGGTTTGCTGAACTTATAATCAAAATTGAACTACTCAAATTAAAATCAAACTTTGTGTTCGATTTTCAAATTGTAGGTAGTTTCTTTAGTTGGCTATGGATAAGTCTTAAATGCTCAAGGATTGCATGTCACAAAAATACCATTTAGGAGTTGAGATATTTATAGATAATGCATTACAACATTTGAAATTGCCAAATGACGTTTCTATGAACCCGTACTCATAATCTTCGTCAACATCAATTGCATCATCTTTTGTTCAATTCAACAAAGTCTTGACGAATTTTTTTGTTTATTTCATATGTATTAACAAATTTCATCATGTATTGAATAAATATACACTAATTATGTACTTTATTTTGAAGGGTATGACATGTCAACTTGCCCTTGAGTGTGTAGATAAAATTGTTGTTATTGTCACACTGTTCAATCAAACGACTCAAAATGCAAAGATATATAGTCTTCCCATAAAGAAATACATAGCATAGGTCATGGTCGATTTGATCATTCAAGGTAATGAGTCGTTAGACCTACCCATCCCTTCGAGGGAGGAGCTTCAATACCTTTGTGATGACCCGAGTTTTTCTTCCCTACGACTTAAAGGTTAGTATTGGAATTACCGGGACTCCTGGGTTTTTATTTGGAATTAATTTTGAATTAAAATTGCTTACTGGAGTTTAAACCCTAGAGGGTAGAGTTGGAATTAAGAAAATTAAGCTAAAAATGTCAATTTTAGCCATAGGGGCATTTAGGTAATTTTCAGGGACTTTTTAGACATATATATATGGACAAAAGACACTTTTTAGGCTTCCTTCGAGTCTGTTGTTAGCGCTTCTCAAACCAACCTCCGCCTCTCCTTGTTGTGTCGCGTGTTGCCTAACCAGCAGGAATTGTCGCATGCGCGTGAGATCTACATGTCGCTGCCGCCACCTGCACGTGCCGTACCGACCACTTTTCTGGCCACGCGCCGTCACCAATCGCCGAAAAATTTTTGGATACTCAATTTTGGATAATTTCGATCCTTCGAGTTCGTTTTTGATAGATTTAAAGGCTAATTTTGACTCCTTGACTTTGTTTTGATCAGTTTCAGTTGGAGAGACGTCAATGAGTCGCACTTTAGGCATTCTTAAGCGTATTTAGTGGAAATCGGTCAAGGTAGGGGAAACATATCCTTAACTTAGGTTCATGTGGGCATTATATGCATGGTTAGGGTATTAGGAGTGGAATTATTTTATGTTTCGAATTGAAATCTGTGATTTATACCTCTTATGTTTGGAGTTATTGTCGTTTCGTGTTCGAATAATATTGCAACGTCATTTTATTGTTTATGAAAGTCCCCATTAAGTGATCTATACAGGTTGGCTTAGCCCTATTTAGGGTTGCTCCGACATTCTTAGTCCTAGAAGACTCCGGATGGCTTAGCCCTATAAGGGTTGCCCAGACGTACTAAACCGAAGACCTGAGATGACTTAGCTCTACTAGGGTTGCCCCGACACTAGTGCTCATCAAATTCATTTTTGATTCATGCATTCATTACTATTTATCGTATTTATGCTTATAATGATCTTAAGTTTGGGATCCTTACTGGGTTTAATAAACTCACCATTTTCTTTGTTGGCATCTATAGGTACGCAGGAGTTTTATCAAGATGGCTTGATCTAGAGCTGTAGAGACCATGAGCCTGTCATGGTCTTTACTTTCTTACATCTTTTGATTCTCTCATTTCATGAATTTTCTAGATATACGTGTTTATTGTTTTCATACTTTGCGGAATCGTTTTATGAACTGAGTACCCTATTTCTGTTGATTTGAGAACTATTCGCTGTTTTATTTAATGAATCATTTAATTCAGTATGACTTAGTCTTAAAAATCGTTTTACTCATGCATCTAGAGTGAATGCTTTGTTGGGATCCTAGTCCGGGTCGGGTCTTTACAACTTTAGATAAGCAATCAACATCTTAACAAAAATAAATTAAAGAAGGTTATGTCTGATACATAATCTCATCGATCAGGCATGCTACTCTCAACTATGATGGACCTTATATATAAACATGTTAAACGAAATATGGGTGCAAATGACATGGTAATAATAAACCTTCGAGAAAGCATATTTTGTATACTTAATGTCAGTTACTTAATTTTCCAATAATTATGTCTTGTTTGTCATATTCAATAATGCTTCCTAAATCTATCTCATGTACATATGAGATACTTGTGAGCAAGAGATACTTCATAACTACTTGCAAGTATATGAAAGGTTTATTTATTTTTTATTTTTTTTGCAACAATGGTGGAAAATCAAGAAGGGTGAGCTAGAACTCTAGCTGACAAGTGAGACATGATTGCGGACATGAATCAATGAGTATTATTTCCACACAATACCGGGTATGTATTCATAATTTGTCTATATATATACATATGTATTATGTTAATATCATAAATTAACTTGTTCGTTTAATTGCGTAGACCTCGCTAGATTTTGGTTGTCCTAATTTTGGTGCAGAATATGGTGTATGCTTTAAATTCGCTTGGAAATAAGGTGGCCGATGAAAAGTTAGTATATTTCGTAAGTATGCAAAATTGTGTGTCCAATAATAAGTTTTAATTTGCTTTATCATCTTAATATTTCTTAATTTATTCTATCATCATAATGTTTAAATTTTATTAGGTCCTAATTCGCAATCAAAACGAGCCACAAAATTGATATGAAAATTGGTGAAGGTAAGGTGAAATTGAATTCTATTTTTAAACCTTTGAATTCTATTTTTAAACCTTTTGTCATGTTGAGTTCTCATGTACTAAGTATGAAATTTGATCTCTAGTGTTCTCACAAATAAGATTGATAGTGTTTGGATATTATTCGTAAATGTGTATACGAAGGATGTTATCCAACTCTAGTATACCTATAGAAAAACTTGTAATTCTTTGAATGTATAGTTTCTAGCGGAACAAAGTTCCATTTAAATATATATACACACACATACATACGCACACATATGAATTTGTATAGAAGGATTACTGTTGTCATGTACATGTGAACAAATTTTTGAAATCACATTATTATTGCATTCAAAAATTTTCTTTACACTTTATTCTAAAGAACATATGATAATTAATTACCATAATTAGGGTAGTTTTATAATATTAATGGGTGGGTTGGATTTGTATATCATATATCTTCCAAAAAGTTGTTAAGATTGGTGCTTTGCCTTTGAAATGGCAAATCAACAATTCTTATTATACAAGTAAAAGATCTTTTCTTTACATCGGGCATAAACGATGATGAACTCCAAATTAATGGATATCTATAGATAGATCAATTTAATATAATGAATGATAAATAAGGATAGACCAAAAATTCGATTTTTTTATTTAGAAATTTATTTTTAACGACAGACAATTTAAATGAGTAGTAAATAAGAGCGCGTTTGGCCCGCCGGGTTGGGCCGGGAAGGGTTCCAACCCGGCGTTTGGCCCGCCGAGTTTTTAAAACTGCCGAACTCGGCGCATGTGGGCCACGCGGTGAAATAATTCGGCGCGTGGCCCTGCACGTTTTTTTTTTTTCTTCAATTTTACGTTTTTCCTTTTTCTTTTGATTTTTTTTTCCTTTTTTCCTTCTTTTCCTTCTTTTTGCTTATATATATTTTTTGTTTTAATTACTTCAAACTTTCAAATTCAATTATATATATAATATATATTAATTCTTTCTTTTTTATTATTTTTTTTCTGTTTTAATTACTTCAAATTTTAAATTCAATTATATATAATATATATTAATTACTCTTAAATATTTAGCCCTAATCATAAATTTTTAAAAATAATCTATTCAAATATTGTTAAACAACTAATTTATTTAACTTATTTATTTATAAATTGTGTATATTTTATTTATGTGTATTTACTTTCATTTGTGTATATTTTATTTATGTGTATTTACTTTCATTATTTAATGTGTCTTTTTACTATTTATCTTATTATTTAAATAATATTTGTAATTATGTATATATATGTATTATCATAAATATGTATTTGATCTTTGTGATTATTGTTTGTTTAATCAATTATTTTACTTTATTTGATAATCAAAAATATATGTTTCTTCTATTTTCACATTTACTTTCAAACTGTAGTTAAAGAATTTGGAAAAAAAATATTCATTCTTTATATCACGTCCTTTAAAAATATTTGTAATTGTTTTGAAATAAATTTTAAATATGTTATTTTGTAAATAAAGAAAAAAATTATTTAATAAAATAAGAAATGAAAATATTATTATTGAAATATTCAATTAAAAATATTATTTATTAATTATTTTACTTTTTATAAAAAAAAAACAATATATTTTATTATTATTTTTTTTTTATAAAAAAATATCTCATCACATCCTATCAATCTACTTTTATCCTATCCTAACCCACCACTCAAACGTTGTTTTCCTAACACTTCCCATCCCTTCCCATCCCTTTCCATCCCAACCCGCCCTATCCAAACGTGCCCTACGTGATAAAAAAAATCTGTTATCGATGATGAATAATGATGGACACGCCTGTCATTAAAAGTAAAAGATGGGCAAAGCAAACGACACTTCGAAACACTTCTACAAAAATACCCTACCATGATAAACGGGTGATTTCGATTCGATTTTTGTCAGTTTTGTCATAAATCGATAATCAAACCAATATCATCAATTTTTCAATAATTAGGTCCAAACTGCCAATAAAGGATAAAACCTTAGTTCGATTTTTATTTGGTTCGGTTCGATTTTAGTTTCAATAAAAATTTTGAATTATTTTTCAATTTTTTTGTCTTATTCTTAATTTGATTTTTAATTTTATTTTAAAAAATTTATTTTACTAACAAAAAAACAAATATTTTTTTCATAAGTATCCCAATATTTACAATAATTTTACTTCATATTTCACATTTAAAATGGTTCTTATATCAAATTTAAATACAACATATTTTTTATTATTATTTATATATAATCGGTTTGGTTCGATTTTTATTGGTTCTTCCATCAAGATCCGAAACCGAACTGATATATTTCGGTTTTCTAAAATATCGAACAGAACGATCCAATATTATTCTAAAAAATCGAACGGATCCATTGGTTCGATCGTCGATTTTCGACTTTTTCTTTCACCCTTATCTCCAAACACCGAGGCAACCATGTTCATCCCTAAGCCAGACATCATGAGACAACATAGGAAACTGAAGAAAAATTTGGGATTGCTTGGGAAACTAATCTCCACAATGATTTTGAACCTGAGACCTCAAGGAGGCACACCCTCAAATTCTCTAATTTAAAGTTTTGGGTTAGCTCGATTCTTGTGAGCAGATTCAGAAGTACACTAATCTTCTTTCTCTACTACTTGTAATTCTTTGATTTAATTGCGTTTATGTTTATCACTTATGATTTTTCACTCTCTTCGATTCTTAGATCTTGATTGGTTTCTAGTCATTAGTGTTTATGATGTTCTCCGAGCTTCTTTTGTATTTTCTTTTGCACCATTTGAAAAATAACTCAGATTCTAAATTTAGCAAAATGAATGATATAGATATTTAAGTAAGAAATATCATAAGATGGAATAGTTGGTGTGGACTTAAATTTCAAAAAACTAAAAACTAAAAACTAAAAACTAAAAACAAGATGGTTATCAAATTAGGGCTTAGTAACGTAGGCTGCTGTTTTAGAGGTTGAGTTTGAAGGAGTTAAAAAGCAATTAACAATGCTTCAGATTTCTTAATGATATCTTATTTACATTTCCTTCACATTTTTATTATTCAATTAAGTTCTTATATGTTTATGTGTGTACCCTTGTGAAGACTACTTCTAGACCAGTTGCATCTAAGATTGCAGCTGATACCCATTTTCTGACTTGGCATGTGAATAAGATAGTTGGTTGTTTACCATTCCTTCAGCATTTGGTTGTGGAAAAACAGTAGTTAGTCAAGCTCTCTCTAATAATGTTGGAGTTTCAAATTAAGGAACAACACTTAGCTTATATGGATTTATTTTGAGCTTCTAGTCTTGGTATTTAGGTAGGGGGACATGTCCATATGAACAAGATCTATCTCTTTCTCCTTCTGTAAAAGCTTTATTTTGAAGAAGTTGTTTATAGAAATCTTGTCAAGCATCTATCCAAAGCTTGAGGACTTTCTTGGTAGCTCTTTCCATCTTTTTTTGTTACTATTATTATTTTAGGATGCTTCATTAAGAATCATGTACATGAAGGGAATATTGCAATTTTTAGGATGCTTAATTAAGAGGGAATGTTCTTCATAGTTCCTCTTGCTTACTTTTTTTTTTGGTTGCTTTTTCTAATTGTGTATGATATGGTTTCGTTGGAGCCAAGAATCCTGCGTCTCTATCCTTTCTTCTATGAACGCTCTCTAGACCTGCACTTTGAATAGAGCCTTGGGGATCATTAATTTGCATCTACAAAGTTGCTATATTGTATAGGTATTTTGTTCAAAATGAAGATCGTTAATTTGCATCTACAATTATCGTTCAAGTTGTCAACTCATGTATACTTCTGATAAAAGATAGTGAACCTCTCTCTTTTGTGATGTAAACTTAACTTGTGGACGTTTTAAGAATGATCATGTGTATTATTATTATTATGAATTAAGTTATTTTTGTTCAAGTGTACTATACCATCTTTTTTTACTTGTATATGAAATGATCTTTGTCTATATTTGTGGTTGTATATTATATGTATTTTTCTTGATAGGTAATGAAACAAACAAAACATGTATATAGACGAAAAAAAAGTCATGAAAATCGATAATTGACATAAATAAATAGTCATGCTATATAAAATGATGACTATAAAAAAATGTTAATATATAAGCTATAAAATAACAATAATTATGTGTCATGAATATAATTCTTTAATGACTATGTCTATATGTCATCAATGAACAATAATTTTTATAGTATAATGTCATAAATGATTCGACTATGATATTTTTGAGTGTCATTATTACTTTAATGACTATATATATGTGTTATTATGGTTCAACCATTACTATAATATAGTGTCGTAACTGATTCTACCATGACACTTTTAAGAAAACGTCATGGTTGAGTTTACAATGACACACAATACAATGATTCTAATTTTGAGTCATGTAAAATGTTTATGACTATAAAATATAGTCATAATATATGATATTTGTTTAATTCACATGTGATATTTGTAGCAATGAAACTACAAAAGGGAATGTATCATGTAATCATGTATAATATAGTGTAAATGGATATGTTAAAAGTGAAATTCAATGCCTCAATCCATTTCACATGAAGTGAGGTCTTTTAGCATCATACAGTTCAGACTGTTCTAGAGCTAAGCCTTCCTAAATAGATTAATCAGTTGCAAACAGTTTGTTCAGTTCAAGTCTAAAACTGTCTATGGTTCTAACCACCTAAACTATCTATGCTTGTATCTATATTTTCCACATTAAAAGGGCAATTTGGATGATTTTCTGTATTTTCTATAAAAAGAGTGAAAGGAATAAATAAAACATACCTGGTGTTTCTCCCGTGGATGTAGGCATTGCCAAACCACGTACATGCTTTTGTTTTCTATTCTTCTTTTTCCTTAAACTCAATTTCATTTCACAGAGAAATAAACAAAGCAGGAATTAAAACGTTTAAACTAGAAAGATCGTGAAAGAGAAATGAAGGAGTAGAACGGGTGCAACGTACACATTGACAAGGTACAAGAAGAGACCCAAACCATGAATGAAAATCACGAGAGTATCATTCTTCTCTAGAAGGAGGCAACGATGAAGCAAATGAAAGAACAGTTCGATGGGGGTTTAAATCGATTGAAAAGTAGCGCTCAACGTATCAAGCATGAAGATCGAAGTGTGCCACAACAACAAAGTATGGAGCAATCAACACCGTTCATTTCCATTCTAAATAACAATCTAAATCGTATATCTGCAAGCAATGAACCTCGAGTTCAAAGTCGGATCCAATCTTGGATCATTTTGCTTCACGGGTAAAGTAGTTAGGCCACAAGAAAAGTATTTGGGCTTCCTATTGGATTGTTTGTCCTTTTATGCAGGTCCAAATTCTAAGAAATTGGTATCAGAGCCTCGTTCGTAAAAGAGAGATACGCAAATCACAAAGAAAAATAAAGAAGGTAAAAAAAGAAGGTGTTCTTGATTGAATATTCTAATAATTCTTAAGAGGATTGGTGATGGCAACTTTAACAAAGTATGAGATCTAAAAATTGAATGGGAGTGGAGACTTTGCATTATGGGCAAAGAAAATCAAGATAATCCTGGTTGCACAAAAGGCTGTGAAAGCCATTGAAGCTACTACAAAGGAATCCTTCTCAATTATAGAAGGAAGTAAGAAGGAAATGAAGGACATTGCTACAACAACTATCTGGTTGAATCTAAGTAATTTAATATTCAGACAGTTAATGGAGGAGGACTGATTTTATAAGGTATGACTCAAGTTACACTCTCTTTTTGATAAGAAGAGTCTCCCAAGCAAGTTATATGTTAGAGAAAAACTTTTCTCTTTTAAAATGAATTCATCTAAGAGTCTAACAAATAATCTTGATGAGTTTAAAAGGTTAACTTCAGAATTCAATAACTTAGGGGAAAACTCAGTATAGAGAGTGAGACAGCAATACTGATAAACTCAATTCATGAAACATATAAGGATGCCAAGTTAGCTATGAAGTATGGAAGAGATAGTGTTAATCTTGACACTGTAATTAATGCTGTTAAGTGTATAGAGTTAGAATTGAAGTTTGAAAACAAGTTAACAGGAGGAGCTGAACTACTATATTCCAAAAGTAAGAACTACTAAAAAAGACAAAAGTTTGGGAAAGATTCATATAAGAACTCCAAAGATAGAGCAATCCTGAAATGCTTTATATTTCATAAGGAGGAACATTCAAAAGATGATGTCCTGAAAGGAGGGATGATTATAGAAGAAACTCTAAGAGAGAATCCTACAAGAAAAAACTACTACAAGAAGAACTCCTACTACAATAAATATTTTAAAAATAAAGGAGGCTCTTCAAATGATTATAGTATGACATAGACAACTGTTGGCGAAGAAGGTACAAATTATGTTGAGGTGTTGGTCTTAGAGAACATACAAACCACAGAAGAAAAATTGATAATAAGAAGACTGAGTTTTAGACTCAAGGTGTACCTATCACATGACCTCAAATAAGACATGGTTCGTTGATTTTAAACCATGGGAGGGAGATTCAGTTTACATGGGAGACAACCGCACTTGTAAAATGGTGGGGATTGACTAATTACTATTAAAAATTAAAGACAATAGAGAAATCCTATTGAAGAAGGTAAGATATGTACCTAAAATAAGAAGAAATTTAATTTCTCTTGGAATGCTTAACGAACAGGGATGCATTTTCATAGGGAAAAGTGGTAGCTTACTAATTCTAAAAGAAGGCAGAGAAGTCATATGTGAAAAAAGACATAATGGCTTGTATTACTTGAGAAACGTGTCAATACCTAGCTATGCTATAGTCGCACAATCCTCAAAACTTGAAGATATAGAGCTTTGGTACAAAAGATTGCCCATATTAGTGAAGAGGGCTTGATCGAACTAACTAAACAAGGACTAATAAAAAACTCAGGTACTAAAAGGTTGAGATTCTGTGAACATTGTGTTTATGGCACGGCTAAAAGAATCAAATTCACAAAAGGAGAACATTATACCAAGGAAATACTTGAATATGTTCACACTGATCTTTGGGGGCCAACACAGGTTCCTTCTTGGAATAATGAAAGGTATTTTCTATCCTTGGTTGATGATTGTTCTAAGAACGTATGAATCTATTTTCTATGTACTAAAGATCAAACCTTTTCTAAATTTGTTGAATGGAAGACTAATGTTGAACTTCAAACATCTAAAAGGGTGAAGTATCTTAGAACTGAGAATGACTTGAAATTTCTAAGTAATTAGTTCATTTCTTATTGTTCAAAACTGGGAATAACTAGACACAGGACAACTCCTTATATACCTCAAAAAAAAGGAGTTGTTGAAATGATGAATAGAACCATTATTGAAAGAGTCAAATGTATGTTATTTGAGGCTTTTGTAGAAGAAGTGTTCTAGGCAGAAGTAGCTGCTACATCAGTCTATATTGTCAACAGAAGTTCTAGCACTGCCTTAGGTTACAATACTCCTTTAGAGGTATGGAAAATGTACCATATAGTTTGTCTAGCCTAAAATTTGTTGGTTGTAATGATTATTTTCACAAAAGACAGGGGAAGCTGGAACATAGGGGTGTGAAGTGTTTGTTCCTAGGCTATCCAGAAGGAACTAAAGGCTGCAAGTTTTGGAATTTTGCAGAAAACAAATACCTGGTGAGCAGAGATGTGAGTTTTAAAGAAGATGAATTTATATGAATTCAAATAACAAAGAAGAAAAATAATCAAAAGTGAACTCTAGTCCTAAGGTGAAGCTTCTTAGAGAATTTAGTTATCATAAATCAAATTCTCAAACCACAGAAACATTAGAAGATACTACAACTTTGCAATAAGAGGTGAAAGAAACATCTAGACCAGATTTGTCTGGTACAACATTTAGAGCAAAGAGACCTAGAAGGCAAATTAGAACCCCAGCCAGATATGCTCAAGCTGATTTTGTAGAAGGAACTGGAGACATTGAAGAAGATCATCAATCATATGAGGAAGTTCTAGCAAGCAAGGAAAAACTAAAATGGCTTGAAGCCATGAATAATGAGATTCACTCACTTAAAAAGAACAATTCATGGGACTTGGTAGAACTTCCTGAAGATAAGAAATCTATTCCTTGCAAATGGATTTTCAAAAGAAAACCAAAGGATTAGAATGATCAGTCAAGTTCAAAGAAAGACTTGTAGAAAAGGGTTTCAAGTAGAAGGAGAGAGTTGATTATAGTGAGATCTTCTCACCTATAGTAAAAACACATCCATTCGAATCATACTTTCTATAGTGGTATGTGAAAACTTAGAATTAGAACAAATGAATGTGACTATTGCATTCCTTAATGGCAACCTAGAAGAAGATATATATATGGATCAACGAGAAGGATTCATAAAAAAGAATCATAAATCACTTGTGTGCAAGCTAAATTGGTCACTCTATGGACTCCAACAAGCTCCTAGATGCTAGTACAAGAGGTTTGATAACATCATACTTAGCATTGGTTTCAACAGAAGCCAGTATGATGCTTGTGTCTACTTTAAGATAACTGAGAATGGCAACAACATGTATTTACTACTTCATGTAGATGGCATGTTACTAGCAGGAAAAGACTTGGAAGATCTAAAGAAATTAAAAGGCAACTAAACTCAGAAGTTGAAATGAAAGATCTAAAGTCAGCTAGAGTGATCCTTGGTATAGAAATAAGAAGAGACAGAAGGACAGAAAGATTATTTTTCTTGCATATGCTAAAAAGGTTGTGACCAAGTTCAGCATGGCAATTCAAAACCTGTGAGCACACCTCTTGCTCAACATTTTAATCTGTCAGCCAGAGACTCTCCATCTGATCAAGAGGAAAATGATGCTATGAGTAGGGTTCCTTATACAAATGCAACATGAAGTTTGATGTATCTAATGGTGTGCACAAGACCAGACTTGGCTCACTACTCAAGCTTAGTGAGCAGACATGGGAAATCCAGGCAAAGTTCACTAGGAAGCCACTAAATTGGTATTGAGATACTTTAATGGTACACTAAATAGAGGACAACACTAAAAAGCTTCTATTAACAATAAACCTCAACTAAGGGGTTATATGGACTCAGACTATATTGGAGATTTAGACAAAAGAAGGTCTCTTTCTGGTTTTGTGTTTCGATTTGGAGACAACCTAATAAGCTGGAAGTCTAACCTACAGTCATATGTGGCTTTATCCACAACAGAAGCAAAATATACAGATGTAGAGGCAGAACTCTAAGGATAAAAGTGAGGATAGATATTACAAAAGCTTTGGTTAGGGGTGTGTATATTAAAATAGGATTCATGGCTGAAGATAGTTGGTTTTTCATAGCTTATGAAAAACTCCCAGAATTTTGTTATAAATGTACCAAAATAGGACACAACACTAAGAAGTGTAATGAAGTGGAGGAAAGTGGGGCTAGAGATTTGGTTTACGGAAGCTGGTTGAGAGTAGAGGCCAGTATGATGGAAGAGAAAATAAAGAGTAAAAGAGGGAAAGCAAATCCAGATTTGGATAGAGAATGAGAAGTGGGTTTCGACAATCTAGGATTTGGATCAAAGGTGCAGGTTGAAAGAGAAGATGAGAATGGAGAGGCGGAGAAGAAAGCTATAATAACCCAGATAAAGAAAAAAATATGTAATCTAGGATGGACGGGGAAGGAATGATTTGGTTGTTGAAACTGTTGTTGAAAATAGAGAAAAGGAAAGAAGCACAACACAAGAAGGCGAAGATCAAGTGGAGACGGGAATCCGATCGGATTCTACCGATTGAAAAAGAAAAATGGTGATCGGAACAAATCCCAAGGTGGCCCAACAAATACTTGCAGAAAAGCTAAAACGGGTGAGGTTGTAAAAGGATAAAGAACAGAGAAGGTACATAGAAGATAGGGAGGCGATAGGTCTTGATCAGATAAGAGAAGAAGGGACTGTCAGAAGGGGGTTGATATGAAAATGACGTGTTGTATAGAAAGAGGGGAAGTCGGTTAATTAGGTCGTGCAGTGTTATCAATTTTTACGAATCTGGTAAGAATACATTAGAAATGGAAGATTTTGAACCAGAAGGAGGGCTAGGCCTCATGGGCCATGAAAAGAAAATTAATAATAAGGATCAGCAAGGGAAGGCCCAAATCCCTGGAGTTGTTTAGATTAATGTTCCTTCATATATGGGTCGAGAGAATTGGATAAATTCTTGGAAAAAACTAGACCCTCCAATAGGCATCAAGGAATTTGGGAAAACGGGGGTGATGGAGGAAGGTCTGGAAAAATCAAATCTGATAGTTGAGCACAAGAATTATCAATGAAAGAGGTCCTCAACTGTAGTTCAAAAGGTGGATTAAAAGTGAAATAGGACAAGTGGAAAAGAAAAGCCAGTGGGAAATTAAAGAAGGAAAGTTGGAAAATGCGATGAAGGAAGATGAGAGATGGGACAGCTTTATTAGAAGCAAAAAGCATGAACTGGAAGATAGAAATGAGGAAATAATTGGTAAGAAGATGAAACTAAACTACATTGATGAATTCAGCGGGATATGGTCAGAGGCTGTAAGGCAGCTTCACCAAATGCAATGAAAGTTCTATGCTGAAATGTTCGGGGGTTCCCATTGAGAACACTTTGTTATGAAGTGCAAAAATCAAGTCATCTTTTGATCTTCCTCTCTAAAACACAAGGGGAAGGGGAATATTTGGCGTCCAAGGTTATGGTTCAATTAAAGATGGATAACTCATTTTATGTCCCAAGTGTGGGGCGTAATTGAGGTCAAATGTTGTATGAGACAAGGAGGTGGATGCCCGAGTGACCTCTTTCTCACTTGGGCATATTGATGGGCTAGTAAATGGTAGCGGTGATTTCTGGTGATTTATAGGGTCTTATGGCGACCCAAATGTGGAAAAAGAGTTCATTGTTGGAATCTGTTGAAAAGACTTGGTATGTTATGTGATGCTCCATGGATTATGGCGGTGACTTTAATGAGGCGCTGAGCGAGAATGAAGCTGAGAATGGCAGTTCACGGAATGGTCTAAGTATGTTGAGGTTTCGAGAAGTGAAGGATGAATGACATCTGATTGACCCAGGCCATTCTAGGGAAAAATGGACGTGGAGCAGGAACAAAAATTCTCCTGATGAGATTCGTGTTCGGCTTGACAGGTTTTTAATTTCTTACTCTAAATTTGATAATTTTATTGTTGAACATTTGAATTACCATAGCTCTGATCATAGACTGATTCTTGCCTTCTTTAACCGAAAGTCTTCGTCTAATCCTCATCTGAGGGTCAGAAAGGAGCTCTTGAGGTTCGAAAATAGTTGGACCTCCTTTGATGAGTGCCGAAATATCATTCAAGAGTGTTGGGATTCTAGTGGGAGAAGATGTTTCCTCTGCTCTTGAGTTCAACGTGAAAATGAGCTCTAGCATTGGTGAGCTAGCTGCCTGGAATAAAAGAAGACTCAAGGGCTCGATTAGAGAAGCAATTGCAAGCAAAGAGAAGCAATTAGCTTCCTTAATTACTAATGGAGAACCTTTTGGGAAAATTAGAGAGGTGGAGTGTTAGATTGATAAATTGTTGGAGGAAGAGGAAATATATTAGAAACAAAGATCTGGGAAGACTGGCTTAAGTGTGGAGATAGGAATACGAAGTGGTTCCACTCAAAAGCTTCCTTACGCAGGGGAAATTTTTTTTGACAAGATTAGGAATTTGCTGGGGACTGGGTGGAGGGCGAGGATGGTATTGGCATGGTGGCTCAATAGTACTTTTCAAAGCTCTTCAAGGCTGAGGAGAAGTCGAAGAGCAACATTAATGAGGTGATGGGTGGGGTGGAGAAAAGGGTGCCGGAGGAGGACAATATCATACTTGATAAAGTCTTTACAAAGGAGGAAGTGGAGGTGACAATTAAATGCATGAACCCATCGAAAGCCCCAAGTCCTGAAGGGGCAAATGTAATAATTTTTAAACCATTAAAATGTGATGTGATCATTGTAGGAAATGATGTTATCATGTTGTGTCTTAGAGTGCTCAATGATAATGAGGAATTGAAATCATTAAACCGCACTTAGATAACTCTTATTCGAAAAGTCCATAACCCTAATAAAATGGAGGAATTCAAGCCGATCAGTCTATGAAATATTATTTATAAAATCATTGCTAAGATGTTAGGCCAACGAATGAAGAGTGTGCTTGAAAAAATTAATTCCCCAAGTCAAGCTGATTTTATTCCAGATAGGCTTATAACTACTAATGTTTTGGTGGGGTTTGAATGTATCCATGCAATTAATTTTAGATGCAAGGGAAGAGTGTGGTATGTTGGCCTCAAGCTTGACATGAGTAAAGTCGACAATAGAGTAAGCTGGTTTTTTGTTCTCAAAATGATGGATAAATTAGGTTTTAGTTCTAATTGGATCAAAAAGATCCAAGCTTGTATTTCATCAGTTCATTTTGCAATGCTAAAAAATGGGGTTCGTTATGGAGATATCAGGCCAAAGAGATGGCTCCGACAAAGGGATCCGTTTTCCCCTAACTATTTCTCATCTATACAGAAGGACAATCAGATTTACTCAATCAGAGACCATCTCTTAACTTTTTTCAGGGTCTTAAAATAAACAAGTTCTTCCCTACAATTACGTATCTATTTTTTGTTGTTGACAATTTTTTATTTTCAGGGCGAAAAAACAAGATTGCTATCAAATCAAAAGGATCGTGCATGTTTATGAGAAAGTCTCAAGGCAAACAATTAATTTTGAAACATCGTCGGCGATAATTAGTAAAAATGTGCATATTACGAATACGCTTGGGTTTGCAAGGATGCTAGGGGTTAGACTGGACAATAATCTGGGAACTTACCTCTGTATACCGTCTTAAAATAACAAAAACAAGTCCGAGCTTTTTAGAGGTATGACCAATAAGGTGCAAGGCTGCCTTCAAAAGTGGAAAGGAAGATCATTATTGAAAGAGGGAAAAAAGGTCTTGATCAAAGTTGTGGCCCAAGCGATCCTTACCTACGTTATGAGTTATTTTCGGCTTCTGAATAAGATGTGTAAGGAGTTAGAAAGAGTTTGTTCTAACTTTTGGTGGGGTATGGACAAGAATCAAAATAGGATGCATTGGGCTAGTTGGAAATGATCGAGCCTGAGTAAGGAAAAAGGTGTATTGGGTTTTAGAAGCCTTAAATTGTATAATCAGACGATTATTCGAAACCTAAGAAGCTTGGTCTCCTGAGTTTTCAGGGGAAGTACTTTAAAGATGGAGACTTTATGGGAGCTAGGTTGGGAACTGCTCCGTCCTTGGCTTGGAGGAGTCTGATTTAGGGATGATATCTTTTCCAAAAATGATATAGATGAAAAGTGGGAAGTGAGGGAAGAATTGTCATGGGGAGAGATCCATGGCTTATTAGCAAAGATTGTACGACGCCTACATCGACCGCATAAACTAAGATTATAGCCTAGAATGTTTTAAAAAACTTGATCCCTTCTCGGGCTAATATTCAGGCCAAGGGGATTGATGCGAGTAATGGTATGTGATGTTGGGAAAAGGTTTTGAAACGAATATTCATATGGTAAAGGGGTGTAATTTTGTGATTCATGTGTGGGCATCGATTCTTCCTAACTTTTCTGACTTTGTTCCTTTTGCAAGTCTGTGGAGTCAGGGAAAACGTTTTGGCAAGGGATTTATGACAAAATTCCAACGACGCATCTAAATATCTCTGTTATTTTGATTTCTACTTTATGGAATTTTAGGAACCAGATTTTGCATAAAAATATTCAGGCTAAAAAAGAGAATTTAATGAAAATTATTTACAGTGCTCTAAATTTACACAAGATTCCTTTGCTTACAGGTGTTGATGGTGGAATTGTCAAGCCGTCGAAAAAGAGGGAGGCTAGTTGGAGAATGCTCCAAATGGAGTGTGGAAACTCAATGTGGATGGTTTGTGGGATGCAAGATATGAGGAAGGCGGCATTGGATGGATTGTTAGGGATCATATGGAATTCTCATCTCGTGGTGTTCAAGAGGAAGACTTAAAGCTCCTTCGATAAGAGTTATAGAAAGCATGGCAATAATTAGGGAAGGCCTCAAGCAAATCCTTGATAACGTTCGAGACTGCATCCCATCGATCTTGGTGGAATCTGATTCTTCATATCTAATTAATGTTATTAATGGTATTTTCCAAGATCTTTTTGAACCAGCGTCGTTATAGCTTTTAGGGTTTAGGGTTTAGGGTTTAGGGTTTAGGATCTAACTCCATTGTTCAAGGAGGTTAAGTTCTCTTTCTATGGGAGAGCTTGTAATAGTGCGGCTGACGTGCTTGTTAAGCTTAGCTCTATCATGATGTACTAGCTAGTGGTTGCTGATTTTTTTCGATCCGATTGTGGTGGATTCGGGTATTATGAGGTGGCAGAATCTCCCCCCACAAGTTACTTCTGTTATAACTTTGGAGAGTGAGTGCTCGGACTTGGCTGTTGTTTCTAATATGATTGATTTTTCTAAAAAAAAAAGATTATTATTTTATATTAATATAGAAGAAGTTATCGTGTTCTTTTGATTGAAATTTGAATTAATGTTATTTAGGAATAACAATTTTGTTTTTGAAATTTTTGGCATAACTATTATTTTTCGTGCTTTTTATGACTTTAATATCTATATTTTACCTATGTTTTTAAAAATCAAATTAAAATTAAAAAGTTAAAAAGTACAATTGGTTTTGCTCTATGAAATTTGGTTAGAATTGACATACTTGAAAGTATAAAATATGAAATCTTTACTTAAAGAATTGGAATTAAATGCAAGCTTAAATTCCAAAATTCAAAAACCAAAAACTAAATAATTACGAAAGAGACCTTATTAATTTGTTAAAGAAATAATGTTTTGTTTGATCAGCTGAGAAAGAAGATATGAAGGTAGCGAAATTAGTCATAATTTGCAGAAGGAATAAGCTTCTTTAATTATTAGAAAATACCAAAAATCTTGATATCATTCCATTTGAACATACCCAATTAATTATTGACCAAAAAACTTTGTCATTATTTTATTCTATTTTTTTAATCAATTATTTGCCCACCAAAAGCAAAACTGATCTAAACCACTTCATAATGTGTGATTGAGGTTTATGTCTCATTCATAAAGTTAAAAAAAAGATGACAAAATCAAGGATTTTGAATAGAAAATAAGATTTTGCTGTGATAATTAACAAAGTTAAAGAAGCTTATACGATTCATTTTCGTGACAACTATTGATTGATTTAAGTTTCAACTAACTAAGGAATAAATTATATGTCTAGTCTCCCATGATTAAACTTGCTTCCGCATTTATATATATATATGAACCGACTCTAAGATGCAGTATGGAACGAGTCTCGAAGTTGAGACTTTGAGTGGAGACACGTCTTTAAAGTCCAAGTCATTCGATCACCATGTCATCTTTTGATAATGTATACTTGATTAATTATATTTGGTCCATGCACGTTTTAAATGTGTTTAGTAGATTTATCACTTGTTTTGGTTTAATAGGTTCTAAATTGTACAAATATTTGGAAGAGTTGGAAGAGTCTTTGCAAAAGCAAGGAATCGGGAGATTTGGACTTTAGAGAATATTATTTAGGGGAGGGAGCTTTACAAGAAAGGTTCCGTCATGGAAAGTGGGTGATGGAACCACTATTGGAATATTGGGGTGTTATTGCAAAGATGATTACAACATTAAAAAAAGCATTTAAGAAATTGAGAATTTCAAATAGTTTTTTTTATTGAATAAATTTCAGAATTTATATTAGAGCGATTGTCTATTTTCATGTCAAAAATAAAATAAATAATAAATGAGGAAAATCCCCTCAAATATAGCCACTAACAATGTGGCTGAGAAAAAATGGAATGTCACTAACATAAGCCAAAAATAGAAATAAATAAATAAATAAAATAAAATTGAAATGTCAAAAATCTAACACTCCTCCTTGGCATTTTGATTACAAACACCAATTATTTTTTTTCTCAAGTCTTCAAATCTGCTTTAGGTAGGACCTTGGTAAAAATATCTCCTAGCTGATTCTCAAATGAACAATGACAAGCAACAACTCACTAGATTCTTGAACTTCTCTAATAAAATGAAACTTAATTTTTATGTGTTTAGTTCTCCCATGAAACACTGGATTTTTGGAGATTGAAACTGCTGAAATATTATTACACGTGATCTTTGTAACTTCTGTTTGTTCACACTTCAAATCTTTTTACATTTTCCTTAACCAAATGGTCTGGTTTAGGACAGAGACAACAACAATATATTTTGCTTATGCAGTTGATTGAGCTGTTGTTTCTTGCTTCTTTGAACTCCAACTAAAGTAACTTGTGTCCAAGGCAAATAAATACTCAAAAGTGCTTTTGGAATCTTCAACACAACCACTCCAATCATTATCACAATAACCAATCAGTTTCAAACTTTTTTTTGTAAATTTGGAAATAACATTCCAAATGTGCTGGTTCCTTTAATATACCTTAACACCTTTTTGGCAGCAGTAAAGTGAGTTTCTTTAGTGAATGCATGAACCTAGAGAGCAAACTTACAACAAATAGAATGTCAGGTGTGCTAGCAGTAAGATAGAGAAGACTGCCAGACTGCCAATTAAACTTCTATAAAGGCTTTCATCTACTTTTTCAAAATTTTCATCCTTGCCAAGCTTTAAACCTAAAGTAATTGGAGTGCCCACAGGTTTGCAATCTTCCATTTTGAACCTGTGTAAAATATCAGACATGTATTTCTGTTGACATATAAAAAATCCATTATCAGTCTGCAACACCTTCATTCCAAGGAAGTATTTCATGACTCCAAGATCAGTCATCTCAAAGGATTTCTCCATTTCATCTTTGAACTGTTGAATCAGTTCAAGTTTGCTACTTGTCACAAGTATGTCATCAACATAAATTGAAACAACTAAGAATTCATCATCTGCCTTTCTTACATACATAGTAGCTTCACCCGGACTTCTGCTAAAACCAAGTTGCATGAGATAAATGTTCATCCTTTCAACCAAGCTCTTGGAGCTTGTTTTAAACCATACAAGACTTTTTTTAGAAAATAGACTTTGTCCTCTTTACCAAGAATTAAAAAACCATCAGGTTGTTCTATAAAAATCTTTTCAGTAAGCAATCCATTTAGGAAGGCTGATTTCACATCAAGTTGATGAATCGGCCATGCACTTTGAGCTACAAAAACTAAAAGAAGATTCATTGTGTCATACCTTACTACTGGAGCAAATGTTTCCTAATAATCCACACCATAGTGTTGTGCATACCCTTTCACCACTAATCTGGCTTTGTGTTTACAGACTGAACCATCATAATTGA
Source organism: Cyclanthera cordifolia (assembly GCA_037832605.1). NCBI lineage: Eukaryota > Viridiplantae > Streptophyta > Magnoliopsida > Cucurbitales > Cucurbitaceae > Cyclanthera > Cyclanthera cordifolia. The sequence goes on from JBBMEG010000003.1 coordinate 689,682, forward strand.
ATTTGGTTTTGAAGACCCATTTTACACCAATCACCTTGCAATTTTCTGGTCTATCAACCAACTGTCATGTCTCATTTTTGTTGATCATGTCTAGTTCATCTTGCATAGCTCTCCTTCATGTTTGAGATTCTTGTGCCTCAGTATAGCTGGTTGGTTCACTGATAACCATGTTGCATTTTTAATAAATGTCCTCCAAAGATCTTGTCCCTCTCACTGGCAAGTCATCCACCATATCATGTGGCCATAAGTTGAAGTTGGATGTACATCTTTTTTATTTTTCCAACACCAAGCAGCAGCCTCATCAAACTTCACATCTCTACTCAAAATTATATTTTCTATTTTCAAACAAAAAATTTTGTATCTCTTCCATGATGTACCATAACCCATCAAAATGCATTTTTGAGTTTTATTGTCTAGCTTGCTTCTTTTGGATTCAGGCACTTTATAGTAACATAAGCACCCAAAGATTCTGAGATGGTGTACGGCTTGTGATCATACCAAGCTTCGTATGGAGTTTTATCTTGCAAAGCCTTGTAGGCGGTCTATTTAATAAATAGACAAAAGTATTGAGTGCTTCTGTCCAAAATTAATTTGACATTTCTTTTTTAATGGAAGCCACCTAGTCATATCCATTACTGTCATGTTCTTTCTTTCACACACCACATTCTATTGTGGGGTATGCGATAAGGTTGGTTGATGTTGAATGTCACTCAAAGACTTGGTGTTCATTGAGCCACACACATCAGCGTGAATGAGTTGAAGTTTTTGATTTACTCGCAATGGCTGATTTGTCTGAAATGGTAGCTTGGATTGCTTCCCTTGATGACAAATTTCCCAAATTTGAGTATCACACTAAAGTTTAGGCATATCTTCCACAAGATCTTTATTGTTTATTTCATCAATCGTTCGTTGGTTGAAATGGCCAAGTCCTCTATGCCACAAATTTGTAATTGATTCTGAAGCACATATGTTGGATTGCTCACATGCTTTCTCCCCATTCACAATAAAACTTTGGTTTCTCATGCTGACACATAATAACTCTACTCTAGAGGGATTAAAAATAATGCATTTTCGATCTTGAAAATGAAGTGAATAATTCTTTTCAAGCATTTGCCCAACACTCAACAAATTTTGGCCAATTTCAGGGGTAAATAAAACATCAGGAAAATTTTAATACCTGAATTTGTTTAGACAACCACTGATGATCTTCCTTTGACTGCTAAAAATTCTCCATTTCCCACTTTTACTCAAGATTCTGAACATCTCTCCATCATGGCACAAGTGATGAGTGCAACCACTGTCAATAAGTCAATTATGAGAGGAATTATTTGTTGAGAAACAAGAAACTGCAAAGAGTTGATCTTCTTGTCCATCATTTGCATCAGCTAATTTAGCTTGAGAAGATTCAACGCCTTTGTTTTTGAATTTACAAACTTTTGATATATGGTCAATCTGTTTGCAATTGCCGCATACAACATAAGATCTCCACAAACAGTATTTTTCTAGATGGGTTTTTTTTTTTTTTTTGCAATGTTTGCAAGGAGGAATGATCTCTTTTAACCGTCACTGTTATTTCCACCAACATGTTTGCATTCATTTTTCAGATTAGACTGATATTGTCCCTTACCAGATTTTTTCTTTTGTATAGAAAAAGGCCCTTTAGTGAATTTTTCTTGTCTCAAGTTCCTTCATTGCTCTTGTGCTTGAAGAGCACTCATTAGCTCACCTAATGAAATTTTGCTAAGGTTCTTGGACTCTTAGAAGAAATTTTAAATTCAAATCTCTCCAGAAGAGTCACAAGTACTTTCTCTACAATCCTTGTCTCTGCAAAATCTTCATCAAGCAATCTCATGTTATTAACAATTAAAGAGATTCGATTAGCATACTTACTAATTGTTTCATCCTCCTTCATGTTCAACAATTCAAATTCTCTTTCAAATTCAACACTTGCATTTGACGTGTTCTATCACTGCCTATGTATTCTTCCTTCAATTTTTCCCAAGCTTCCTTTGCAGCATTGCAAGCCATTCTGTAAAAAACAGAGTCTATGACTGAATTTTGGATAAGTGACTTGGCTCGAGATTTCATAGCATTTTGCTCACTGTTGAATTTGATTTGGTTTATGATGGAATTTTCTGGTAAAACAGTGTCTGGTATTGCTTCGCTCACAACTTCCCAAAGGTCATAAGCTTCCAAAAAAAGCTTGCATTTTATTGACCAAATATGATAATTTTGACCATTAAAAATGATAGGTGGGTTTAAAGATTGGCGGCTAGATGCCATTCAAATTTTTGGATAAAAAAGGGTTTTATTTTTTGGATTGAAAATGTTTATTGATTTTGATCACGTAAGACCAGTAAAGCTCTGATACCACTGTTGTTGCAAATGTGATTACAACATAAAAAAAAAACACAGAAAAAATTGAGAATTCCAATTTTTTTTTTATTGAATAAATTTCAGCATTTATATAGGAGCGATTGCCTATTTTCATGTAAAAAATAAAATAAATAATAAATGAGAAAAACCCACTAGTAGATAAAATATAGCCACTAAGAATATAACTGAGAAAAAATGGGCGCTACTACCACTAATTTAAGCCAAGAATAGAAATAAATAAATAAATAAATAAAATAAAATTGAAATGCTAAACATATTGACACTACTTCACGTTATTTATGTAAGAAAGCGAAGGACACATTCAATCACATTCAGGAAGAATGTAAGTTTTCTTCTTATATATGAGAGCATTTTTTCCTCATATTTTATCATCGCTTTGATATTGTAGGACCGGTTAGAGGAAGCCAAACTTCTACTAGGATTGGTTGTGAGGTCTATTAAGGTGGCAGTGATCATTATAACAAGCCTTAGGTGGTTGTGGAACAGAGGCATGTTGTCTAAGGAGAAGTTGTGCAAAGTCGATGCCCTTGATTTTTTTTTTTTAACCGTCGGATCTCCTCTCTAATATTGGAGCCACCAGCGATGTTGGAGCTTTAACCTTTAGTGGAAGAAGGTATCATAGCTTCTCTCTTTCTCGCTGGTCCCTCTACCTGAGAGATGCTGGAAGATGAATAATGCTAACGCCTCCTGGTAGCATAATAACAAGGTTGGGGACTTGGGCTTAGAAATTCAAGATAGTAGAGGTTTCCTTAGAGTTGTGAGTTTGTCGAATGTTCTACGACAAAGTTCTATGCGTTGCTTGGAAATGTTGACTATTCAATTGGGGCTACGAGTGATGGAAGAGGGGACAAGTGATATTCGCTATTCTGTCCTTTATTCGGCGCCTAAGGTGGGTATTATTTTCTTTTCACATGTGAGCAGTATCCATAGCTTATGTTAAAAATTAGAACATAAGCCCAAGTTTATAAAGATCAATTTGTATTCAACTTTAAGCCCAAACTGTATAAAAGTAATCAGCCCACTTATCTTTGAACCATGGTTTGGTTTAAATGAACAACTGAACCGGTTTTTGTATGAACCAAAACTGAAGCTGACGGCTGAGATTCAGCATGTACAATGAAAAGGAATGGCTAAAATGAAGCCACTCGTTTGATTCACCTTGTCGGTTTGCCTCCATGACTCACACGTTGACTCCACTCTGAGTGACGATCAAAACCCGACAAGGTTTACTGTGCAACTTCATTTGATCAAAAAATTTCTCCCTCGTACAGAGAAGGTTGAGATTTTGGTGATTTCTCACCAGAATCTTGATCGATCTTGGCTGTCTTTGCTTCCTATCTTTCTTTCCCTTCCGCGACAGTGATGAATCAAGATTTCACCACTTGATTCTTTGCTTCCTCGCACTTTCTTGTGACCTAACGATTACAGTGTTTGATCGTTGTAATAGTTAAGTAATTCAAACCTTTTGCTTGATGAAAACACGGAAAAGTTTCAACCAATTCTTTGGAGGTAACATTCTCTCTTTTCTTTTCTTCACAGTTTACATTTTTATTAATCTTTTTAGCCATAGGTTCATTACTAACCTTTTCTTTGTTTTCTTTTCTTTTTATGAGTTTTCGAGTGTGAGCCAAGTAACAACACAAAACATAAAAGAAAAAAGAAAGAAAGAAGAAGAAGGCACAACATTTACGTGGTTCGGCCAAAAAGTATGCCTACGTCCACGGTTCAACGAGCCAGGTAAGTTCATTCATTCTTCAAGCCAAAATTACAATAGTTTTGTTTTTCGCGCTACTTTATAGATATTGACATGACCTATTTATACACACTTGGTTTATCAAGTATATTGTAGTACACAAGCTCTTAGGATAGTGCCTAGATGGTTTTAGTACCTTAGGTGGTTTCATAAAGAGCTTAGGTAGATGCTGTTAGGAAATAAGAACCTGAGTTCAAAAAATAAAGCCTTTGCATCACAAGGCCTCTTATAAGAGAGGTGTAGTGGGCAAGGACTTATCATTCAGAAAATAACAGCTTAGCATCCTCATGCGAACAATTGTTGGTTACAAAGTATTTTTTGTCTTTTCCCCTAAGTAGACCTGAAATTTCTTTTGCTGGTGAGAGGACATGGTCCCACTTGATGTTTCTTCATCTCTTAAAGAGGATTATAGGAGTTTGGCTGTTGAACCCGTTTAGCTTTATTAATGAAGTTTTTTTTTTTTTTTTTTAAACCACTAACTTTAAAACGTTTCTAATTAATTTATGAAAAATTTAAAAATTTCGAAAACTAATCATCACGTGATAAAAAGGAATTATATATTTGATAGGACTATTCTACTAAATTAATTAATTTTTAAAAAATATTTAAAGAAAAAAAAAATAGACATAATTGAAGTCACTTCCCTGCTTGAACCAAAAAAATTGAAAACTTAAAATTCTATTACACTTTTTCAAATTTTATTAATCTATTAGATATTTTTATAGATTATAAACTTTTTTCCCAACCGAAGATTGAAATATATAGTTTTTATAATTATTATATTATTAAGTGTTAAATATAAAAAAGTAGAAAAGTCTAGAATACACTACACCCTTTGATGTCAAAGAAAAATCTAGATATTTCTTTACAGTTTCTCCAAAGGAAAGATGTGGCAAAACTAAAGTCATTTGATTTACTTGTCACAAAAGGGAAAATGTGGCAAAATTGTGACAAATAAATTTTTGCTTGGAGCCCAAGTTTGTGAGTACTATAAATAGGTGGGTACCCATTGTTGGCAAGTTATCCCAAAATCTCCCAAGACATCCCACATCTAAGTGAGTGAGGGTGTGAGATAAAAATAGGGAGAGTTTCTTCTTATAAGAGAGTTTGGTGCTATTCTGTAAGAGAGAAAGTTTGTAACTCCTATTTTTATGTTAAAATTCTTCTATCCTTGCCCGTGGTTTTTTACTCTAATTTGTTTAGGGGTTTTCCATGTTAAATCACTGTGTCATTCTTTTTCTTCTTCCTCTTCATTATTGTTATTGTGTTCTCAATCTATTTTAGCTGCAACCCTGCTCTATTCGATTTAAATAATTCTAACAATTGGTATCAGAGTTTTGTTCATGGTGTAAATATCTACTTATCGTATGCTCTGTGGTTGCCACTAGAAGTGGATCCTCCACATCAAAAAATAAGTTAGATACTTTCACTTTGTGTTAAAAGATACGCAGGTTGTTTATAGTTCGTGGTATAAGCAATGGCGGCTAAGTTCGAGGTTGAGAAGTTCAATGGGACTAATTTCTCGTTGTGGAAGATAAAGATGAAGGCTATTTTGAGAAAAGATAATTGTCTTGCAGCCATCAGCAGAAGGCGGATAGATATCACAGATGATAACAAGTGGAATGAGATGAACGGGAATGCTATTGCAAATCTTCATCTAGCACTAGCAGATGCAGT